>VXBH01005099.1:55075-133611 GCA_013400035.1 Rynchops niger | reverse complement strand
CGGCGCTGGCCTCGCAGGCGCTGGCGCTGCTGCTCATCTTCGCCCTCTCGGCGCTGGGCAACGGGGCGGTGGTGCTGGTGATCGCCCGGCATCGGCAGCTCCGCACGGTCACCAACGCCTTTGTGCTGTCGCTGTCGCTGTCGGAGCTGCTGGGCGCCCTGCTCTGCCTGCCCCTGGCCTTCCTCAGCTTGCTCAGCCGCCCGCCCGGCGCCTGGCTCTTCGGGCAGCGCCTCTGCCTGGCCAGCGCCGCCCTCCACGCGGGGCTGGGCATCGCCGCCACCCTCACCATGGCCCTTCTCTCCTTCGACCGCTACTGCGCCATCGTCCGCCAGCCCCGACACAAGATGGGCCGCCGCCGCGCCGCCCAGCTCCTGGCTGCTGTCTGGCTGGCAGCCCTGGCCCTGGCTGGGCCCTGGTACGGGCTGGCAGGCGAGGGGCGGCAGGAGGCCCGGCCCGGGGCCTACCGCTGTGTCTACGTGCTGCCCTGGGGCTCCTCCCGGCTGGGGCCACCCTATGGCGCAGCCCTCATCGTGCTCTGCTACCTCCTGCCCTTCGCCCTCATGTGTTTCTGCCACTACAACATCTGCCGGGCCGTGCGGCTGGCCGAGAGCCGCGTGCGGCCCCTCACCACCTACGGGCACTTGCTGCGGGCCTACGGGGAGATGCGCACAGCCACCACCGTCCTCATCATGATCGTCTCCATCATCTGCTGCTGGGGGCCTTACTGCATCCTGGGGCTGGCCGCCGCTGCCGGGCGCCTGCCCTTCTCACCCACCATGGACGCCGTAGCCAGCGGGATGGCCTGGGCCAACGGCGCCATCAACCCCCTTATCTACGCCGCCCGCAACCCCAACATCTCTGTGCTGCTGCGGCGCAGCCGCGAGGGTGGCTACAGGACTAGGAACAACGTGGCTGCCTACCTCTCGGTCCCGGGACGCCAGCCGGAGCACCGGGCTGACTGTGTCCGGGAGCGCTACATCAACAGGCACAGCGGCCCCCTGGGCAGTGCCCCATCCTCCTCCAGCCCGGTGAGCGGGGGAGAGGTGGCCATGTGGGCCTGCAAGAACCCTGCTGTACTCTTCTGTCGGGATGGGCAACCGGACACAATCTCTGAGGCTGCCTTGCAGGCCAAGGCGGACACCGTTGACACCAGTCTCTGAAGGGATGGGGGTCCAGGATGGAGGTGTTGGACGCCAGGGCTGTCTCCCTGAGGAAATGTGGGGAGCCCCGGAGCTTGGAGCCCTTTGCAGCCAGACTACCATGAAATTGGAGCAATGGGACTGTGTGAGCCACAGTGTGGTTTCTTCTTCATTGCGTGAGCTCTGGTTTGGCGACCCAGTCTGCAAGCAGCAACTCCCCAGGGAAAGGAAGTGCCCCTTCACTTTCGGCAGGCCTGAGGCACTGTGCAGCCAGCACGAGAGTTTGACTGCAAGAAGAAGCAGCGTTTGCTCCAGTCCTGCAGGAAGTGCCACAGTGAAGCTAAGAGACAGACACACAAATACAGCACAAACTGACTGTGTGAGCTGTTTAAGTGCCAAACATGCAATTGAGAGCTGAGCACTGGCAGCTGGAAGATGCTCTGAAAACACCACACTGTGAAAACTACATCATGGCAGGAAAATGTTGCTTTAACCCATTATATGTGGAAGTGCTGATAGTCAGAAAGTCATAGATGGTAGGACAAGCTAAAAGAATGATCTATTAATGGGATTTTTTTTTTTTCCAAACTCCTAAGCATAACAAAGCACTAATTGTTGTGAAAGGGAGGATATATGATACCAGGAGGGAAGGAAAGGAAGATTAAACTGCAGTTTTCAGAATTTCAGTAGCCTTTTTTTTTTTTTTTTTTTTTTTTTTNTTTTTTTTTTTTTTTCAGGTACACAGCTTAAAATACTATCAATATGAGAAATGAGGGTTCTTCAGACAGGCTGAGGAAAAAGATGTGTGTGTAGACTACGGTACCACTGAGTTTGTACACAAGGTGTGTGTTTTCTTTTTGAGCTCATCTGAAGTCTCTCACATCTCTTGAGATTTTAACTATGTTTAGAGGAGCCAAGCGAGAGAGGTGATATCTGAAAGGAGAGGTAAAGCAATATCATGTGCTCTTCCTGTGCTCTTAAGCATGTGAAAATGTGCATATGCGGAGAACAGATCTTGTTGTATTGATGGCAGCAGTCCTTCTGGAGTATAATATTTAAAAGCTAGCTATTGAAAAAAAGGAAAATAACACAAGGAAGTGAAATTGCATGGCATAAATTCATATGAATTTATCAGTATAATTTTTTTTGTCCAAAGGCCTAAAGCCTTAAATTAGTATTTTGAATCAGAAACTAAGATTGGGCCTTCCTTTATCTTTGCCAGAGTTAAATGTGAAAGACAGGCAGTGTTTTTCCTTGTACAGGCTTTAAAAATACAATGTTACTGTTTTATTGGCTTTTTCAACCGTTTGTGACCCAAGTGAACATGCTATAATTATTTTGTAAGACAAGAAATAAATTGTCTTTTATGCAGGAGGTGAAAGTGTCTCAGCCTGGCATCATTTTCAACCCAGTCTTGAGAAGGGAAGTTCTGTAAAAAATTGCCAGATAGGGGGTAGTAAAGAGAGACCTAATTGTTCGTGAAATTTTAATGCAGCTGTTTTTCATGCTATGAGCGTTACTGTAATTTTCTTCTGTGATGCTCCTGAAGTCCATGAGGAACAGACTTGACCCTTGACTGCTTCTCGGCACTGATACTTTGCCCTGCAGGCCCTGGATTTTGCAAGTTGAGCCGTGCATTTGTGCTGTTTCAGAGAGAAGCTGTACAGAAAACCCACAGCTTTTCACAGAAGGTGTTTGACAACAAGTGAACACTAGTGACTTGTTAGAAGGGTAGGACGGGAATTTCTTGCATACCTGCCCTTCTGCAGTAAGGTATGGATCATGTAAAGTGAAAGATCTGGTTGTGAATGATGAGATTAGATTTAACTCTTACCTAGGTGGCTGGCAGGTGGTAACAAGGAGATTAGTGCCGGCTAATTTGCCATGCAGAGCACTCTGGTGTTTTAACAGCTTCAAGAGCTTTTGCCAGAGTGCCACTAGTCTTTGACTCTTATGTTATCTATAGAAAACTTTAATTGCAATCTAGGAGATAGCAAAGAAAACTGGTGGAATTTTGCCTTCCCAGAAGGGACATGTCTCCATGAGTTGTAGCAACAGTCCTTAGAGTAAATTCCAGTGCTCTGTAACCTCCCCTGGCACAACTTGAGGCTGTTTCCTCTTGTCTTATCGCTTGTTACTTGGGAGAAGAGACTGACACCTACCTTGCCACAACCTCCTTTCAGGTAGTTGTAGAGAAAGATAAGGCCCCCTGCCCTGAGCCTTCATTTCTCCAGGCTAAACAACCCCAGCTCCCTCAGCTGCTCCTCATATCACAGCACTGTTGAGCAAGTCAGGTACATGGGTTTCTACAGCCACATTTTTAAAAGTATGTTTTNAGAGGGCAATGAGGTCTCCCCTCAGCCTCCTCTGCTCCAAGCTAAACATGCCCAGCTCCCTCAGCCTCTCCTCGTATGACCTGGTCTCCAGACCCCTCACCAGCCTGGTAGCTCTCCTCTGGACACGCTCCAGCACTTCCATGTCCCTCTTGTACAGAGGGGCCCAGAACTGAACACAGCACTCGAGGTGAGGCCTCACCAGTGCCGAGTACAGAGGCACCATCACTTCCCTGCTCCTGCTGGCCACGCTATTCCTGATACAAGCCAGAATGCTGTTGGCCTTCTTGGCCACCTGGGCACACTGCTGGCTCATGTTAAGCTGGCAAAATACAACCAAAGGGTGAAGTGTCTTAAATAAACGCACAGAAGACACGCCGAAGGTTGCAGGCTACCTGCCAAAGCAGTACTTGAAATGCTGCTGTGTCCCAGCTGTGCTGAAGGTTGCTGCCTCTCACCAACAGTGCAGAATGGGCGCAAAGGTCTTGGCCATGGTAGCACACAAGCCAGCGTGTCACTCTGTCCTTGTACCTGACAATAGCTCCATGTGTTCATCCAGGAGAAGGTGACCTGAGGTTTACCTTGCTGTTTTATCCTAGTTCTGAAAATTCTGCCTGTGGTCACAGCAGCTTATTCCTGGGTAAGAAATCATTGCAGGAGGTGGCTCCTGGCCAAACCTCCATGGGGACATCAGTTTCACACCTCTTTCATGCTCATTGCTGGTGTCACCTCACTTAGAGATCCCCTTTCTTTGGGCTGAAGGAGAACTCAGAAGGCAGCCAGGCACCGAGGTTTTAGACACTGCAAAACTAGCTTTGCAGCTCCAACCTTCCAGCCATAGTTCTGCAATGTTTCTTTCCTTCTTCCTCCCTTGAGATGAGCCTGGATGCAAGGTGAACAGCAGTCTCATTTGCACAAGGGCTCTGCAAAGGATGCTGGGACACTTTTAGCACCCCAATTCAAAAATCATGTGGGTTACTCAATGCGGGATGTTCCGCATAAGAGAGGTAGCAGTTCATATGATTTGAAGACCAGTTCAGCCCTGGATACCAGTGACAACATTAGTCAAAACCAAATGAAAAGTTAGTCCTTGGGCTCTTTAGTCCCTCGTTGACTTTCCAGCATACTTACCCTCAGTTTAAGAGTGCCATACTATCTGGCAATGATGCTCATGACACTGATATAATTAATGCATTATAAGTTAGAAGGAAAACATTAAGTCTTGATTAATGACCAGCATTTTAGAAGGCACTGTTCCAGCTGAAGTCAGTGGTAGTTTTGCAGTAGGTTTAATCATGAGATTCATTCAAGTCAATATTTTCCACTCCCTTCCTAATCTCCAGATGAAATCTCGATTCAAAGCAAATGCTTTGTGCGTAACCTATGAAGTATGAGCAACTAGCAGTTTATAAGTGACCGCCTGATGGGCTGTAATAGCTGACAATAATCAGAACGAGAACCAGAATAGCTCACGTGAGTGAGATCCACCACCCCTGCTTCTCTTTCAGCACTGGTGTTGGCTTGCACATCCAGTACATGCCAGCAGAGATCTGAGCACCCAGCACAGCCTTTCCACTAATGATCCTAAGAAAAGCCTCCTCCTATTAATGGGATCAACCACTCTGCCTTCAGATCTGCTGCATCCCAGATTAAAACATTCAGACCCAGGGCTGCAGCCAACGCAGTGCAAGCCTTGCGTGTACCGCTCTGAAACCTAGTTTCAAAGAAGGATTCAGAAAGTCACCATTAAACTCAACATATGCTGCTCTTTGGAAGGTTTGTCACAGAGGCCGAAACGAATAATTTGGATGGCACATCAGAAAAGTGGCATTTTGTGCAATGCTGGCTAATGTGTGTGCTGCAGGCCCTCCAGAGCTGCAGAAGCCCGATGCCTGGTGAGATCAGTCCTGATGCTGTCAGGGTGCTTGGTTCAGCAGCAGTGCTGCCTCTTCCCTCTAGCTGCAGTTGTATCTTTATGTGGTGACTCGGATTATTAGTAAATGGGTGCACCCCTAGATCTGCTTGCAAAGCATTACGCAGGCACAAGGTAGTAACTAAATGCTGGAAGAATAAAACAGTCCAAGATCCCGCAGGACTCATCACCGGCAATGGGATCCAGGCTTGGTGACCCCATGTGCAGCTGTGCTGTGCTGCTGTCCTGCTGCAAGCTGTGAACTTGTCAGGACCAGTGGGGTGAGTCCCAGTGGTTTCATGGGGGCTGGATGTCGGAGGATGAGATGCTACCCATACCCATACACATGGTCAGCCCGCTTGCTGTTCCCAATTTGAAAGGAGTAATGGGTTGCTAATGCCGTGCTGCTGGCAGCACATTGCCTGAGTCTTGAAGCGTCTGCATTCACCTCAGCTGAAGTGCTTGTGGAACAGCTCTGCTTTTCTAGGTGTTTTTTTTCCTAGGAAATTACCACTGTGAGAAGCTGGAGGAAAACTGTCATGGAAAGACAGACTACAGATCCTTCTCAGTGGCATAAAATAGATGAGTCACTGGAGAAATCAAAGTGAAAGTAGCACAAACCCCAGGGCACAACAGCAGGGCCTGCATTAGTCTGGCTGGAGAGTGATGGATGATCTGCTCAGCAAAGACCCCAGGAGACTGTAACTGAAGCCCGAGGAGATTTAGCAAGGCGGGGGCTCGAAGGCAAGGGGAATACCAGCATAGCATGATGTGTGCTGGGAGTAAGATTCAGCACCGGATTCACTCGCAAAGACCCTTGGTCATGAGGCACCTGGGCCTGAAGAAAGGCAGGTGGTGACACCCTCCAGCATTTCTGTGCCAGGGAGGTGGCAGCACTGTGCCAAGCGGCCCCTAGCCAGGCTAGCCTGTCTGCACAGCCCTGCCCCGTGTCCTGTTCCCATCACTGTGGGCACGACCGCCCCGTGATTAGCTTCGCACACGAGTTCTTGCTCAGGGGTGGGTTTTTGGCTGAGCCTTAAACTCCAGCTCTTCTAGTGCAAGCTGTAGTAGCCACAACTGAAGAACAATCCATGTGTTTTCTGCAGAGATCACTGCACTTATCATGCCACCCCAGCTGGAGCGGTCGTGCTGGTACTTACTGCTCAGGCAACAATCAAGCCCTGAAGCCTTGCTCGAGCTGTTTGTACTGGGTGAAGCAGCACACCAAGGCCACGGGCTTCTGGGGTGACGGTGAAAGATGAGCTGGATCCAGCTATGATTCAGCAGAGGAAGTAAATTCACTCTGAGAGGAGCCATTTGTTATTTGTGCTATTTCTTCTCTTGCTTGCACTGAGCTTCTCCAGGTTCAGCTGCTTTCAAAAGGGCAAGCACTGGCGCAAGCCCACAAAATTGGTTGGAGAGCAATTTCCAAATATTGGATCCTTAATTTTATGCATCTGTTATCCTTGCATTTATAAACTATCTTCAACCTTATCTCTTCCATAAATAGTCAGCTCAGAAACTAATAAACAAGGGAGCATCTAAAGAGATTCATAAACTGAAAAAGGTTTTTTTTAGCAAGCTTTGCTCTGAAAAGAGGATTGCACCTTTTCTCAGAGGGTTTTTTATTGTTGTATGCACCGAGAAGTTAAAGGCGTTTGCAAACCTCGGTGCTTCACAGATTGTCTGCTTTCCCTTCAGCTGTGCAGACACCATCTTCTTACCACCATAAGGAGAAGCAGACAGTTGCAGCAGGGCTGACTTTGGGGACATCATTTTGGAAGACGGACACTCCTCAGCTCCCAGGTTGGAGATCGGGAATGGGAACATTCAGCGCTGCCCTTCCACATCTGGAGGAATGTTTCTCCCAGGGGCCAGAAGAGCAAGTCTGGCTGAAGGCAGCAGGAATCCCTCCACCTGCTTCTGCCAGGAGTACTGATGCACAGCTTAAACACTACGGTTTGTGCTCAGGGGCTTGACCAGAGCGCTTCACTGAAATGTGCAGACTCAGAGCAGGTGGAAATTGTCCCCAGGTTGGGACAGCGTATGGGAGCTGAGTTGACTCGTAGGTGAGGCTGACGGCTAGCACTGGGCTAGCCCACCCCACCCCACTCCAGCGGAGGGCGGCTGGGGAGATGCTGGTGCTGTGGCTTGGTAAGGAACAAAACCCCCTGGAGTCCTACAAATTAAAAACCCTCAGGGTCATAGATGTGGACAAAAGCAGCAAGATAAATTTCTCTTAAATCGGTCACCCAACAATTCCCTCACAGCCACATAAATGTAATTTGCTTACCCGACCTGGAAACATGCTCTGAACTAGTCTCAGCATCAGGGAAAAAACGCTCTGAGTAACCAGGTCACTTATTTCTCCAGGGAAATGTAATGTGCCGCAGTACTTGTGCTCCTCCCTGACCTGCGCCTGTGGCTGCCCTGCTCAGTCTGGTGCATTTTACAGAACATTTGGTAATATTCTGTCCCTGAAGTCATGGCAAGTTTTGAATACAGCATCTGAATTGTGGATTCTTTCCAGAAAATGTAACTCAAATAGTGATCACCCCCTGCTATTTAATTAGAAAGATTTGCCCTAGAAACTAGGTCTTGCCTAGCATCAAGAGTGCTTCACACTCTTGATTTCACAGTAAAAAGGGTCTCAGGCAGAGATTGGGAGCTGGGCAAAGCACAAGGCTGGGGCTTCCTCACCTTTCCTTGAGCCCAGGGTATACTCTGCACAGAGCTTGGCAACGTAAAGGTGTGTGAATGTATACAAACCCAAATTCAAGCAGGCAGAAAAGCTCCTGGTACCCCATGGCACCCAAAGCCCAGGTAAAGCCGCGAGCACCGTCCCAGCCCAGCTTTGCTCATGGCAGCATCCTGGAAAGCCAGCGGGATGGTTAGGCAGCAGGAGAAAAGCTATGTTTGGCTGTCCCATGTCTTCCGGACTTCTTGTCATGGATAAACCTGGTTTAGGGCAGTTCTACTTGCTGTGCCCAAATACTCAGGGCACGTGTCCTACCCCTCCTGCAGAGCCGTGGATGATCTGAGAGCACGGGCTTGTGAGCAAATGTTGCAATATGGATCGGTAAAGAAAGTAATGGAAAAATGACAATTCAATGACCTATCTTCACGCAGCTGCCCTGGGGACTGGGAAACTTCCACCTTAATGCCAAGTTCATGCAATGTGACAACAGAGTGTAGGGAAAGCTGGGTTTTAGCAAGAGGAGCCTGCACAAAACAGGCTCCCAACACAGATCCCAGCATCTGGACAAGTCCCAGGGGGACTGTAGTGCAGTGGGGCACAGTACGGTTTCAAAAGCAATGGAGGTAAGTTTGTGGCCTTCAGATGTCCCCTGAAAGCATTTTGCATTAGTTTATCTTACACACCCATGCATTTGTGTGGCCTGCATGCACACACGCATACAGGGAGTGCACCACCCTGAAGCTCAGGCAGTTCCAAAAGTCACAGCAAAACCACACGTTGTGACCTTTGGCTATTTGACTCGAATTACAAAGGGCAGAATTAAAGTTATCCCTTCTCAGCTACATGGGGGGAAACTTAAATATAAAATTTAGCATTTTGACTGTTCCACAGCCAGAGAACACTGAACTTTGCAGACCACAGCAGAGATGTGGCAGAGGACAGCAAGAGGCGGGATTGATTTTATACTCAACAAGCTCTAAAACCGTGAAGTTGGGAAAGTGCCAGCAGATGGTGGTGCTGCTTTTCCTGAGGCTCTGCTGGGGCCGGACAGCACAAGCTCCTGGCTTTCTCCCTGGCTCACCTGCACACACTCATCAAGCCTGGTTTCAGGCTAAAAATAACAGAAAATGCTCAGAGATTTCAGGTCAGAGCACCTCCGATTAAGGCGGAGAACTCTCCGTTTCACCTGCGTATATTGCAGGACCCTGGGCAATGCCAGGGGGAGCTCACAGGAGAGACGCCTGTAGGATTTGCTGCAGGGGAGGGGATAGGGACGGGGATGGGGGTGGGGATGAAGGCAGGGATGGTGCTGGCTCACAGCCTCCCTCCTGCACCCCTCCTGCCTTTGTGTCAGCTTGGCCTCTCCCATCCCCCCAGAAGCGCAGCTCAGTGGCCATGTTCACCCCACGGCACAGGCTGGCACAGAAACACCCAGGTGCTTTTATGGGGTTTTGTTGCTACGCTAGTCTCTGCATTTAGGGATGAACCCGTTCCTGGGGTGCTCCAGCAGTGTCAGCTCTGTACAAGGGCCACAGACCTGGTGATCTGGCTGTGTGAGATCATGACATTGGCCAAAGTGCAATTTTACCTTGAGCTGTGACATAGGCACTGACACTGGGGACAGAGCCAGGTCCAGCTGCAACACAGCTGGGAGCAGGACTGGTAACATCCCTGCTTTCCGGAGAGTCTCCAGGAGGGATGTAAAAGCCTGACAGGTCCATTGGTCCCACTGTACCCTCCCTTTGGAGTAAATAGATACTTTTGGACATGAAGTCCAGCAAGCTCCTGCTGACCCAGCACCCTGCGGCCCTTTGCCAGTGGCACCAAAACTGGAGCCCAGTTTCTCCCCATTGAGTTGTGTCTGCCCCACTTGCTGAGCTGAGTTTTGCATGCAATGCTGTGTCTGCATCAGGTCATTGCCCCAACTTCTTGACTCATTTTTAACATGCTAGGGCCTGATGCCAAGGATAACAGGTTGAGTGCGGGAGACGACACCTGACACTCCGCTCCAGCAGGATTCCCAATTGCCTCAGCCTTCCTCAACGGGGAAAGACGCCGGGCTGGAGCGGAGCACAGCCAGGGCTGGCTCACCAGGTTTGGTGGCACCAAAGCGGGTGGCCCCATGATGCAATTCCTCTGGGAGCACCATGCCTGGCAGTTCCTCTGGCACTGTTGGGTCTGGGCAGGTTTAGCCTATTTAGCACGTTCTCCTCATGGCTTTAACTGGATGGAGCAGACAGGATTTGGTGTACAGAAGCCCTTTTTCAGGTGAAAACCCAGCTGGCCAGCCCACTGGTGGACATGAGCTCCTGATGACATGGCCTCACACAGCACAGCCGTGTCGATCCAGCACAGCACCCATCCCAGTCCCCTTTCCTCTGGGATGACAAGCATCGTATCTCAAATTTATGTTCTCAAGCCATAGACGTTGCTATTTCAGCCCTGAAAAAGGGTTTGCAGGCTAGGAAGCTTGCATGATACTAGGGTTTTTTTTTTCCCCTCAAATATCTTGGTGGAATAAAAAGCTACGCCCTGGCCTTGCTCACATCTCCCACTGCCACCCTGTTCCCTGTCCTGGGAACCATCCTGTGTCACACACTGACGTGGCCCAGGAAACCTGCAATCTGCCATTAGCCAGAACTTCAGGTCCTCATTGGGTTGTAGGGTTTGGTCGTCTCGTTCACATCCATTTATGGATGCACCCCAGAGCACTCCTGTGCTGGGGACACAGGGATTTACGAAGGGAAGAGCAGCTGAAGCCATTCCCCTTTTGCTTAGGTCCTTTTGCTACACAGCCACGCAGCTTTCAGATGGCAGCGGCAGCAGCCCACGCAACTACCGGGCACTGCGATGGCAGCCATCGTCTTCACCACTGCCCTGTGCTGCCCCCCCAGCCCAAAGCTGACCAACGCTGGGTCATATATGTATATATATATCCTAGCCATGAGATATAAATAGGAGAAAGCTGCGTGTCTGCCAGCCTGATGGGCAAAGGAGGCCTCAGCAAGCAGAGGGGTGTGTTAGGCACCTCATCTGTGCTGGCTTGGTGCCCACTTACAGATTATACTGGGGAAAGCCCTGATCAAAATGGGTCTGACCATGACGCAGGTGCTCCTGTCATGACAGACAGTGGGATCTGGGAGTGTTGGGTACTGCAGAGGTCACTCAATGCAGAATATTGGAAAAAGAAGGAAAATAACACTGAGCCCAGATGGAAAGGTTTGCGGGAAAGGCAATGGTGAGCATGAATAGGCCAAGAGGGGTTTGGGCGACCAAGAAAACGTCTCTGGTGTATCTAGATAGGCTTCCTTGAGGCATGTTGTCCAGCCCAGCCAGCACCGGCTTGGCTTTGTCAGCTGGAGAAAGGGAGATCATCCAATCCTGAGATGCAAAACCTGTGGCTGCCTCAAAGGAGGCTCCTAGAAAAGCTGGTCACCAAGGTGGGAACAGGCAGTAGCAACAACACAGTGGGGAGGAATGAACGGGGCTGCTAACTGGGAGGCGTTTCAGAGCCCACAAGTGGGCAACCACAAGGATGCTGCAAGCCAGGAGGGTGGAAAAGCCCCCCCATGCCTAAAACCTGGCACGCAGGACCGCAGTGAAGGGGGGTTACTGGCCAACCCCAGCAATGACTGCAAACACCCCTGAAAAAGAGCAACCTGCGGAGGGCTTTTTCTTCAACACCTGTCTGAATCCCCAAATATCCCTCCCCCCCTCCCCCCCCAAATAATCGCAGCTTTGCCATGTACACTCACTGAAATTGTTTTTCTTTATTGCATATTGCTGTCTTAGAAAATGTACAGTCTCATAACATTACACAGCATTTCCCGCTAGCTAAGACTACTAACATCCTTGCACCTAACAAGCTACCTCGGTCACTATGAAGCTAATAAGGTCCAAGACATATACTTCAGTTTACAAATTATTATGGATTTTTTTTCCTTTTTGCCATTATTAAAAAAAAAAAATCATCTTTAAAATACACACCCAGGAGAAAAGAGTGGCTACTTACACCAGCACCAACCTAAAAGTACTTTTCAACAATGGCACATGGAATTACCTGCACAAAGCCTTTGTATTTATTTATAGAGTTATATTTTTTTTCTTTTTTCTTTTTTTTTTTTGAAAGAAAAAAAGAAGTGGCAAACTCAGCCGGATAATGAGGCTGTTGTAAAACAATTTTAAAAAACCCCAACAACCAGGTTTGGAAGGGCAAGAGGAAATCTGTCAGGAAAGGTCCTGATGTGGCACTGGGGTTGCGGAGGCAGGAGCCGGGGGGGGTGGGTGCTGGCAGCTGAGCCCCACAGGCAGGGATCCCGGCAGGCGATCACCCTTTCCGACTCCCACCGCCTTTCAAATTAAACACGAGTGACCAACCATTCCTTAAACCATCAGAGGCCAGACTTTTTTTTTTTTTTTTTAACCTTTTTTTTCCTTCTTTTTTTTTTTATATTTTAATTTCCCCCCAAAGTCCATTCCCTCAATTGTATCAGCTCCATTTTTTCATCCATAAATAAAAAATATAAATAGAGGCACTTTAGTTAAGGAATAGTTTTATCATTACCTTTTGTCTTTATTTCCCCGTCCTTCTTAAAGCAAAGTGCTTAACTCCACCTTTGAACATAATGTGCAGGTTTTGCAGCTGCTTGGATACGAGGTGCTGGACTTTTTTTGCGCTTACCTGCTTAATTTATTACTGTTTTTAACGCTACTCAGAAAGTCTATTTTTTTTTCCTTTTCCTTTTTCTTTTTTTTTTATTTTTTAATCTACAGTGCGTCAAAACTTGCAATGAAGAAAAGAACAAAAAAATGGTAAAACCACAGCTCTTGACAACTCCGGTTAGAGAGAGATTTCACAGCTTTCACTCAGCACGCAGACTCCGTGGCCTTCAGGTGCTTAGAACCATATTTTTTTATACAAATTAGTTTAAACATCACTTTTGCTACAGTACATATAGTTAACTGACATCCCATACCCCACCAGTAATACCGATTATCTGACAAAAAAACCCCCAACCAACCTTATTTCAAATAGTGTTAATATCTAGTGCAACAGGGACAAACTCATCTCTCCACAGGAAAAAGAACAAACAAACAAACAAGAAAAGGATCACAAAAGTATTGGTGGTATAAAAAGGTTTTGTTTTCTTAAAAAACACACCACAAATAAATAAAAGTAAAAAGTAACAGTCCTCTATATACTCAGCATAATTTAAGAATAGAAATGTTAATATGTTAATGGTGGTTACTTTTTATTCTCCAATTCTTAATTTTCTAAATCTTTAAATTGTTACTCCCTGAGAGCTTTGAATTATTTTTATTATTATTTTTGTCTTTATTTGGACTGACATTTGACAGGTAGCTCTGCTTACAAAATTGCAATGACAACGAACAGCAAACCAGTTGAAAAAAGACCTGGCTAAGAGATGAGCGTTTCTTGGCATCACTGCTTCTGTGTGTCCAACAAAGAAAAGAGAAAAGAAGGTGGGTGAAAGCTGGCAGTTTTGCACCAGCCCATCAGAGACCCTCGGTCCTGACTCACCTTTACAGAGGATACAGTTTGTCCCATTGAACAGAAAGCAAGAATAAAAATTACAACACAAACGTTTATGCTCTTTGTCTCCTCCGAGAACCGACCTTTCCCACCATCTTGAGGCAGAAGACGTTTTATAAAAGTATAAATACATCTGTGTGGCGTTAAAGCGATAAGCACTTTGGGGTAAACTTTTTCCTTTAGTAAGGTGGCGGTAAGAGGAAATAGAGTATTTCCCAAGAAGAACACTGCCAGGAGTGCCCGCAGCGCCCAGCTCAGGAACCAGCATGAAAGCACGGATGTGCGAGGTTTTTTTTGAATAATCACGACAATGAGAAAATAAACCAAATCCAGACTAAGTTCATTCAACTTTGTTTTTTTCTTTTCCTCTTTAAACCGCTTGGCTTGTGCGCAAGGTGTCCCCTGCAAATGGCCCGAGGGGTTCCCAGCAGGAGAGTGGCGGGGAGCGGCTTCCCATTGCCTTTGCAGACCATGGAGACCACTAGTGTCTCTGGGTTGGGTCCTCTCTTGCTCCGCGGACGCGGCCCTTGTGCTTGTGCATGGGAAGAACTACTTTTTGGAGGGAGCCGGAGGAGAGGAAGTGGTGCTGGCACCCATCAAGATGCCCCCACACCTCCATCCTCACCCCCGTCCTGACTATATACACAGTATATATACATACACACTCGCCTGCGGGGAGAGAGAGCGTGCCACTGTTTCGCTTTGAATCGCAAGGCAGTATAATGGGAATAAACTGCCCCCCAGCCACTTCAAAAAGACTAACCTGACCCACACTTTTTAATTGGGTTTTATTGTTGCTGCTGTTTGTTTTTCAGAAGTTCAGCTTGGTGACGGGCCTCTCACGGCCGCTGTCAGCCAGCTGGTTGGCGATGCGCTTGCGGTTGCGCTTCAGCTTGGAGAGGTCCTTGTCGAAGACTTCGCCTGAGCGCAGGGCTGAGACGAGGTCGTCGAACTCGCCACCTTCCTCCCCGCTCTCCTTCGCCTTCCTTGCCTTGCGCTCCCGCTCCCGCTGCTCCTTCAGCTATGTGCCACGGTAGGGGTGGGGAAAGGAGACATCTCACTCTCATGCAGGCAATTGTGGGGGTGCCCAACACACACGTGGTGACCCGCAAACCCATGAAACAAAAGTGGTTTCCCACCCAGGTGCTTAGCATGCGAGAGCTGGTCAGGGTTGACATAAGCCATGGACTGAGGTCCACAGGCCCATGTCTGCTGCTGGTGGGCCACAGGCAGCACCAGATGTGCTGTACGTTTTACCTCCAAGACCTCACCAACCCAAGGTCATTAGTTAATTAAGCAATCAACAGTGAAAAGTCAGTGGGCCTAAGAGCACAGAAGCTCCTGGCCCAGTCTTCAGTGCTCTGCATGCCACCATGGCCACCATGGGGACAGCATGTCATGGCTGCCATCCCCCCAGTGCCCCAGGGGTGCTGCTGGGATTCACTGATGCCTGCTCACCTGCGCCTCCATGCGTGCCCGGCGCTCTTCCTCCTCCTTCCTCCTCCTCATGTTCTCGTTCTCCTGCTTGGCCTCAGTCACAGCTTGAAGGAACTGGTCAAAGATGCCAAAGAACTCATCAGGTTGCATTTTGTCTGTGTCTTCTCCAAAGTGCTTCACAGCCTTGGAAAACTGGGAGAGAGAAGATAGGGGTCCATCAGTCTTGGAGACACCCATTGCACCAGCGAAACCCACCATGGAAAGCCTTGGACCCGATGGAGCGGAGAGAAATGCTTCCAGCAGCCATGGTGGAGAGCACGGCTTTGCTTCATCAAGCCTTGACTTAAACATGAAATAATCATCTGATGTTTTACCTGCTGCCCTGTAAGAGCTGACCTGGATCACTCCCAAGCACCCTCTCCTAACACATCCCCCACACAGCCCTTCTTGCCTCTGGCTCTGCTGAGCCTCCCCCTGGCCCAGCTCGACTTTATTAACTAAGCAACAGTAAAAACAAGGAAGCAAAATATTGTGGGACCGAAGACTGAAGACATAAAACTAATAGTAAACACGGCAGGGGAAGGGAGACTCGCACTTTTAAGTTTTTCTTTGAAGTATTTTTGGGGTATTATTTATCATTGCCACATGCTCTACTATTGAAACCAAATGTGTTGGTGCAACTTCTAAAAGCCATTTCTGCCCAGGCTCAGGCACAGCCCTGGGTAGGGAAATAGGGAGTTTTCCGGCCTTTCCTGGTGTTTGCACACCATTAATGTAAGGGAGTCGAATGAGGCCGTAGCAAAGGTCAGGACAGGATATCCACGATCTGCTGATGAGTCCTGGTCCCCAAGGAGTCCGTGAGTTGTCCTCGGGACTGACATCCTTTGTTCTCATATCCAGTTTGAAGGAGACTCTTTGTGCACAGAAAGTTTGTTAAAATTGTGATGGTGTGTTCTGGAGATAAGCACACTTAAAAGAAAAACAAAATCAAAGCACAGATTTATTAGTTGCTTTGATTTTGCTGGGTAGACTGAGAGGAAAATTTTTAAAGCCTGCCTGTATGATTTGGTTTTATTTGCAGGGGTGCCCCACACTCTTCAAAAGACATTTAGGGCATTTTTAAATTTCTTTGTTTACTTAAGAGACTTAGCACTTCAAGATGCAGGGAGGAATCTGAGAGGTGCCACTATATAAGTCAAAATAATTGAGGTTATTTTTGTTGATTTTCATCAAGATATTTAATCCTCTGCCATGTTACAGGAGATTCTGGTGGAGGGGAAAAGGCTGAAAATGTTATCCTCGCAGGATATAAAGTTTATAAAACAATGATGTTTCTGCTTTCCTAAGACAAAGCAGTAACACGACTGAATTTGGACATACATTTAAGAAGCGAAGCGCTGGTACACTTTGCACAGCTCAACCTATTCAATAACCATGGAAACAGCTGCACATTGCTTCAGAGTGGACTTTGATGGGCGCTGGGGACCACCTTCTCCTCCAGATCCAGACAAGTCAGCAGATCACAATACAGTTAACAGAGCATTTGTCACCATCTCCGCAGTCCTAACTCACTGCAGGGAAAGTCTGCCAGATTACCATCAGCCATTTAAAAGCGTGGTCTGGGTTAGCAATGTCCTCAGGAAGGCAATGGTCAATCATAATGTCCAAGCATGGGTGGATGGTCTGAAGGACAGTGCCAATTGGACATTGGTACAACCAGGGAGAAGGAGGTGGTGACACTTGGTAACTTCTGTCTTTGCAGAGGTAGCTCATGCAGTGGGAGAAGGATGGGACCTCTAAAGTGGCCTGTGCTGGACTATCTCCCTGCCACTTCGATCAAGATGAAGGCCAGGCCAGGGAGGAGATATTGAAGGATTGTTCTTGGAGGAAACAGATATGGGCCCCTTTGTTGAAAGGGGGGAAGCAAAAGGTGACTGGGAATCAGAGATGTCAGCCAATGGCCACCCCATTGCTGTGATTTAAGCCAGCCTGGTAGGGAGAAAAGGAAAACATGGCAAGAGGTCATTGCACATGGCTACAAAGCACTCAGCAAGGCATTACTCTGGGGAAGGTGAATCTTTTAAGTACCTTCTCTAACCAGGTCTGAAGTTGGCCTCAACTGATGTCACTGAGCTCCTCTCCTTCTTTGGAGAGAAGAGCTGGGCAGGTCTCAGACTGAAGTTATGCATCGGATGTTATTTTGGCCTATAGAAGTGGGGTTACCCAGCTCTCTGGTATCAACCTCTTTGTGACCTCATGTCCAGCCTGAAGACCTGGTTGCATTTTTTCCTCCTCTTCCATCAACACCAGATAGAACATCCTGCTTTCTTGCCATCTTCAGCCTTCATTGGCCAAGATGCCCAAGCTGCTGCAGTCTTAACTCTAAAGCCAGCAAAACTGGGATATTTCCATTTTAAGACACAGAAAGCAAAGCAAGCTCTCTAGGCTTGAGTGAGAGCTCTTCACCAACACTCAGATCCTCACAAATGACCTATCATCTCCTCCCCAGATGGACACAACTCTTCCATGGCTAGCCCCTAACAGGGGCTTTCTAAAGCACATCTTGTGTCCCAGAAGCAGTCTGTTGGCCTGACCTGTGAACCCCTGGCATACTGGGTTGTGAAGCAGGAAAAAGGCCCTGGAGACAGAGATGTACCCACATACCCACTTCAAACAAACCATGAAGAGCAGCTCAGCACTTTCTCATGTCAGGGTCTCAGCAGGACACCTGCATGGGGGGAGGTGGGGGAGGTGTCTGAGATGTTACCACACAGCATATGCTCTGGGAAGGCCAGGACCACCCCTCCCCCGTTGGCTGGAGGAAAGGCTGAAATGCTACCCAGATCTCAAGGACGTTGGTGACCTTACCAGCTCTTTAGCTTCCATCAGAAGATCTTCGACATCCGAGAAACTGAAGCTGGCTAATGTGATGAACTGGCTGACGACAGACACAAACTTGTCACCTGTTTGCTGAACCTGAGACTTCTGGAAGTCCAGCTCCTTTGGGGAAAAAAAGTAAATCTGGTCAGGCCCTGGCTGATGGAGGGACACAAATACCATCGGCCTCTGGTAGTGCTGTTGGGTGAGTGCCTGCATCAGTGCCATGGGTGCTGGCTGCATGGCCACTGCTGCTTCCTCCTAGCACGTGTGAGGCCATGGATTACCTTGTTCTACAGTATCACACATGCAGTACACTTTTAAGGCCAAATCCTGCAGGGGAGATCGTGGAAGCAGCATAATTGAGCAAGACAGCAAGTCCTTCGGGACACCTCCACCATTTCATCACCACTCCAGCTGGGCTGCAGAAGCGCTGCTCAGCCTGAGCCCCAGCCCTCTGTGGTTTTACAGCTAAAGGGAGACCCCTCAGGACACCACAGGTCCTCCACAGGCATCATCACTAAACTCACTCAGTCTCCCTTGGCTCATTAGATATAAACCACGCACATGCCTAACCACATATGGTAACTTTGATGCCAAAACAGCCCTAAGAGGACAGACGCATGTGTAGGGCAGGAAGGAAGGACAAACAGATCTCCAGGATGTGAGATAACAGCAGCTTTGCTGGGAGCTCCCTTGCCTGCCTCCCTAAGGAGTGATGTCGCGGTGCGTGGAGCCAAGCTGGACTATGTTTGATTTAAATAATACTTACAGTCTCCACCGCTCTCAGGCCGCTCCTCAGAGTGTTTATTTCTTTCTCCAGCTCGGTCATGCTGTTGGAAATGGCAGGATGTTAATTTTCATCCTTCCCCAGCAAATTCTATGGCTCTCTAACCAACTCGACCATGTTTTTCCACTCAAAAGATCCCGGCGCTGCACACATTGTCTCCTGCTTGCAGACCAGCATGTTCTAAGCAATAAACTGGGCTGACAGCCCCTAAGCTAGACAGCTACCCATCTCAAAGTAGCTGCAGTTGCTTGTTTTGAAGCAACGTGCTTTTCTGTATTTTTAATCAAGGGGACTGTGCAGGCTTAGCAAGCTCAGCAGCCTCCAGACCTCTCCAAGCAAAAGGAGAGCTCAGGAGAGGGATATGTTGGGCACAGATTTCTCTTCCTCTCTTGAGGGCCATCAGAACATAGGCTTGCTGTCCCATTGCACAGTGGACAATGTTTCAGGGAGCCACAGTTAGGTGAATGCCATGTAAAGCATCCTTCCGAGCAGCAAGGCTTTCATAAAGGGAGACAACCCATATATAGAGAAATAAAAATAAATCATCACGTCTGGAACTGACTGTGTTTACACAAGGCTCAAGCCCCTGATGAGCATCAAGTTCAAATGCTTACGTATTTCTACCACTACATCTGAGTGGAAGCTTTCTCACAAAGACTCGATGACCACAGTCTTGACGTCTTTCCAGGGGTGTCTGTCCTAGGGCTGGGGTCCCTGGAAACGCTGACGTTGGGTCATGGGGCAAGCATTCCTGGCAGGTTTAGTCTGGGAAAATGCAGTTTTGGGAGCCCTGTGCTCCAGAAGTTCATTACTAGCGGTGGGATTGACAGAGGCGTCAATTTTGCTTCACAGCTGCAGGGCTGAGGGGAATTTAGAGTTTTCCAGAACTTTAGAAACTTTTTGGTTTCACTCTAGTTTGAACCAAGCCCAAATATTACACATGGTGTCCAGTTTAGAGAGAAATGATAAAGTTTAGGGGGGGAAATATCCTCTACGCAGATGTTTTCTTTCCCATATGTTTATCTGTATAACAGCTGCAGATACACGAGCATGAGAAAGCCGGAGCCTGCACCGGCGAGGGAGCGTGCCCTGCTCAACCATATTCTCAGCCAATGCCTACGAGTGCAGCAGCCAAACAGTCCTCTTCACATGCCAAGATCTGTCCTGTCACTTTGTTTAATCCATATGGCTGACAATTTTTTTACATTTTAAACGCAAGGATGCTTGCTTTGCACATTACAGATCTTCGGCGAGGAAGCCACTATTGCCACAAGAGCACTTTGAAACCTGAAAGATCCTCAGGCTGCCATAAACTCTGTGCGTATTTGCCATCCCCTCTCTAAAGACGTGCAGTTTCAGGCCCTTTTCATGTCCGTGGCTAACACAAATGTGTGCTGACTGCAGGAATGTGGGATCTTTGCTGCTCAGGTCCCCAAAGCAGCAAAACCAGTAAGCTCCCGCTGAACTTTAAAATGGAAACAAAGCCCCATTGATTTCAGAGGGACTTCAGCACGTACTTGAGGGCTTTGCAGAGCAACAGTGGACTGCTCCTGTACTTAAAAGTTCAGCGTGTGTTTAAGGGCTTTGCTGAACTGGGGGCTCCACCAGCAAGGAGACAGCAGCAGCCTGCTCCAAACAGGTCACCAGAAGACAGGCAGGGTTTAAAAGGTTGTTGCAAATGCCAGAAGCTTGATGTCGGTGGTGAAATGAGGGCCAGGCAGGACCTGGAGGCAGGTGAGGCCCTCGCACTGCTGCCTGCCCATGCTGCAGGCAAAGCCTCCCTGCCACACGCAGATAAACAGCTGCCCTTTATCTGCAGCCGCACCGCAACCGCTTCCTCCCGGATTACTTAATGTACCATTAGAAATTAATTAAATGCTTCTGCAGTGAGATAACAACAGGAAACGGCTGGCTCCAAGCAGCTCCTCTCCCTCAAGGTCTGAGGCTCGCAGACCTTTGCTGCAAGGGCTGATATTTAAAGCCAGGTGACGTTTGGTCCTGCCTCCCAGGCTGCTCTAGGGCCAGCGTGGCCACAGCACAGGGCCCAGCCCAGTGGCCAGGATCTGACCAGGAGCACAAGCAAGGGAGGGTGACACAGAAAGGCAGGCTGAAGCGAGGGGAGAGGTGCTCCCTATGTGCCACCTAAATCCCTTCTTACTTGACTTTGGCTGCCTGCGGGATGTCTCGCAGCTCCTCATGCAGGTGGAGGACTTTGGGATATTTCTTTTCAACGATAGTGATGAGATAGTGCAGAAGGGTGATGTTCCTAGGAGAGAGGAGTGGTGAGGTCAGCATGGTGGCACCACAGGGAGCCAAGAGCTCAGTTGAAAACATTGGTTAAATCCCAACTCTGGTAATAAACTATTATGGGATTTCTGCAAGGATGCTGCTGTCTGTCTAAGGGACATGGGATGGGTCTGTCCCATGCACAGCCACATTGCAGAGCAGCCTGGTCCCTGCAAGCAAGGGTCCTCCACAGGAAGGACTCGGGGGAGGCGACTTGAGCATTACCGCTCCCGTCCTCCACTGTCTTTACCAATGGATGATGCCAGGCAGGTTTGAAACCTGACCCAGCTTCTCTCGCTGTGTGCATGGAGCTTGGTATGGGGAGAGCAAACCAGGTGATGGCTGCAGCAGCTTGAGGCTTCCTGTGGAGAGGAGCCCCTTGGACCCCTCCTCTGGCCACTGCATCACAGCGTGATAGCTCTTAGCTTCTTCAAAGGGGAGGAAAAAACATTTGGAGTATGATACTCCTAATCAGCCTCGGCTGCTGTTTAGCCAGCCCAGGAAGGAAAGCCCCCATCAATCCCCGTGCTGATCTGCAGCTCAGCTTCCCTGGAAATCTGTCCTTCTCAAAAAATGGACACTTGCAACATCCAATGTGCCAGATGGGGCAGCAGGAGGGAGGGGACAGCTTCCACCTACCCATGTCCCAGAGGTAACACTAATGGCCCCTCCAATGCCCCAACATCCCTGGGGGCCGCGAACGCTACTGAGGACGAGCGCAGGGGCTGCTCACTTGTCAATGCTGGACTTGGTGTCTGCGATCTTGTTGAGGCTGGAGATCTTAAACCCGAAGGCGTTGCCCCTCTGGCCCTTGTTCATGTAGTTCCCAAAGGCCAGGACCACCTCCAGCAGCTGCTGGAGGCTGCTGCTCTGCAGCACCGCCTTGGAGCCAGCGCGGATGGCTGAAAGCAGAGAGGTGTGGGACATTACCCCCTGCCATGGCAGCACACCAGTCCCCTTTTGTTGCAGCAACCCCTTCAGTGCCCCTATTGCCAAAGAGTAACCACAACTCCCTCCCTTCCCCTGTGTCACTGCAACCTCTGTGCAGACCAGGCTTGCCCTGGCACAGAGTGATGCTCTTTCTATGAGTGCTCCCTGTGCTAACACAGAGCCCCATAGCAGGTCTGGTCACTTGCCTTCAACCTTGGGTTTGACTTCTGCAACTCTCTCTGCAAACTTCTTCTTGAAGTAGAGGGACTGCAACCTTTGCTGATAATGGTTTATCCTGGAAAAAAAAGAGGTGTGGGTTGAGCTTTGCTCACTCCAGGCAGAGCTCCGTTGCTCTGCTGCTCGCAGCTGTGCTCACAAAGCACGCTTGAGCCATGGTGATTAAAAAATAACGACCACATTTCTCCCTGACACTCACTGGGAAAAATGACAACTGTAAGCTACAGCTGTCCTGGGGTGGATCCAGGTGGGCTCTTAAGCATATGCTTGAGGCTATCCTTAACTCAGCAGGTTCAACAAGTGCATTTTTACACCCTATTGCTATAAATAAACAGTTCTTTTACAACCACTCCTTAGCAAAGATGCTGATGAGGTCTGGGCTCCCAATGGCTTTGTGATGAGCTGTGGCTGGAGACAGGCACACCAACTACCAGCACTAACAAAACTGGACCTTCGGATCCTCAAAATGATGGCCTGGGCTGGAAAGCCACCAACACAGCCCAATCCAGCCCTTTCCTGGGCAAGTCAGGGACAGCTCTGCTCATGTCAGTCGTATTTAGGCTAAACAAGATCTCACTTGTATGCAAATGGAAGTCTGATTTGAGTCATTTAGACCAAGGACCCAAAGGAGACGTGCTCACAGACAAGGCCATGGGCTACGCTGTCGTTGTACTAATCAGAGGTGACAAAGACATCACACTCAGTTACAGATCACAGGGCAAATGAAAAAGCCATGCTGGAAATAAAGGAAAATATTTGCATCAGTACATTGTGCTTTCCAAAAGATGGAGGCATGGGAGCAACACTTGGGCAAGAGACTGTGAAGAAGAAAGGTGATCTGCGATAGGAAAGCTAATTCTGAGCCTCTTACAGCCCTGAGGGCTCAGGTCTGAACTTCACAGCTCCGTCCTGCCTGTCTTTGACACTCAGCAACTACACGGTGCATGGCCCTGGTGTTCATTGGTGCATTTCTCAGGGAGGACAGAAACATTTCTATTTTTGACCTCCCAGTACAATCTCAGATTGTGAAACTCACTGACTTTGCAAACAAGTGACTTGCTTGAAGTTCAGCTAAGAAATTCAAGGAGCTCAATACTCAGTTGGATTTAAATAAGGAGCTTCAAGATTTTAAACCAGCACCTTTGGAGGATGTGCATGCAAAAGGTAAGATTACTGATCCCCGAAGATTTCTAAGCCTTAAATCATTGCTACCAGGAGCAGGAAGAAATGAGATATCCTTTCCATCTCATATATTCTCAGGACCCCCAGGGATGAGTCATTCCTGAGGTGAGGAGTGGGACTTACCTACATAGCAGGGCAAATTTTCATACACCAGTCTTTAGCATTCATTAGGATATGTTCGTGTGAAGGAGAAAGGAGCATCACTACAGTGTTGTTATCATTCAAACAGCACTTGCTACCCGGGCCATGATGCAGATGATGCAGTCTTTCACAGAGTTCTGCCAGATTGATCTTTTCTAATCCAGACAAGAAGGGAAATGTGTCGGGACATCCTCTGGGAAGCCAACAAATATCTCCAGAGGATCCATCTCCCAATCTCTCTCCCCCCTGCTCCATCCAGCTGCTGCTTGTCTGGGATGCACAACCCTGATTTTAGGAGCACAGCATCACAAGTGATCCTTAGGGGTGACAGCACCATGCTTTGGCCCACTCATCTCTTGATGTGAAAAAAAGCAAGCAGGGCCTCCCAACCAGGCTCCATCAAACAGCTGCCTTGCAACCAGCCTGTGCAGCCACTGGCCAAAATACGTGTCTCCTGGGCCACCAACCTGCTCATTTCGAAGAGGAAACGGTCAGCCTTGGCCATACGGTCCAGCTCGTGCTTATGCTCTTCCAGAAGGTCAATGTCACCCTTTTCAGGAACAAACTTCAGGAGCTAAACAAGGGAAAGCACACTTGTGGACATGAGGTCCACACACAGTTTTTCAGGAGCAACATGGCGATTTATTTGCTTGAATCTACTACCTTTTCAACAGGTACAGACAGTGACCCTGAGGCACCTATGAAATAAGTGTACTCACTGCCTCTGTGACCCTCCTTCCATTACCCCATCACATTAGTGTCTCTTGCTTCTGCCCTGCCATCACTCTGTCTGCTCCAAGGAGGTTTCAACATTAGCTCTGCCAGAGGACATGTCAGAGACTCTTATTTGCTGCAGCTCTACCTGTTTGCAGATGGAAATTTTGTGCAATGAATCCTCCCATGTGTCTGCTGAAAGTGCAATTACCAGCTCAGCTTTAAGGACAGGTGACTAAAATGCTTCCAAAGGGATTCAGATGGGGTGAAAAATGGGATTCCCTTTTTGAGAACTGCACAAACGCTGAACAGTCTTTCAAAAATAACCCCCTACTGAGCACAAACTTCAAGCTGCAGT
Organism: Rynchops niger; assembly: GCA_013400035.1. Lineage (NCBI taxonomy): Eukaryota > Metazoa > Chordata > Aves > Charadriiformes > Laridae > Rynchops > Rynchops niger. The sequence continues at coordinate 109,023 of VXBH01005099.1, read as the reverse complement.
CACAAAACAGGCAACTGGCTCAGCCTTGGGGTCCAAGGGAGACCCAGGTAGTCACGGCACATGGAGGCCATGCTACTCCTGACACTGATGCTGTGACCAAGCTGTTTTCCTGCTCCTGCAGCCCACTTGAGTGTTTTTTCAACATGCGGTTGGTAAATAATCTGGGGCCCTGACACACTTCTCAAAGCTGTGGATTGGTCCTGAGCACCTTGCACAGTGTGGTCTTAGCATTAGGCAACCATGGAAGGGCACGGGACGCATTGCCCACCTGCTCCAGCATGTCTTTTGGGAGGTCCTCCTGCTCATCCATCGTCAAAATAGCTCGTTTGATCTCATCGTTCGAGAGTTTCAGCCTGGGAGGTAAAGGGGGAAGGAGAGTTATTCCCAGCCCAGTAATCACGCAGAGTTGATGAGCACTTCCTACATACCCCTCCAAGTTGAACAGCTTAACTCCCAGCCAGCAGCAGCATTACAAATTACACTCTACAGCGTGTTATGAAGGAAGAAGTGTGAGACACGGCAGGACTATGCTCTGCCAAGGCACAGGACAGAGCAGCCCCGCTGCAAACAGTGGGGGTGTCAATCCCCACCAGCCAGTTCCCTCTCCCCACACTGCAGCTGCCAACCCCTATTTACAGTATTTTATGTAAGTATCCTAAGTAGTGTATTATACATGTATTAAAATTAAATAACTTTTATATGTAACTCTTGCCCATACCAATGCTGCTCCTGCAGTCCCAGCATCCCCGAAGGCCACGGAGCCAGCGGGGGTCACGCTTCCTGTTGGCAGCACAGCCCAGGCTGAGCTCAGGATTCAGCTCAGCACTGCTCCTAAACCCATTGCTGCAACCCCTCAGGAAAATTGGGCCAATTTCTGCTGTTTTTCTTGGATTTGAACATTGCCTTCCCCACCCCTCCCAGCTGCCTTCGCTGTGAGTGTCTCTCTAGGAAAAAAGCAAAAGGAGTCCAAAATTCGGAGAAGCAGATGCTCAGCATCCCAGGAAATCCATCAGCTTTTTTTCTGGAGACGGAGGGGGGCAGAATTCAATGTGCTTCAAACGCTAACAGTCGGAAACCAGCCCCCTTCCACCTTTTTCTTCTTCCACTTCACAGAAGAGGAACTGAAGATGAAGCAGCCATCAATTACAGTTTAATATGTCTGCAGCACTCCCCATGACCACTCCCTGCAAGGACTTTGATTGCAAACCCACCATATTTTTCTTCATGTTTTTGCATTGCACTTAATAGAATAAACTAAATGCAAAAGAGGGAGAGCCCAGAAACTCCTGCAACTCTGTCTGCCAATATCCTATCCCTTGCCCAGCTTCCAGTGATGGTTAAAGTCATTGCAATAGATATAAATAAAATAAATCCCCTGTACTTTCATGGACGGGAAAGTTGCATGGTTGAAAAGACCTGTTCATGGGCTTTAAGGAAACTTATCGTCCCAGTCGTGGTGATCAGTGCTGCCAAGGGATGCTGAAAGATTTGATATGGCTCAAAGGAATGAGCTGAAACCAGAAACAAACCCTGCGCTGGGATGCGAGACCTTGGAAGTCAACCTGATCAGCACATCGAAAAGAAGACTGCGTGCTGACTTGATCACTCTAAGTAATTAAACGAGGAGGGTATTTTTCAGCTGAACATCTCTTCGGGGAGCAGACTGAGACCACGGAGCTGGCTTTTGGAAGATGAAGCTAAAGCAGGGAGGGTGTTGGTCTCTAAGACCAGGGTAGCAAGGGCTCGGTTTAGCTTGAAATCTTTTGCTCAAGGCTGGAGTAAAGGATTGGATTTATCGAGGTATGTGGACCTTACAGGCTTGTCAAGTAAGTATTTGTTCCTTATGAGCCCTTATCTCTTGTCCTGTACCTGGTCTTCTCTCACCTCATGCTCGAGTGAGCTCCCCAAGAGAGGGTTTGTTAAATGAGTGATTTAAAATCCCACCCTCAGCCAGGGGAGGAAGCTCAAAGATTGAGCTGAGCAGCGCCCAGGACAATTGCTACAGTTGCTGTACAAGGAGCAAACCCAAGATGCATGGAAAACATCCCCTCTGCTGCTTGCAGTGATAAGCAGCCTTGTCCTGGGGACACCCTATCTGCCCTGTACGAGAGCAGTGGCTGGGATGCACATGACCTGATGTTGGGTATGAAGCTGCAGGAGGACTTCTTTTATACCCAAGCAGGGACACAAGAGCCAAGATTGCCAACAAATGTCACATCAATCCCTGTCACAGTGAAAAGCAGACACTGGCTTGGTTCGGACATTTGAGGGGATCCCTGGGAGGCAAAAATGCTCCTGGGAGAAGGGGACTGGTAGGCGGCTACTCCTCATCCAAAGCCAAAGTGACACCTAAAGTGCACACTTTCCACCGTGACTATCTCCAGGAGGGTGGTGAAAGGTGAGGTTGACTTTTATAAGCCCCGCTTGTTAAAAGCAAAGTCAGTAATAGAACAGATTTAAGAAAGAAAAAAAAAAAAGAAGCTGAAAAAGCTTTTCTCAGGAATCATCAAAACCCAGTGCCAAGAACAAGAGACTGCCCCAGCACTGGCAGAGAGCAAGCACGGGGCACCAGAAGAAAACAGCTTCTCAGACGATTTGATGGGAAAGGGGCCAGTGAAAGCTAGAAGCTTATCTATAACAACAATAATTATCATTGTTGGCAGCAGCTGTTGAACGTGAGCCGTCTGAGAGGAATGGGGTCACAGGACTTGCTGTCACAGGGATTTAAAGCCAGCAGCCCGCCGATGCAAAGTGACAGCTTGCCAGCCTGACAAGCACGGGCCTATTTTGCGTGGCTTTTGTAGCGTCCCATGGATCACATAATATGTGTGAAGGGGAAAAACGAATTCCGCTGGGAAGGGGACGCACCCTCTTGAAAAGCCACATTCATTTGAGAAAAATGCTCCATGCCATCTTGCCAGGGAGAGGAATCAAATGAGCCATTCACTGCCAGCACACGCAGAAAGTGATGGAGCAAGGGCTTGATTTGCATCTTGCAGAAAGCAGCACTAAAAATACAAACACGTACACAGGGAGCAAAAGCAAGGACATGCTGGTTCGCTGAGGAAGACCCAATAATGCACTGACTTTGTCAAAGCATTCTCCAAAAAATAATAAGAAAAAAGTGTTAAAAATATCCTTGTGCTGCATTACAAGCCAGAGGAAAATCCAGTGATCTCACTGAGCAGCAATTTCTCCCAAAGCAAGAGAAGCAGGCAAAAAAATAAATGTACAGAGATAAAGTATCTTGCTGGCTGTAATCTTTCCACGCTGCAAGCCAGACAATGCCTGGTGCGCTTACAAATGTCTGGGCTACATAAGGAGCCAAGCTTGCAGATCCTTTTGCATGTGAAAGTCTCCTGGTCCCCATGGTGGCTGGGTGAGCAAGGTAGGAGAGCAGCGAGCCACACAGTGAGCCCTTTGCAATGCCCGGACCAAGGACCTGCTGCTCTGCCCGGCCTAGGGATGGGCCACCGGGGTGGGCAGAGATGAAAGGGTTTGCCCAAGGTCACATGGACTCTGGCTGGACCTGGGCCTACGGAGGCCCTTGGGAGCCAGCAGGATGCTTGGGCTTCACCCCAACACTGCCCTTCCTTTTATGTGCTTTGCATCAAGAGTAAATTGCCCAAAGGGATTTTGGGGAGAGAAACTCAATTGTGGTCCCTTGCAGAGATGGAGGAAGGGGCAGATTTGGCTGCTGCTGCCCAGCTTGCCCCTCTGACCACGCATCCCTCATAGCACCATGGGGTGAACCTTAAAGCACCTGCAAAGAGCTTCCCCAGAGCCGTTCGTCCCTGCAGGGCCCTGATGCTGTGGGACATGCACACGAAAAGCTGTATGAGAGTCCTGCGACCACCCTGCAGGGCAGGTCTGATCCTGCCTTTCCCCGAGGAAACAACCCAAAGGGGAGGGCAGACAGGCAGTGGCCTCTGTTGTGCCCTTTTTGTAGGATTAATTACTGGCAACTTGTAAAGAAAGCCATCGCTTTCTTGGAATAGAAAGATTTGCTGGTCGGATTTGGTGGGAAGGGGAGCTACTCAAGCACTTAACTGAGTAAGACACGCAAAATGCCTTTGAAGTTAAGTGCTTGAGTAGCTCCCCTTCCCACCAAAGGGGGTATTTGCCTGCTTAACTTTCCATTATACACTTAAACCTCTGTCTGAATTACACCAAAACCCGCTCTGACTGTGCTCAGCCTAAGTACACCGAGAGCAGCCCAGCCAGTGCCCCAGATCCCATTGCTTCACTTGCTGGCTGGCTGCCATAGACGTATTCATTTGCCTACTGCTTTAAACTCTGCTTTCGTTGTCATCCTTTTTATTTGGACTGCTCGGAAGTATGAAAATCCCCAGAAGCAACCTAAAGCAGAAACAGCCATAAACACGGTAATTTTACCACTGAACGCTGCGGCACATGGCTTGCTGCACTCATCGTTCCTGCTGCCTGCAGGCCAGAGGACCACCTTTGGGAGAGCTTTAAGAAGCACCAGGGACTGCAAGTTACCCACCCAGAGGGGTCTTTTTATGCAGGCATCAGCCTCTGCATGCTTTCTAGGGAAGGAAACCAGCTGGGCTGCCCAGGCAAGGCACTGGCTCCATCGACCCATGGTCTGCGAAAACAGACTTTGGGCGCCATGGCTGCAGGCCCAACCTGCCAGTGATGCTGCTCCATCCTGGCCAGACCCGAGTGTCACAAAAGCTTCTGCACTTCCAGACAGCAGAGCGAACATTTCCGAATGGAGCTATATTTTACGGCTGTTGGGATTTTTTTTTTTTTCTGGGAGAGTTAGAAACAAGTGGCATTTTCTGCTGCTGTTTGGGTTATTTTTCCAAGTAGCTAAGCTGATGGTTGATCCTTTCAGACCACTGCAGCCTGGCTTCTTTCTCAGAAGTCAGTCTTATTGGTGTAGTTTATCTTGCCAAAAAAGGCTCTTTTTATCCTCTTGGCAGCAAGCCAGGGATGGGATTAAATTGCTGGTAACAGGGCAGGGCTGAGCCTGCTTTGCGAGGGGTGAGCAGAAGCTTTCTCCAGCCTAACAGAAATCCTCTTAAACTACCACCAAAGAGCAAACAAAATCCAGGCTGAGAAAGATACGAGGTGAAATCAACCCCCTTCCCATCCCCTATAAAGGTTCAGTGCTGGGCACGCCAGCCCCTCTGAGGCTTTCCAGGGACACTGAATTGCAACATACCCAATTAATCACATTTCCCCCCAACTACGCCACCCTGCCATGAACGGTGTAAGGCTATAGCTGGGTTCAGGTGTCGCTGGCTCTCCTCCCATGCTGCCTCCTGTCATTAAACTCCCCCCAGGGATAAGGAGCACCCTCCCAGCCCAGGGCAGGCTATCAAGGATCCCCCTACTCCCTGGAGGGCGAGAAGGCATTAATCATACCTGGAGAGGAGGATATTGCAATTCTGAGCTCTCCGGCCGTCTATGACCGAAAGCTCCTTGACTTTATGCCGGGAGCTCAAGGTGTCATCGATAGCATCTTCCTTCTACAAAAAAACAAGGGGGGGAAAAAAAAAGCCTGGAGAAAAGCTGTGGGGAAGCAAAGACATTTAGTACTCTCAGCACATAGCAGCGTGATAACAGCAGACCCCCATTAATCAGGAGCGTCACCACGGGTTACGGGTAAAATGCGTTGCCTGTAACTGAAACACAGAGCTGGCTTTGGAGCCACTGGTTAGAAATGTAAATATTTTCTCAGACAGGGAAGATTTAAGAATCTGCAAACACACAGGCGCTGCTGAATAAATAAAGCTGGGCTTTCTTAGCACACATATTTGTGATACTTCATTAAATCCTCCCATGAAATATTTCATTACGGGCTGCTGCACACACTCAGCATCACTCTTGTTCTTCACCCGCTCCAAACATCTTCAGTCGCCCTTCACGCATCAGTCCTGAGCAAGCTGACCAAGACAAGCTACCAGACTCACAAACACAACCTGCAGCATTGTGCAGCTCTTTCAGTGAAATTCTCCCGGAAGAAGGGATTTGAAAGCAGGAATCGGTGTGGTATAAGCACCTACAACTCCTAAGCAGCTTAAATACGTTACCTTCAAATAAGTAACAACATATCAAATTGCAGTGTTGGGTGAATGGGCAGATGTACATAACAGCAATTTTGCAGGGTTGCCCAAGGGGTTTGTGTTGCCCCTGGTTTTAATTTACCATATCATATGTTTTAGTAAGGTAATGGATAAAAAGCCAGCTATTCTATCCTTCTGGAAGGAACACAACCTGGAGCTGCAAGGTCCCACGTGCTGAAGATCCGCACTAAACGTCTATAAGTGCCGGAGAGCTGGCACACAGCCATTGCACAGGTTGAGAATGAGAACAGAAGTTCACATCTTTCACTTTTTTTCTTCGTTTGAAAGAAAAAAAAAAAACAGCTATGAGAAGCGAGAAGCTGCCGGTACAGGTGGCATAGATTGAAGACAGTGGCAGGTGAAGGAAGGTGAGCCCCAAGTCACCTACCATCAGCCGCCCTTCTCGTGTGCCTTGCCTGCTCTGACCACAATGAAGCAGAGAGCTTCAACCTGTAGGTATGAGTTTATTTATTTCCATCTTTTGAAAAGTGAAAACGCCTAGTGGTAGGAGCTTCTCTGTGTTAAGCTGCATCTGAAAATTCAACCCCTGGACACAGGTTGGCTCCGAAGTCCAGCTAGACAGCAGAGAGGGGGAGAGGGCAGCTTTGTGCTTACCAGCCTCGCCAGCATGCTCTCTGATTTAACCCCCACTTTGCCAGACATTAACCCCCCGCAGCACCACATGTGTCCCCCATGTCCCCAGCCCCATGCTGCACTTGCTGCTTGCAGGCGCTGGGCTCCTGCGGATGCTCTCTTACCTGTCTGGAGTTACCGTTCACAAAGAAGTCCTACGGCCATAGCAGAAGCATGGAAAAAGGCAGTAAAAATACATCTCAGCAAAACCAAAAGAATCTGAAGCACAGACAAGGGAAGGGTGCAACATGGGGGACTTGGCAGCACAGGGAAGCACTCAGGGTCTGCCCGCACTGAAATGGGGGGAGATGCACATGAAAACGTGTTGAGGATTGAAGGATATGCAGAAACCCCTGGTGTGGACTGGCAGGAAAGGGAGAGGCAGCTCCACGAATGGATGAGGTCAAGGTGCTGCTGTGCAAGGAGCTGAGGAGGGGACATGGGACAAGGTGGGAGGATGCTGGCCGAGTCCTGCTGCTGCTCCGTGCGAGAGTCAGGAGCGCTGGCCCAAAGGTACAGCACCGCTCAGCCCACCATGCCGGGGAAGAAAATTGCTAGTTTTTGTCAATCCAAGAGACTGAAATGCCAACATGACTGCCAGGAAAAAAAGGGCTTTCAAGTGGAAATAACGAGAGGCTCATCCTGGAGCAAATTTGGCTGCAGCAAAACTTTACCGTTTGCCATGGCAACACGTTTCCCCTTCAATTCTGCTCCAACAGGGACAACCCCCCTTCTCCAGGGCTTGGCAGCCTGGCCAAATGCCACCCCAACTCCCCACCGGTGCCACACTCCTTCAAAGAGCTGGTTGTCCTGTCACGTTTTCCCCACCAGCCTGGAAACATGCGCAGCAAAGTCAGCACCACACACATGTGCACAGACACGGGGGGGAGGTCTTCCCTCCTTGTTCCCTGGACTGCATCTTATTTTTTTTGTGTGCTTGGCTCAAGAGACCATGAAGCAGCTCTGTGATACAGAGGGGGGGTTTCAAAGATGCAAAAGTGGTTCATTTTATTCTTTTTTTTTTTTTTTACATAGAAGGCAGGCAATGAGCAGAGGAGGCAGGTGGGTCTAAATGTAGCTGGATTACAAGGGTGGGGTGTGCTGGGGTGGCTGATGGCCCACATGCCTGGTTGGAGTCAGTCATCCCCAAACACAGCCCTATCACTCCTGCCTTTTTAAAGGAGACCTTGTTTACGCAGGTTTTCCTCTGACCCGTTGCTGAGGCTGGATCAGCCCAGGACCTACACGTGGCTCTGGGCAGGAGGATGGGGAAGGGCTCCCTTAGATGCCAGTGAACACAGGGGCTGAGCTGTGCCAGTTGCAAGCCCCGTGGCTAAAAACCAATGCGTCAGGCTTTCCTTGAGCCCACAGAAATGCTGTGGGTAAGAAGTGGAACAAGACGTGCCAGAAGGCAAAGAAACAGCCAAGAAAAGGCTGAGGGATGGGTGCCCATGGGGTGTGGTACAGGCACCCCATTGTGGTGCCGCGCCGAATGGTTCCCTGAGGCAGTGCTGCACCCACCAGCATAGAAACACGTGTTGAAGAGCTGCCACGACCGTGCCCAGGAGCAGAGCTCCAACAATGCAACCGTACTTGGGGCTTTGCAAAGCAAGGAGGACCTGCAGACCCCGAACAAAGACACCCAAGCTGCCACCGCTGTACTTCAGGGAGGTTAGATGAAAAATTGCATGATTTAGCTGGGTATGAGGCTGTTGCAAAGACAGAATTTAACTCTGTAGATCAGTTAAGGTTGAGGATCGGTGTTTCATAAAGCAAACTCTTCCCAGCAGGCTCCTTCATGGGACAGGCACAAAGCATACCCACAAGCTGCAATGGTTATCTTGTTCATTTAACTGGTGCTTATTAGGAAGCCCTCCTTCCATCCTGACGCTCAGACCTGCCCCACACTGTTGGAGAGGAGAAGGACACGGTGGTCCTACTGCAGTCCCCTGCTCTAGGAGAGAGAAAGCTCCTCAGGCATTAAGGTAGAGAAAAGGCTCATTACAAAAAACCTCCCTCTCTGCCTCAAAACAGCCTCATTCCTGCCCCTTCCCCTCGCACAAACTATGATCCAGCCTCTGCTGCAGGATGGTGTCACTCTGCTGTCACTGTCCCCACAAACATTCCCCACCCTTGTTGCCACTGGCCCCTGCGCAGGTCACTCTTGCTTGCACGGAGGAGCTGGAGGCTTTTCTTCTTTCATCCTTTTTTGGGAGAGGAATTCTTTCCCAGCTCACTACTAAGCCCCTGGTTCCACAACACGTATTTTTTCCACTTCACCCTGGCTCTTTTACATCACTCACCACTGAGGAACCTGCCAGGATTGCCCCGGCTGTGGCTCTGCTACTTATCAGCATCACTCCCAGACTCTTTCCCTTGCAAGCTCTCAAAACATCTCCAATGGAGGCGCAGACCCTTGTGGAGCACATATAAGCCCTGATGGCCCTAGACTTGGTTTCCTCCATCGCCACATGCACGTCCTTAAGCTGCTACTCCCGGTCCTTCCAGGTCTTCATGCCACAGCCTGAAATGCAAAGCTCCTGCAGCTTTTTCTGTTATATCTAGCAAGACTGGTAAACGTTGGTATCACACACAGCTGCAGGGATGGGGACATCTGCAGAGCTTTGGCAGGAAGGACCTGGGGGGGATGTGGGCTCTCCTGACAGCACAGGGCAGGGATGCTCCCAGGCTGAGCCCCAGGAAGCCCAGAGGGCTCCTGTCTTCCCCACATGGAAAGAGCCTTTCTTGAGAGCTACAGAGCTCACTTTATAGCCTGCATTTACATCCCAGCCTGTGAGGTGGGAAAAGCATTTAAGGAGATGCTTTAAAATTAAGTACACCGTTAAGTCTTGGGTCTGTGCACTACTTAAGAGATTCCCAGGCACTATGGCAATAAAACCAGCCAAATCCCATCAACAGCCCCACAATGGCCACTTGGAGAGGGCTCAGAGAGCTCGTTGCACCACACACACATCTGCACACTGTCTCCAAACCCTGTGGGAGCACCTGCTGCAGTGATGCACCACCCAGCTGTGTGGTTTCAGAGCCCCAGTTTGCTGGGGATGTGGGCAGACAGGCAGCCCCTCATGCCCCAGGTCCTGCGAATGTTGTGTCTCAGGACAAGTGAGAGGTGCGATCAGCAAGCAAGTGATTTTTGGCCAAGAGCTCAAGACAGGGAGCAGGGAGGAGAAATCCCTGCTCCTCCCTTGCTTGCTCAGGACTGAAACCAACTTTTGCTAGAGCTCAAAAACGCTGTGAGTTATTAAGGTGTTAGTTCATTGTCCTTCCTCAAAGGGACAGGCTATTTGCATGGAGCTTCCCCAGCCTCCCACCATGTGCAAAGTGCCCCGTGCTGTACAGGTGTGATCTCAAGGAGTGCATCTAACCCCACGTGCTGGGGTGTACATGGCAGCTGTCTGCAGGGTCGTGCTGCCAGTGACACTGGGGCACACAGCCAGGCACCCTCTCCCCACACTGGGACTGCAAGTCGGGGGTATCCTCAGAACTTGCAGATGAGCAACCACATGCCCAGGGAGATCTGTCACATCACTCGACAAAATGGTGCTACCACAAAGCCTGGGTGAGCCACAAGGAACTTGTACATTATGCTCCCAAGGGTGGCTCCAGCCCCAGCAGCATCTCACGGCGAGGATTTCACCTCCTCTTTACCTATCCCCCTTCCAGACACTCTCACAGCATCTTCTGCCAATCCCACTCCAGTCCGTGGCTCCCATTTTTAGCTCCCTTTTGGTTCTCATCCCATCTAGGGTGAAAGCCCATGTCACAGATCTCCTTGCAGCATCTCTCCCTTCTTGCTGGTTCTAAACCTAACGAGCCACTTTACCCTGCAAGACCTCAGCCAAGCCAAATTATTTTTAAATTCCTGCCTGGCAATAATGCGCAGCACACCAGGTGACTCATGGACTCGGGCAGGCAAGCCAGAGGGCAAACCATCCTGCTGACACACCAGGTTTCTATTCTTGCTTCCCTTCCATTTCCATCTCATCATGCCCTTCAGTAGGCATGAGTTAAACTCCAAAAATGCTGGGGAAAAGAGTCAGAACTATGGTCACCTGTTCCCGAAACACACTGGGGCAGCACATACCTCTGGTGGGTTGTTACTCTTGATATTTGCCCTGCTCTAATCCACCCTGATTTTTCCCTCAATTAGCCTCTAGAAGAGATTAAACTCTTACGTTGCCTAAGGAGCTTACATGTCAAGTCCACCCCTTTCCAGCACCATCCCTCTGCCTGAGCCTGGCAAGACCAAGACAAGCTGTTCTCTCCTCCCAGCAATGCAGCCAGACATTAAGCAGGTGAAAACAACTTTTTCAGCCTCTCTCCTTGCTTTTTCTCCTGCCTTCTTGAAAAATTCATTGCTTTTGCCCATCATGGTCCTGCCCGGAGTAAAATAAATGTCTAATTGTCTTCGTGTGCTTTGATGCCTTCCAAACTGGGGCCATACTGCTTGAGCCCGAGATTAAAAAGCAGAGACTTTTGCCTGCAGTGTCATTATTTTGGTTTGGTATTTGCTTTTTTGTTCAAAGCTCACATTTTGTTCTGGGCTCACTACAAAAATAAAAGAAGAGATCCACCCATGGTAGATGTGGGCAAAATGGTCCTTCTTGGCCAGAGAGGGATAGAAATTTTCCACCCAATATGGAGACACGAAGCAGTTGCTGTTAAGAGCGATCCAAAAATATTACCCAACCATAGCCACATCTAGGGGCTATTTTCATACATTCCCTGTCTTTTTAAGGGGTGGGTTTTTTTTGGTGATCCATCTTCATGACACACATCGTCAGGTGCGTGGGCAGGGGGGCACACCAAGCTGTGAATGGCCACTTCAACACAAAGGCACCAGCACGCGGATGAGAGGATAAAGCAGATCAAGTCAATCTGGCAAATATGGCGTTGGTATGAAATAATGATGGGAGACATGTTTTGAGACCACAAGAGAAACCGCACAATCTCGTAACGGTGGTGCCTTGCCCAGATCCTTATGCATGCCCTGGGCCAGCCATTACCTGCTGTCTTTGGTAGGCAGAGAACGTCCTTTCCAGGTCTTCGAGGTCCAGGATTTTGTACACTTTTGTGTCATCTATGTCGGTCCACACGGTGCCTGCCAGCTTGTTCTGCAAGACAGTGGGAGGACTGCAGGTTGGGGGTCCCCTGCCCACCTGCCCATGTGGCACCGGGTGGCCATCCGGCACCTCTGGTTTCAGTGCTCGAATTATTGTCCTGTTTACCTCTGGCAGTTTGGACCAGTTGAAGGACTTGAGGGCGTTCGTCGGCTGTGGGATGCTCCTCTTCTTGAGGGCCAAGCCCAGAGGTGCTCCAGGGGGAGGCANGTGGTGGTGGTGGAGGAGGAAGGAGGGATCCTGGAGCTGGAGAAGGTAAAGGGCCACCAGGAGCTCCTGGTGGCAAGGGAGGTCCTCCAGGACTGGCAGCACAAATCGCCCTCTGGGAGGAAAAAAGGAGGGGAGACAGGTCATACAGAGCAAGGGGACACCACCTAAAACATGCCCCCATGCCAATTTTTATTTTTTTTTGCAAAATTTAACTAGCATAGGAAGCACTCAAAGGCTCCAGCACTCCTGATGGAGGTCCCATGCAGCTGGAGAGGCAAAAATCAGCCTGTCACCTGGGATGGACATTGTGGTGGCCCTCCCACCAAGCACCTTTTTCAGCCCCCTATGCAGGTCAGCCTCCAGAAATCACCCCATGGTGTTTGCAAGAGGGTTTGGCCTGGGCTACAACAGTGAGGAGGATCATGGCCTCACCCTGCTCATCTCATGGAGCTGTGCCGTAAGATCTGCCACCTGCTGCTTGACCTGCTTGTGCTCGCTAGACTCCTTCTCCAGCTTCTCCTTCATCTTGTTCAGCGTCTGCATCATTTCTTCCTTCTCCTGGGCCTTGGCATCACACTCACGCTCCTTCTTCTCCAGCTTCTGCTGAAGTTCGGTGTGCTCTGAAACAGCCCCGTGAGACCACTTTTGGGTGACAAACACTGCCCTTTTGGCAAATGGCAGCAGGCGGGGGACTAAACCCCACACTGCGCTGCAGAGAAGCTGCACAGTTAAGAAAAGGGAGCATGTGCTATGCTTTAATACCCCAGCCAGCGCTTCCCCATGAATATCTACTTTGCCCGTTTCCCTTGTAAGCCCCACAGGCTGATATTACCTCAGCCACTCAATAAGGCCTGAAGAGTCCATCCAGCTAAACACATGTATGCGTTACCTGTTTAGGCTACTGTGCACACTAATATTCAAATTAACACCATATATCTGTTCATCACTCACCTTTACGCATTTTTTCTGCTTGCTCTTTCCACTGTTTCACTTCATTTTCATTGACTAACCTAAAAAGAAAAGACAAGTAGTACAATGAGACAATCTACCACAGCAAACAACCGGCCATCACCAGCAAGAAACACAACTGAACAAGCCTGGACTGTGGGATTTAGGGCTCCCAAAGGGGTATTTCCAAAACCTCTGTCTCTGCCTCCTCCCGGCAGGGTTTTGCAGGCTGGGATGCAGGGCTGTCTCAGCAGCTCCAGGGAAGCTGACATGTCCAACCGAGGAGCAGAAACACCACTGGGTGACAGTAAGCGATGAATAAGGCACAGTGGCAGCAGCAGTCAGGGGAAATGGCTCACTGAGGACACAGAGGCTGAGCTTAATTCACCTGCACATTGTGCTGAAGAGGTCAAAATGATGCCAAGCTGGCAGGGGTAACCCCCAGCCCTGTCCCTCTTGCCTGCCAGAGCAGGAGGCAGGAAAGCCACAGTGGCCCATGTTGGTGCTGCTCAGCAGCCAGCCCTGGGAAAGGCAGGTGAGCACTTACATTCGTACAACGTTTTTAATGTTGAAGTTTTCCAGGGGAGTGGCGTCGGGGTCCTGCCCTTTGTCACTCTGGATGACGATCTGCTGCACGATCCTGTCAAGCAGTAGCCAGTACTGGACAGTGTTGCCACTTCTTTTGTCTGGAGAGGAAGGAGGGAGAGATTGAGGGGAGCAGCAGGGAGGTCACTGCTGCCCCTGGGGAGGAGATCTGGGCTGCTAAGTCCCTGGCAGACCCAGGTTTCCTTGCCTCCCCTGGGACTTACAAGGCATTTGGAGACAGTGGTGCAGGATAGACATAAAGTGCGGGTACGCCTCGGTGTGTGTCAGCCTCTTCCTCGTCAGCTCAAACATCTGAGTCGCACTTTTGGTGTCGATGTGGACCTGTAGATGGGAGCAAAGCAAGGTCAGGCCATCAGACTGGTGACGGCACCACCTGTTTCCCAAGTCTCAGCTCCAAACCCAACGAGCCATTCCCACCCCATACCTGATGGACGGACAAGCCCTACTGGCCTGCAAGGGGCAAAGAGCTCTGACTGGCAGCCAGGGGAGAAGAGGGATGAAGCAGATTGTAGGATGAAGGTTGCAACAAAACAAGGCAACAGGAGACAGATTTCCAAACTCCAATTTTATCCACAAGACTGCACTTTGTCCCAGGCCACACATGCGCTTTTAAAAGGAACCACAACATCAGGTGCCAGCATCTGCATCAGCAACGTTCATACTCACCAGCTCAAACCTTTTGGCAAATTCCAGTTCGTCTTCATTTCTAAGCATTTCAAAAAAATCTAAGTGCCTGAGGAAAGAAAGAGGGCGGGGCGGGGTGTGGCGGGGGAAAGACTGTTAAAAGCAGATACAAATGTGACTAATAAATTGCAGGCAGCCAGTCTGGCAGCAGCTCAGAGACAAGCAGGACTTGAAACATCAACTGGATCTTCAGTCATTACAGCCTAAGAAGTCTTTTGGGATGAGAAGAGGAGGAGGAGGGCTTGCAGCATCCCCTAGACCCCAGAGAGCACATCCTTCCCAGTTCAACCCTACGTCAGAGTGCAGTAAAACCACGCAGGAGTTTTCCCTCCCTCTCTGGTGACAGCAAAGAATTTCCTCAAAAGGGGTGAGTAGACCCATGTGCTTTCCCCAAAGGCCAAGTCCAGAAACCAGAAAGCAAGGGGGCAAGGCAAGGACAAAAACAACCAGCGGTCTGGGGTCACTACTCACCGGTCGAGGGTTGAATTTTCATGCTCTCTTAGTTTATCAATGACTGGCTGGATCCCGAGCATGAGAAATTCATATCTCAGATGGAGTCTGAAATCCAAGCTTTCCTGCAAGGAAAGTTTGGGGTCAACACAGCAAGGTGCATGTCTTCAGAAATAAAAACATACCCCAAACCCACCAAAACACCTCCCTCTCCAAGAGCCCTGGCGCTCACCACGCCTGCCCCCTGGCTCAGGACTGCGTTGATGAAGGACATGATGGCTGTCTTGAGGCTCACTTCATCCCGATACCGTCCTGTGCTCTTGTCCAAGTCATTGATCAGCGTCTGCCAAACATGTAAAGTCAATTAAACGCCCAGTGACAGCCCAAATACTGCACAAATGGCCAGGGGACACAGGCAGGAACAACTCCTTGTGATGCTCCTGTGGCCCCTGTAGCAACCTGCTGGTGATGGATCATCAGATGCTGCCTGCTGTAAAGCAGCCCACCCCAGCACCCGTTTAGGCTAACATCAGCCCATCCAGATGTGCTACAGCCTTGCAGAGCTGCAATCCCAGTGATCCGGCACAAGCAAGCATTTTTTTGTGGGGGCAGTTCTGCCTTAAATAACTGGTTTCTTCCTCTTTGCTCAGATGCAGATCTCATCAGACACAGTTCTGGAGTAATTCCCAGAGTATCTAAGTTGCAAACGGCCATAATAAATCATTTGCAAGCAGCATTTAGATATCCAGAAGGAGGAAGGGACAACAAGAATGCCAAATTTCAGGAGCCAATGGGCAAGTTGAGACCCACCTACCTGAAAACGAGTCCGTTCGCTGGCGTATTTCTGGTAGTGCAGCATCGCCTCCAGTACCTTTTTGTGGCCCCCAGGAACCAGGCACACAGCGCCCATGATTTCCAGCACTGCCACCTTCGTCTTAACATTCTCTGTGCTCAGACTCTGAGCAATTACGTTAATACTCTCCGAATGGGCCAGGACGTGAGCCCGGCCCAGGGAGTTGTTCATTAGTGCTTTTATACATCCAATGAGCGAGGTATGTATTCGAGACTCCGCCGTCTCATAGTCCATGCTTTTGAGAAAGTTCAGAATACATGACAAGCCATCCAGGTCGATGAACCGGGTTACAAACCTGTCAGAAAGAGGTTAAAACCACATGCTACAGGACCCTTTTACTCTCAAACAGGGCTGACTTGTCTGTTGTTGTAAACCCAGAACCTTCTTATCTATTTTTTCCTGGACTTTGGATAACAGAAAGCCTGCACGTTTAGAGCACAGGGACGAGGTTGTGAAAATCTTTAACAATTTAATTGATGCCCCATAGCACAGGCAACCAGGCATCTTCTGCACAAGGTTGTCCAGAGCCAGGATATGTGGAAGAGGACCAGCTAAGCCTGGGGCGCAAGCCCCACAGTGAAGGTTAGGAGTTTGCAGACACGCTGCTGCAAAACCTTGCCAGTCCCCAACCTGAGTCTTAAATCTCACTCACTTGGGACCAGTTTTGCACAGGACTGGAAGAAGCTCCCAAGCCCTGGAGTCACCTCCTCATCAGCTGCAGACACCCCAAGGTCAGCCGAGACCATGTCCAT
This sequence comes from Rynchops niger, assembly GCA_013400035.1. Lineage (NCBI taxonomy): Eukaryota > Metazoa > Chordata > Aves > Charadriiformes > Laridae > Rynchops > Rynchops niger. The sequence goes on along the minus strand of VXBH01005099.1, from coordinate 92,651 downwards.
GATGCCTATCAGCCCTTCTGCCTCCTGCCACCTCTCCTGCTTCACCATCCACATCCTTCTCCTCCCTTAGGCATATCTCATCAATTTGAAGGGATTTCTGATTATTACGATGATTTATAATGCTGCTAAATAGAAAGCAGACAGCAAACGCATGGCACTGCCCCAGGCTGATTGAGTAGAGCAGGCAGACATAACACTGCATGCTGCTCAGGCATTTTAGAACCTCCCTCCCCAGTGCCATCCAGGCTGGGTGTATTCTGGTTTGGCAAAAGGCACGGGCTTGGAAAGCAAATGAGCCAAGAACATCCCAGCACTGGGATGATTTTAATTTGAAACAAGCCATCCTGATGTGCAGCAATAAAATGGGTAATTGCAGGCTTGGGGAAAACTGATTTCTGTGCTTCAAAGCCTGCTCTTCTTAGCTAAAGTCAATAGGAAATTTGACATTCACTTCCCTGGGAGCAAAAGCAGGTCCAACAGGTAAAATTTTCTATAGAGTCTGCTGGATTCTTCTGACTTCCAGTGAGACAGACTCGCAAACCACTTTGAAAGATTTTGCGAAGTTTCATGGCCGGGTACCAGTCCTGCTCCCAGGGGAACTGCGGGGAGCCAGCACCCAAGAGGTCTGGGTTTCACAGAGATCGGGTGCTCACCCTTGACTCTGGAACTTTCTTACCAAGTACCATCACCAGAACCATTGCAAAAGAGAAATGGAAGAGGGGAATGTATTGTGAGCAATAGCAAATTTGTTTCTTCCATAACTAGACCAGGTCACGCATTTCTTAATGAAACATTTTCCCATCAGATAATGTTGACCTGAGGCATCTTAAAGGTTTTGCAGATGTGTGCATGCAGACTCCAGAGAAACTGAATTTAGGAGAAACTCCAGACATTCAGAAAGAGTCCCACCCTTTTTTTATCCTCCCCATCAAAACCTCCTAGCAATACTTTTTTTTTGTGCTTTTCATAGAAGCCTGAAGATTCATGTGATTTTATTCCTTTAAAAAGTGCAAGAGAAGTTGAAGTTGTAACAAAGGGCCTAGTTGACCAACAAAAATTAGATTTTTTTTTTAAATTCAATCTAGAAGGAATTTTTACATTCTGTTCCAATGAGAACAGAAGCAAATTTGAAAAAAAAAAGTTGCCTGATTTGCCTGAACAGATGTGGCTCCTGGTGGCTCTTGGCCACTAAAAGGACCAACTTAAAGGAACAAAATGACAAGAAGTGAACTGAAAAAAGCAAGTCCTGTTTCAGGGTCCTTGCCTCCCTCCTCCTGTGCAGCAGGATTAAATATTTCCATTTCTATTTAACCCTCAGCTTTTTTGGATTTGAGTTCTCTCAAATCCAAAGCCATGACCTCAGCCATAAAGCCAGGAAACAGAAAGGAATTACCTCATTGGTTTTGTCCGCAGTGCAGTCTTCAAACTTTCAATTGTTTTATTTCTCTCTTCCTCGTCTTCTTTTTCCAAGGCGATCAGTGATTTTCTCTGCAAGGAGAAAGGCAGATGTGAGAGGGGAGCTTTCCCTGCAAAGCTTGCACCTGAAGAACAGGAGCACCTGTCACCCATCATGCCAAGCTGTTGGGGCAGAGCTGGGACCTTAAACCGACTCCGGAAGTCGAAAAGTCCAGATCCTTACAGCAATCATAGGACTTGGGAAAAGGGGCAGTTTGGAGAAACCCTTGCGGTCTGCAAGGAGACAGCGTGAACGTGTTGCTTTAGGTTGCAGATGCTGTCTGCAAGCATCCAGACGACTCACTAGCACATGGGCAATTAAGCTTCAAGTGTTTGGCAAATCACAAATGAAGGACACATCAACCCACATTGGCTCTGGAGCGGTGTTGCTGATGGCCTTGCATCTCCCCGCCACTTAGGTTTTGTTTCAAAGCAGCAGGAAACAAACATCTGCCAGCGCTGAGCAAGGCCACAGGAACCCAGTGCGCTCTTCAAATCGGTCCTCATCCCCCAGCAAGCCCTGGTAGACGCTGGGCTTCACTGCCCTGAGACAACAGGGACACCTTGAGAGGACATGCTTAGCATTGTCCTGTGTGATCATTAAGTTCCAGAGTTAACACCCTGCAGGTAGGAGTGGTGTCACCCCAAATGGCTGACCTGCAACTCATCCAGACAAGCCCACATTGGAGGATGCTCGCAACTGTCCCCCTGCAACTCTCAGACTCAGAGCAGCAAGGAGGAAAGGCTGCAATTCAGGCAAGGAGCATCCCAGCTCAGGGGCTCTGGATGTAAACCCACCCTGGCATGCCCCCTATAGCCCATGACCCTCCAGGAAATACACTTTGTAAAAGGAAGAGGTAAATAAATGCATCACAGTACCCCATAAGAAAGTGTCCAGCTGAACCCTGCTCAGAGACATTGCAGGTGACATCTGGGTGACATTAATCTCGATGTGTTTCCGGGGCTGGAGAGGGCTGTGAGGATGCAGGGGCCTAACCATTGCAAACTGGGGGTCCACAGAGGGAAGGTGCCAAATGGGGCCAGGGGAGAAGGAGGAGTCCTTTAGCCTCCCCTGGCACCAATGCATCCCAGTAGGTACCCATGTGCCCACAGAGAGATGAGGGCCTCAGGGGAGGGGACGGGATGCAGCAGCTGCGCTTGGGGTCAGCCATGTGGGTCCTGCCAACCCTGTCGCCCCCAGGTATTCCAACGCAACCCACTGATGTGCATCCAGGCTGGGGACAGTGCAGGGGATGCCGCTGGCATCTCCCACACTGGATTTTGCTATCAGGCTGGCACTGAGGGCTGGGACCCTGGCTCCTGCGGCTTTACCTGGGTAGCACGGCTGCCTGCCGCCACAGGCATGCACGGGGTACAGCTTCCTCACCCCAACTCATGCAAATAATGCCACAGCTAAAGCAACACCCCAGGTGCCTCCTGCACCATCTGACGGCACTGGGCCCTTGGAGGTGCCAAGGTGAGCCCTGCCAGCAGCAGCCAAGGCTAAGCCAAAGGAGGGGGAATGGGTCCCAGCAAATATGAATAGATGCGTTGGCCCCCACGTTTAACCCAGCTCCTCTTTAGTAGCATGCCAGGGAGACACCCTCCAGGCATCCGGCAGGCTTTGATCACAAGCTCTGCTCAGGGCTTCACCTAAGTCCTCAGCCAGCCCTGGGCATCCCTGCCTTCCCAGAGGGAAGCAGCACACTCTCTTCCTGGCTCGCAGTCCCCTGCTACTCACCTCTGTCCCCAGTCCCCTACCTTTCCTGTCACCACGGCCCCATGACAGCAGGGCAAGCATAGCGGGGAAAAAAGAAAAACAATGCTTTTCTTTTTCATTTTCCATGCTGCTCCCATCCCTAGTGCACTGGCCACGAACCTCACCGCCTTCAGCCCCCGAAAGCAGGAGTGAGGATAGGGGGGTCTGAACAGCGCACCCTCGCAGGAAATAAACTGCATTTCCTACAGAAAACAGTGCTATTTCTGTCTCACCCGGCACGATCTCAACAAGAAAGTATTTAATGAAATTCCATCTAAGAATGTCCCTCACGGGACAGACAACCCGCAGTGCCGTATTTTGCCGTGGCCGCCCAGCACAGCAGGCCGTCTCAGGAGCAAGGCAGTAGCAGGCATCCATCAAAAAGCACAAGAACTATCCGCTTCAAAGCAACCACAGCACCTTGGTGCCCCACTGGCATTGCACAATCAAACAGGCTTGTTAAAAGCCAGCCTGGTGGCTATATACTGAAACCTGCTGTTTGCTATCTGTCTCCCAGCCTCACAGCTTAGGGTAAGATGAAATGCCCTTCCTGCCATAGAAAATGTCTCTGTTTTCCAGCTGTATCTTTTGGTCTAATGGATGGTATCCTGAAACCCTTACACTGGGGGTTTCTCAATTGCTGGGACAAATTGCAAGCTACTGCCAACTGCAAATTTTTGAGAGGTCCACGGACTCAAAAGGCTGAAAATAGCCAGGTCACACCTTTGTGGCTACATCACTTGCCATCCCCTTGGGCACAATGCTGGATGTGCCACAGAATGTCACCACAGCGCTCCTCCTCCATACGTTGGGCAATACTTACAGCAGCCATTGAATTCAACTGATCGATATAAAATTCTGGCCAGCTGGTGGCTCCTTTATTTTCTTCCTGGTCCTGGGGAGGGGGTGGGAAGTGAAACAAAGACAGCAGATTAGTAGAAATAGCATTAACATCCCCTGCCCTTCATGACCAGTCACCTCCGAAGTGCCCTTATGCCCTTGAGCTCTTGCATTACTTTATATCAATGTAAGTGCAACTTTCTATATTCTGAGTTCACCACCAACAGCTCCAGCTATGGGAACATTACCTTATTTATTGAACTATATACAATCTACAATATAGCATCTGCCTCCTGTGACCAAACTGCCCAATGATACTGCACCAGTCTTGTGGTTATCAGCTTTGGAGTAATCACACTGAAATTTTACATCTAGATTTCTCTTGTACCGCCTCTACACTGCCCTTGAAATTTTGGCTGTATAGCCTTGATGATTGTGCTCTGTGGGGAGAAAAAGTGTCTCTAACAAGTAAAGAAGAGTGAATAAATGTGACACAAACTAGGTTCCACTCCTGGAGCAGGATATGACTTACCAACATCCTAAGAGAGACGCCAGGCACAACAGACAACTCCTCTGGCACCTTCATTAGCTGTTAGGAGGGAACATGCACCTGGCAATGTCCCCTGTTAAAGGGTGTCACCCTGAGCCCATGATCTGTGACACTGAATGATGTAGGACCTCATTTGGTCATCCTGGTCTACAATGCCCTGCATGTGGTGGGACTCACAAGGATTTTCAGGTTCTACCATGTTCGTTTATGACATGACTGAAGGACCTCTGAGCCCAGCTCAGATAAATTACGCTGCATGTCCCCAGGAGCAGTCCTTGGAGCAAGCAGGCAGATTTTGAGGGAATACTTCAAGATCAATGCTTTTCCCCACTGTATTGACCTAAAAACTTACACCGAAAGAAGAAAAAGGATTCACAGCAGAAATGTCACGCAGCTCTAGGCTGGAGTTAACCGATATGATGCAAATCATTGAGGGTACCTTCCCTCAATAATCATCTTCAGTTCACAGCCCAACCTGCTGTATGGCTTTGCCCCCTCCCTAACTTTAAGAGATGTTTGCAAAGGTCATCCTACACTGCCATTGCCTGTGGCGGTGGGAGCTGGCTGACCTATTCCGCTGCTCCCACGTCCGTGCATGCAGACAACTACTGATCCTCCAGCTGATTTCAGCAAGCCCAAGGAGCAGAGTCCCAAATATTTACTGTGCTTCAAGAGGCATACGTGGAAAATGTTCATGCATTCAAATTTTCCAAGCTGCAGCTTGCCAAGATGAGAATACACTGAGTCAGCAATAGGTAATTTGGACAGGAACCCGGTTCCCCCACAGGCAGTGCAGCCCATCCCCACAGACCTGACCCTTCGCTGCGCCTGACTCTGGGATGGGGACAAAAGAAGTTTGGGAACAACAAGGGACCTGGCACACCCTTGGGCATCTCCTGTGACATGCTGAGGGCCAAGAGAAGCTGTGTGTCCACCCTCATGGTCACCTCCAGCCCTTTCCAAGCTGCTGTAATCCAGCTTGGCAGTAACCAAATCGCCCCGAGCAGCTCTCCGTGCCAACTGGCCATGCCCTCAGGCAGGCTGCCTGCTGACAGAAGCACATCCACAAGCCTCACTTTTTTTTAATCTTCTACAGATCTGGTCAAGTTTAAAGCAAATAAAATAACTTCCCTGAGAAAGAAGACTACATTCAGCCCTCCTGCCCTCTGCTTGAATACTTTGGGTCGTTCTCCCCTCATTCTCCTGCCAAGAACTGAGGTTTTGAATGAAACATTTGATTCACCTGCCCTCCACATTTCTTTTTTTTTTTTTTTTAACCAAGTGCGATTCCGCAAAGAGCAAGAATTTTTCTAAGATGTTAGAAAAACAACAAAAAAAATCTGTCCTACCCATGCTAGCCCCAAACCTAAAAATCCTGAAGGACGTCCTACTGCCTGCCTCTGCATGGATGGAGGACCATTCATAGTCATGCTCTGACAACTAGTTTTCACCAACAACAAATAAAACCGTCCCCATCCTGTCCAAACAGTGTGAGCAGAATACAAGGGAACTGCCCACGGCCAACCAGCACGGGGATGTGAGGTCAGGCTGCACCCGAGGGCTGGTTCAATCTGGAGAGTATCACTTGCATTATTTTCCTGCAACCAAAGGGCAGTTTCTTGGTGCTAGTCCCATTCAGCGCCGCCCACCCGTCTTGCTGGATAACCCCAAGGTCCCTCAGTGGTGACAAGCAGCCGGGGTGAGGCTTGGGCCACTTTCCTGCTCAGTAATGATCCCATCTGACACGGGCAGCCAGGCCTTTCTGGTTTCTCAGCTCACATTGTGCACCTTCCTAAAGGACCCTCCCATCTGCTCCTGTGTGCAAAAGCACCCCCTTCCCTGGTACACACAGCCACATACAGCACGCCGTCCATATGCACCAGAAACAAGAGAGAATGTAAACATGGTGAAGGCAGTGAAGCAGGGAGAGATGCTGGGGAGCCATGAGCCCCGTGCACGTCTGCCAGTTCACCCCTCTGAGCTGTCCTATGCTCTGCCACAGGAAGGCTCTGCACAAACCCTGCAAAGCCTGGGGGTAAAGATTTTGGTTTTCCCAACTTTCCTGCCTCACTTTAGCGGATGGCACGCAAATGGTGCCCCAGGGGACAGCAGAGCCGGGGCACCCACATATGCCTTGAACATAGCCCCAAAAGGGACCAGCTTCTGCCACTTACCACCTGGAGAGGTCACTGGAGGTCCTGCCCATCACCCTAGGGTACCATCAGCACCTCTTTTAAGGAGCATCCCACTCCCATCAGTGCTCCCAGCAGCAACACCAGCTAGGAAGGGTCATGAGGTCCCCACCACTGCTCAGCACCAAGAGATGATGGGCTGTACCCAGTCCACAGATTTGGGCAGGGAGCAAGATCGGTGCTGAGGAATGGGGTGGGAAGGCAGCAGGACTGGCTCATCTCATATCCCAGGGCCTTTCCGCATGGTGCAAACACCTGTGAGGCAGGCAGGGATCCGGATCTGCTGCTCGTTTAAGGCTGAAAGGAGGCGGTGGAGCAAACACATAAAGGTCTCTGGGGGGCGGAGGGGAGGCTGAACAACAAAATTGGCTAAACTGATCATTTATAATTAACGTGCTGCATTATAAATATTTCCCTTTGCTTGGCTCCCTTGGGCTCTTTGCATTTCCTTCCTGAAACCCCCGATTTAGAGAGCGCTCTCAATTAAATGCAGCAGAACCTCATTAATTCACATGAGCAGCCAGCCAGGCTCATCGGAAAGCAACTTCCCGGGCAAAGGGGAACTGCACAATAAAGCAGGCAAAGATCAGGGCACAAGCTTCCCTCAGCTTGCTGCAGGACATTGCTCAGTGGTAATAACTGCGGCTAATGGTCTATAGCACACTGATAAGCGTCCTTTAGTGCATTTGGTGGCGGTAAAGAAATCTCCCAACAAATTAATGAGCCCGGAGGGAAGTGACTCACAAGGCTTTGCTCACAAGGCAAGCCAGGAAGAGGGAGGAACCTCCCCGGGCATCACGGTTAGAAAGGGTGAATTTGTAGATGGTTTCCCAGCACCCAAGGTGGGTTTTGGGGATATGAGTTTTGCAGCCTGCCTTCGATGAGGGATGCCCAGGCGCAGACCTGAGTACTGCCGACGTCACCTCTCCGGTATGCTCCATCGCATCCTGCCTGGCTGGCACCAGGGACACAAACATCTCCCAGTTTCTTCTTCTCTGGGATGTGTTTAGGTCTTTGCTGTGTTTGCTCTCTTCTCAAGAAGTGCAGCAGAAGTGAGGGCTGATGTGAACCCCGCTGACAGCCCAGTACTGTTCTGCAGCTTACTACGAGCTGCTCTTTTAGAGGCAGGCTGATGGCTCTAATTGCACAGTGCAGGGACAAGTATCCCTTCTCATCTGTAATATTTGCATCAACATCCCTCGTTGTCCTCTGGGAAATGGCCCTGATGGACATACATGCTCTGCTGCAAAAATCAGGAAATGCCAAAGCCGTGCAGCCAAGGGCAATCTTTGGCCCCTACCCCACTTCATTTCCTACCTGCTTCCCCACCACCCACTTCTTCCTTCCAGGGACCTGACAAAAATACAAATCACACCAGTTGTGGCACCGGCACCGCTGCACTCTGTACTTGCCTCGCCTCCAATGCCCATTCGCCCCTGGGGCCTGTGTCCGTCCGCAGGGCTGATGGATGCTGCTGCTCAGCTGTTTCGCCCTGTGGTGGCACAGGCAGGCGTGTTGTGGTGTGAACCCGATGAACAAGCTCCATTCTCCCCGTCACTGCTGGGTGCCGCGGGGAAAGCAGTGCCCAGTCAAGATGCATCATTAGTGGGAACTTTTCCAAGCAAAGGTCGCTGATCTGTCAGCTCCAGCCATCCCTTTGCTCTTCCTGGGGAGACTTCATGCTCCCTAGCCCTGCCATGTCTTGGTGACAAGCCTGACACTTCCACAGCCCATGTGCCTCCCCCTTGGGGTGTCGGCAGCTCCCACAGCCAGACTGCCGTTGCTCTTCCCAGTGACTCTCCTTGGGATACCGGGCAGCAGCACAGAGGAGTTGGTGGCTGAGCCAGAGGTGGCATAAAAGCGGTTAATGTTAGAAAGCTGGTCTCGGCCCCATTTGGGTACTTCCACTCCTGGAAAGTGAATCTTCAAGAGCTCCTGCCCCTCTGACCTGCAGGAATACAGCTGCCAGGAACAATGCACCCTCCTCCTCACAGCATGTCCCCAGGGCAGCGGGGAGAAAGACAACTGTGAAGCTCCTCGGTGCTTTGTTATGGCTGCTTTGCTTCCAAATCAACCTTCTGGAGACACTTTGTAGATGCCCAGCCTGCAGGAATTGTCTTCATCTGATCCAGCAGCCTCCTTCCCACGCTTGCAGCCCATGATGGTGGTGATGGATCTGGAGCTGCTCTGGGATAACTGAGCCCTGGAGGGCAGCTGGCTATGTTCCCCACCCACCTGATGTCCAACACGCCAGGTTAGATCCTTCAAGGTGAAACTAAGTCAGAAGGAAAGGACTGAGTTGCAGCAGCCACCTCCAGGCAAACCCGGGAGAGCCTTTCAGTGACAACACTAGTGACTTTAATGGTTCACCCCCTTCTTGGCACCACCTGCAAGGCTGGCATACCCCAGGAGAAATTCACACCAGGGAAGTCACAGCAAGGGGTCAAAAAAACCCCCTCTTGAGTTGGCACCTGCTGCAAGAAACAGAAGCAACCCCCTTTGTTTTCACACATCCTCCTGATTGCATTTTCATTTTGCACCATGTTCCCCACCCCTCCTAGCTGCTCCGTAATGGCAAAGCAAGGGAAAGCTGGTGGCAGCTGGCAGCCCACAGCATTTTGGCAACCCTCATCTCCCTGCCTGCTGTGGATGATCCACCTGGATGCTGTTTGCAAGGTCAAAAAAGAAGAAGACGGTGGCATGGATGGATTTTAAAGCCAATGGGTCTGCAGCCTGCATGGGATGTTTAAACTCAGCCCAGCGCCACTGGCAGCCAAGCCTTTGCCAGGTGTGTGCTGGCGGAGATTTTAGCCCTCTTGGTCTTCCTTGTCCCTCCAGCCACTCGGGTCCCACAGGTATCCTTGCAACAAACACTAAATGATGCAATTAAAGCTGTTTCCCCACACCCTGCCAAAGGCTCACAGCGTGATGCTGCCACGGGATGTAATTTTATGGGATTCTCCCCAGGTTGGGATCTTGGGGTCCCATCCCAGAACACTCCAGTTTTCTGTATGGTAATACTTCCTATACTCTCACCTTGACAAATACACACACGTCCTCATATGCTTTTCTGAGGGTTTAAAAATTATGCTCCCCATAAGCAAATACAGCATGACCAGATGCCTTCCGTAGTCAGCTGGTTCATTGTTTGAAAAGCTTCGCTTTAAAATTCAAAAAGATCGCTAACAGGTACATCTTTTGGCCAGAGAGGGAGAAAAACCTTGCTTAAACAAAAGAGTGTTGTGATTGGAACTAAAAAGGGAATTACCTTTTAAGATAAAAACTATAAACATTTCCTATCAAAAAATACCCCTAGCCATGCAAACAGCCCCTTTCTCTCGGTCAGCCCAAGAAAATGACATCTGAGATAATATTTCAACGTGCTGCTGCAATAACCTCAGGTATACCTGGATGCCTAGGGGCCGTAAAACGCTTCTCGTCCATCCCAGGTGATCCAGGAGCACGACAAAACACTGAGCTATTTTTATTTCCTCCCCTTGCTTTTGTCAGCTTTTGCTCTTAGTTCTGCTACCGCAGCAAAAAAACCACCCCAAAACAACCAAACAAAAAACCAAAAAAAACCTCACATGTTTTTTAAATGAAGGAAATAGCAACACAAGCCCTGCGAACGAGCTGCAGGACTGAGCAGGACAAGTGGAAGAGCAAGCTGGAAAGTGAAACTCTCTGGACGGAGAGAGTGGAAGGCACAGTTAGAGAGGAAAGACGCTGTCTGGCTGTGGAATACATTATTATTGGAGAGCCATCACTCATTCTCCTATTTGTTGCATTTTTCCCCATTCTCCCTTGCAAAAGCACCACCACTGCCTTTCCTAATGCAAAGGCATCCTGGTTTTATATCTGATGTCCAAGGGAATTTTAGATGTAAGTTTTGCTTGCAGGGACCAGCTTAATGCTGTGCTACTACACAGCAACCATTAGCGATGCCAATGGGTTTTCAACACAAGCTTAAAGACTGCTGCATCACTTGGCATCCCTGCAGGTCATTTTTCCCCTACCCCAGCTTTGCAGATGCTCGGAGAGCTCAGCCGAATAGGAAGAGAGGAGGGCAGAGCCAGACTCTGCATCCCCATGAGCTGGTTTAGTCACCTTCCACCTGGTTATTCATGCTGAGCTTCTGCATGAACACCCTTCATCCACCCATATTTTGAGGCTCATAAAAATCACGTGGTGGGCTGCTTTAATAGCTGGACATTATGTACGTAGGCTAGCAGGAACCAAACCTCTTGCAATTAAGAGGTGCTGCAGAGTAAACGCAAAGTCTTAATTAATAACACTTTTGGAGCTTCCTGAGAAAGGCCATCCTGAGTCCCTCTCTTCCACTGAAGCAAACCCACAGCCAAAGAAACGTTAAAGTTGGAAACACTCCTGCTTCCTCACTGTGCTTCCAAGCAATATCCTCTCCTGGAGAGCGGGGACAGCAGGGAGTGAAATATTTTGGGATGAGGTATAAAACGAGTCATCATCCAAAAATACCACTTCTAAAAGCAGATTTCATCCCGCTGCTAATGCATCTCCACATTCGCATTTCCCTGCTTTATTACAGCCGTAGAGAGGGCTGATGACTTCAAAGAAGGTCTCTCCAATAATCTTTAAATCTCCCTCCTGACCCAAGTGCTGCACAGCTGCTGGATTTAATACAGACTTCAGTTCCCATTCAGGTCACTGCTGACAGACTTGCCAGCCCCCATCACGAGATGCTTTTTATGTCTCTGCTTTTCCTGCACCCCCACATCACAGGGTGATGCAGGTGGGATGGAACCCCGGGGAGTTCATCTAGTGCATCCCCTTGCTCCAAGCAGGATCAGGGCTGGGATCAGACCCAGTGTCTCCACGGAGAGAAAATCAGAGAGGGCAAAACCTCCACCCTGACAAGCCCATACTATAGGCTGGGATAAAAATAGCTGCTTGTAGGGCAGGCAAACCAGGATATAAAGCTGCAGGGCAGGAGGAAATATTCCAGGGAAGGAAATACAGTTTTCCCTTATTTCATCTTGATGAGCACTGCTGAGGCCAGGTGTTGCCAAATCGCTTGCCAGGATAACCCAGCACAACAATGTCATTTTGGTCATCTTTTACCAAAACTTACCTACCATGGGAATATATAAAATGTGCAACAACTGGGATGCACTCTGCAGAGCCGAGTGTGGTGACACCACCAGCAAAGCAGAAGTGACAGACACGGCACACAGCAGCAGGGAACACACTGAAAGGACATATTCAGGATATTCAGGAGATATTCAGATGCTTTCTGTGCTGCACACACCTTTGCCGTTGATGGAGGCACAGGAGTGCCCTGGCTGCGTGGGCTACGGCCACAGCATGAGTTATTTTGGAGCCCAGCAAAGCTGATTTTTGAGGAAAACCCCCAGGAGAAGGCTGGGCAGCATTTCTGTCCTGCCTTGTGCTGCTCCTTCAGGACAGAGCTTGTCGCAACTGGTCTCTGCAATTGTGGCAGGGAGCACTGCAACCGGCAGGAAAATGGGGAAAATGCTAAAAATTAGGAACGCCCCAAACTAGGGCTTTCAGACTTAAAGCCCGACCAAAGTCACCCGACAGACTGTTTCCAACAGGAGACAAAATTGGCAATAGAGGAAAGAACAAAAACTGCTCAGGGGACAATTTTGGATCCTTGGTAAGTCAGGCAGCTGCCTGTGACTGATGTCCACCCTTGCCAGTCCCCTGGGATGCATCAGGTGAACTGTGTGTTACCAGCATCTCAAGTAACAACTTGCTATTAAACACAGGCAGGCCAAAGGGTTTAGGCGCATCCTTGGACTTCCCAAATCACCGCCGCTGAGCCTGCAGCCAAGACAGGGCGGTAGGTCTCCTGCCCTTTCTCCAGCTCCACGGCCCTGGCCAAAACCCAGCCATTACTCTCAGCTGGAGAAGTCCAGCCCCTCTCCTCAATGCCAGGCTACCATGCAGGCGGTTTATCCTCATAAAACCAGAGAGGTACGTAAGATTTACCACAAGCTGCTGGGATAGGCACTGATGTTTCTGCTGCGTGCCAGTCCTCATTACATAGAACCAGGACTGCCTAGAGCCTGCCGTGCGTAGAGACATGTTTTCCAGTCCACGTGATTCCTGGTTTCCTCCGCTGCTGAAGCCTCCATTGACACAGTCTTGCTCAGTTTTAATTAAAAAGCAGAAGAAAAGCATTTGTCTCCCCTGCAAACAAGCCACCAGCACATCTCCTTCAGAGCAAGCAGTGGCATGTACGCTCTGCAGCTCACCAAGACAGCGTCACGACTATGGAAGTAGCAGCTGAGAGCAGCCAGAGGAATGAGGACCAGAGCAGAATTGCAGGCAGGATCCATCCTCAAATGGGCGCCTGCTTCGAGAACCTCTGAGGATGCCACCGGGTGCTTCTGTGGCTCCTTCCCTCAACATCCCCAGGAGCAAGGAGTTCCTCAGCATGGTTTTTAAAAACTTGTAAGTGCAAAGAGGTGCTGGAATGTGAAAGAGGCACCATCAGCCCCATCTAAACCCTTCCCCAGGAGATTAGACAGCACGTAATCTCCACTCACAATAATAATTACACTGCTTTGCTTGATTTAAGTCTCCATTGTCTCTCCTTATCCAGATGCACTGGAGCACAGCTCCACTTATCCAACAGGCAGTGACAAGTGAGCATCCTCTGCCCGTTTTCTTGTCAATTCAGGCCAGTGCCTGTAATTTGTTAACACCTCTTCTCCCCTCCAATTTAAATCTCGGGCATGGCAGGCCTCTGTCTAACAATAATACAGAGATTTCAGGGGTATTTATGAGAGGCTTTAAACTTAATCCTACATGAGCAAGGTAAGCCTGCTCTTGGCCTACAACACAGCTGGAAAATCTGGTGCCATTGCTACAGCAGGAGAAAAGACGCATTAATGGCAGCGAGTGCCCTTCGAGTGGGGCCAGGAGACCACCAGCACTGCTGAGCCAACTCCTGCAGCCAGGTCAGGGGATGCAGCAGTGAATTTGGGAATCATAGAATGGTTTGGGTTGGAAGGGACCTTTAAACCTTTAAAGGTCATCCAGTCCAATCCCCCTGCAGTGAGCAGGGACAACTTCAACTAGATCAGGTTGCTCAGAGCCCCATCCAGCCTAACCCCTTGAACGTTTCCAGGGATGGGGCATCTACCACCTCTCTGGCCAACCTGTTCCAGTGTTTCATCACCCTCATTGTAAAAAATTTCTTCTTTATATCTAGTCTAAAACTACCCTCTTTTTGTTTAAAACCATTACCCCACATCCTGTCACTACAGGCCCTACTAAAAAGTCTGTCCCCATCTTTCTTATAAGCCCCCTTTAAGTACTGAAAGGCTGCAATAAGGTGTCCTCAGAGCCTTCTCTTCTCCAGACTGAATAATCCCAACTCTCTCAGCCTTTCCTCATAGGAGAGGTGTTCCAGCCCTCTGATCATTTTTGTGGCCCTCCTCTGGACCCTGCATTTCCCATGCAGGCTTTGGTGTCCATCCCTCTGCTTGTGAGATTGAGGATTTTTGCCTCATTTCTCCCCATGGTGTTATGTCCTGCAGGATCTCTGTTTTGGCCAACTCTGAGAGGGATAATAAGTCCCAGCACAGATAGCTGGGGGTAATTCCTATGCAAGGGGTAGGGGCAAAAATGTTCAGTTTACTGGGAAAAAAAAGAGTGATTTTGGCCACATCACAGGTGGACTGCCTTTGGTACCCTGCACCACTTAGGTTGCCTGTGCCAAGAAGCAAAAGCAAATGAACCAAAAGAGAAAGGTGGCAAGGCAGTCTGCTCCATTCTGGATGGACTGTGAGAGCCAGCACCAGCATCTGTGAACCTGCCCACGGGCACCACCCAGGCATTGATTTCCCAGCAGAAATACAAACGAACCTCAATTCTTGACCTCTTTCTAAAGCGTGATGCAACCAAGCTCAGATGTCAGCGTATCTCAGCATTGGGAAGATGTGTGTGCATGTTTTCAGCTTAAGAAATGCGGCCACAAGGGCAGCATCGCAGAGCGGACACGTCATGCTGGGAGCTCATCAACTCACATCAGCGGTTTCTCAGTTAAACCCATGAGCCTAGAGCCCTTTATCACCCCAGGGGTGACACAGCTTTGCCCTAAAAACAAGCTCTGCACCACCAGGCCAAATCTCTCGCAGGCTGCGCTGCAGGGGCACGGCTTCCCGAGCAGTGCTTTCCATTTGTGCGGTCCTCTGGGGAGGGACGGTGGAAAGACAAAAGAGATGGCCAAGCCTGTTTTATGCCAGCAAACTGGAAACCCAGGGGAGGGGGAGACTTTCAAGCAAGCTGTAACTGTGTGACCAGACATCAGCAGAGAAGAGCAAGCCCATGAGAGATGGTGACCGGAGCAGCCCCTTGCTGCAGCAATGTCAGCCTCGGTGGCCACAGAGCAACATGTGGCCCTGCTTGCGCTGGGAGGGATGAGCATGGGCTGGGGGACATCCGTGCAAGTTGTGGAGACACCTCCTCCGGCCTAAATGGCCTTGGGGAGAAAGGCTCTGCATTTTGGAGACTGAAGACCTTGCTTCCTCAGGGCCACTCCAGGGAACAGATGCATTTCTGTGACACCTCAAATACCACTCGGCATCCCAAGAGAGCTGTGTCCCTCCCCACATCTCCTCTCCACCCTGCGTGGGAGGCAACAGGCTCAGCCCCCCGACCACAACGCGGACGGGTCTCTTACTTTCTTCTTGCTACAGTAGATCTGCCACTTCTTCTCTGCCGGCAGCGCGAACATGGCCTCTCTGTGCTTGTCCGTGAGGTCAAGTTCATCCTGGAAAGGGGAAAAAAAAACCATGCAACATGAGTACACAAATGGGTGATGGCATGGACACAAGCCCCCAGATAAGTGGTGCAAATCAATGTGGGGCCACAGCGCAGTGGTGGTCCCGCAGCATCGCCCCGTGACTATTGATTTGTCAGGGCAATGATGCTAATTTTCATCCTGCTGTTGCTGACCTCCCCTTGACTCCTGGGCTACAGCCGGCTGCCAGGAGGACAGGGCCGCAAACCTCCCTGCCTCATTCCTCATAGACATTGCCTTCATTGCTTTTAAAGGCAGCAAGTGTTTTAGAAAGGACATCCACGAAGCTGTTACAGCTTCCCGCAAGATAGCCTCGCACAGAGGATTGAGAGCTCCACATGACAGACCACATCTAAGATACACACAGTGAAGAACAATTAAAATAGAACCTTTCTTCTTTACCACCCTAGATAACTGCTTCACCACTGAGCACCGAGTGGTCCAGCCCATTTCCAACACCATCATATCATCAAAAAATGGGGGTTTTTTTTTTGGCTTTTGGTTTGTTTTCCTATAACTAAAAATAGAAAGCGCTTTTCCTAATATCTACAGTTCATACAGAGGTACATCCACTCTATTAAAACTGGACTACATATTGCCCAGCAGAAATAAAGCTGTATACTGAAACCTTTATTGGTTTATCTGAGGTTATTTTAAAGGACACATCCATTTTCAACTTGGAGGCTCGGTTAGCAGCATGCTCTCCACCAGGATGCTCTAGTATTATCAAAGCCTTGCCACTTCCTGGTGCTAGATGTAGGTCAAAGCTTTTATCAGAGAACTAAATAAAACATTCAGGCAGGGCTGTGAAGCTTGTTGCTAAAGCCAACATTGATCTTACAACTATGGATGTCTCTGAAAATCACCACCACTGATGATAACCCTTGTGCTGGAGGGCTGTTGGTGCAGTGGTGGGTGTGCTGGAGATGCTGCATGTCGCAGTAGAGCCCTGACGTGACCTCCAGCCAAGTCATCTCACCCAGCCAGTGGATTTAATTACGAGGATCCCCTTTAAAAATTACACACTTAATTCCAGCAACTAATAAAAGAAAAAAAAAGAAAGAAAGAAAGAAAGAAACCACATGGAGACCCATTGAAGATTCCCTGCCTGCATAATAATGCTTATCAACTAAAGCTAGCCCCTGATACCCCAATCAAAGGTAAAAGCCCCATGTGGCAAGAGCTGAACAAGATGCCTATGGGTAAAGATGGGTCCCTCCATCAGCAAGCCCACACGCCACGAAGAAATTCAACTGATCTAATTGAAGCTCATATTGCACTCAGTAGACAAGGAAGGCAGCCTTCAGCTATCTTGTAACCTAAACCCAAGGGTCCTCCAGAGCAACATGCAGCAACAGAGGGTTGCCGGCAGTCCTAACACGTTGGAGAGGCTTATACACCCATTTCAGGTATTAATTTCACTTCCCGATGAAATTACTCCTCGAAAGGAAAGGTGTCATGGAGCTTTTTCCATTATGTACGCATAGAGGAGCTTTGCCTCTTCCTTGACCTTTGCCCCCCCATATCGACTGACTCTTCAAACCACTGTACTGCACAGAGCCAACATTGGCGGAGCTCTGGAAGCAGACTTGCAAGACACTTACAAGAAAAATAAACATGTTGCTGCAACAGAGACTTGGAAAAAAGTGAGGACCGAGAAAGACGAGACGATCTGAGGCACCTCTTCTCCTCCTGCACCCGGGAGGAGAACTAAGCTGACTCCTCCAACGAGCGCCGCTTTCAAACCTCCCCATGGCCTTTCAATTTGGGAGGCCAGGGATTCACACCCAGCAACTGATCTCCCCCACAGCCTTGGGCAAGTCTCGACACCCTGCCATGCCTCAAAACTGAAATCGCACTCCATGTCCTTTGCCATTGCCTCCTCAGGCTATGAGATACCCAAGCTCTGCTTCAGCCCTAATTCTGCATGCCTAGAGGTGGCTAACAGGATGACATCTGACGCAGGGAGCCGGCTGAAATTCGGCTCATTGGAAAAGTACATCTGGGGGTGTGGGAGAGGATGAAGGTCTCCTGATGAATATCTACCTCTGTGTTGAGGGTTTAAGTGAGCGCAGGGAAGTGCTTCCACTGTGACCTTGCTTCCCTGACATGTGAATCTCAGATTCAGGTTCAGGCAGGAGAGCACCAGCCATGCACATCTGTACTTGGGTCCTCAGAAAAATATTTATTGAAACTTTCAAAATACCCATATCCTAAAAATACAACTTGTGCAAATGCTAAGATTTATTAACCAAGAAAAAAAAATCTAAACTAAGCTGAAGCCTATGCAGGAGCAAGAAGGGATAAAGCAGAAGAACATATTAGGTGCTGGCACTTGACAATGTGCAAACACATCCAAAAAAGGTACAGAAATGCTTCTGAGCCACACAGAGCACATTTCACTGTGCCCTAGCTCTAACCGGTTCGGTCATCGTGGCCTGCATCACCCAGTAACACCCGCCTAATGATATCTTGCAGGATGCTTGGGAGAAGTGTTTAAATAAATACTATGCGGCACTCAGTGAATATGAAAGTCCTCATAATCAAATAGTGACTAATGACTGTTATTCTGAGTTGTAGCAGTGACTTAACCCTGAAGAGTCAGGTCTTTGCTGGTTTTATGCGCATGGAGAATTCTTGCACCCACCTCCAGCCCTTCGCTTACGCTCACCGATGGCTATCTCAGTACACCTCAGCCCTGAGCAGGCTGCTCAGAAATTGCCCTTCAAAACCCAAAAGATCAAGAGAGGAGAGGAACACCAGCCATTTTCTGGGGGTTCACAGACCACTGTACAAGTGCAGCTCTGACAAAGCGATGGCTCGGCGGAGTCATAGCATGGCAGAGAAGCCGTGTACAACCTCAAACCCATATGTGCCTTCAATTAATAATCATGAGCTCAACAATTAGGTGATTCTAATTGGCAATTAATTTTATAGGCCATTTGCAAGCCATGCACTCCTGCCACAGCACGCGATGTTGGTGGCTGTTAAGAGTGAGCAGATAACCAGTGGCTTGGTGTCCTTCACCCCCATAGCCCTCACCCCTCACTTCAGCCTCCCCTTTCACAGCTCTACGCCTTCCACCTGGCTGCCTCCCATGGCAGGATCTGCCAACTAGGCTATATATTTTTTTTAATTGTGTCAAAGGCACGTAAAATAACAGCTTCATTTTGCTACCAAAAGGAAGTCTCTGCCCAGAGTGTTTTTACTGGAAAGAGATACGCTACTCTTTAAATATTTATCCTGAACAGTTAAACTATTCACCTTTAGATCAGGAAACATGTTTCCACATTAAATCTTTATTCGAATATTATTTTTAAAAAAACTCAAAGGGGAGATTTGATTCTCAGCGTGTATTTGCTGTTTCTAGGTGGCAAAATACTTCGGTGCAGCTTGCTTTGCTGATGGCTCTTGGCTCAAGCCAAGCAAATCTCCCCCTCTCTCTGAGCACGGCACAGGCTCCACTGAAGGTGATCCCACACCGTTCTTCACAGCTTATCATGCTATGAGCATGAACCCATGGACCAAACAGGTTTCTATCAAGTGATCTATACCTTGCCTTGGAGGACACACAGCGGTGCTCGGCGAGGTACAGACCATGGGAACATCCCCATGTTCCCATGGTCTGTACCTCCCTGAGCTGGCAACTGGGTTGTATGAGGAGCCCAAGCCACTGGAGGTCCTCTGGTCGAACGCCCTGATTAAGCAGGACCATGTCCAGATGGCTTTTTAATATCTCCAAGGAGGAAGACTCCACCACCTCTCTGGTTTGCAGCCACTGTAGTAACCAACCACCTCCTGAAGGCAAAGCCAGATCAACCAGAAAAGTGAGGCGCTGCCGCTGGAAGAAATGTTTAACCCTCCTACCAGAAAGGGCATCAAGTCCAACCCCAGACTCACCGTGTGGTCCTCAGTGCAAGCTCCTGTTCTGCCACTTCACCTATGACATGGTGGACATTTCAGTGAGCATCCTCCACGGGCTGCTAGCCACAGGCTTTAAGGAGGCAACAGCAGGAAGCCAGCAGGATGCTGCAAATCTCTTGACTTCAGAAATGACCTCCAGGATGAGCTCTTGGAGCTGGGCAAGCCTGAGCGCTACCTATCCACAGCTGCAACACCCCAGCACAACCATCACTGGTTCTTCCCCTACATCCCACAGGTCCTGTGGGTCACCAAACATTCTGCAAGAAGTAGCTGGGGAGTAGAGATGCAATAAGGGACAATACAGGGGTCTGCACCCCCAAAATACCTTCACAGGTGGTAGGAAAAAAGATGAAAAACTTTTAAGTCTAATGCACCTTTCTGGCTAACAAATTGCGTAACCGTAATACATGGAGCAGATGGTAAAAAATAAGGGAGGTCACCCATTGCCATAATTGAAATAAAAATTAATTAAAATTTGCTGGGTTGTTCTGCGTTATACATACATACATATGTGTGCATATATATATCCCTCTCTATACGCACATATACTCAGAAGGACATCACCAGGTCAATAAATGACAACATAATAAAGAGCAAGTGAATTAACTACTGATGGATGGATGCAGAGTTTAGAAATTTCTGTGAGACCACAGTACATAAAGGCAAGACCTCAAATAAAGCACAAGACATCCAAGATTGCACAAAAAAAAAACCAACAAAAAAGAAAAAATAAAAAATAGAAAAAATGAAACAAGTGGGAACTTTTTGGTAACATTTGGCATTAACTGGTACAGCATGGGAATTAAAAAAAAATAAAAAAGGCCTGTTGGAGTCTGCCTCAGCTTCCTTTCTCAGGGGTCATATCACTTTTTCACTCTTTTCCAGGCATTATTCTCCAAGTTCATCAGTTTGACTTATCCCAGAATGCCGCCGTGTCAAGGGAAACGGCAATCAGCATTCTTCTCCCCGTACCTCATCTAATCTTCTTCCGCTGGGCGACGGCACTGCCCGCACGTCCAGCTGGGCAGCTGCCTGCCTGCAGCTGCCAGCCCGGGCTGCGATCTGCACCAGCCTAAATAAATAAACCTCCACCTCAGAGCTGATCTTACTTAGCTCTTTATTTTCTTTTTAAGCTGTTTTCCTAAAGAAACAGACTTATTACTCAGCAGCTGTTACAGCGCAAACAACAACCGCTTGAAACACATCCTGCACCGTGGGAGGAGCTTCTCTACCTATGACGTTTATTTAGGTGATTACAGTTCTCAATGCATGCAGATTTATCTTAGGTGGTTTTTTTTCTGAATAGGAAGGTAGTGAATGAAGTCTTTTATTTTTAGTATTAGTGATAAGAATACCTCCTCCTTAGCAAACATCTTTTCAGAAATAGTACCCTGAGAACTTAAAAATGATGCCTCAGAGAAACAGACCCCAGCCAAAATTATCACTGTACATTTTTAATTTACCCATAACAACCTGCAGCTGGAATTACAGAACAGGAACAAAACTCAACTAGTCATATTTCTTAATGAATAAGCATAACAGATAGGAGATTTTTATTAATTTTGCCTTTATAATGTAATGAATTTTTTGAATAAAGGAAATTGCTTACAGCAAGGGAATGAGTAGCAGCAGCAAGGAAGAACGTGTTAACACTTCAAAGTGCTTGTGCCTAGTCAACCTCCTCCCACGTAAAATTTTTAGTCCCAGACTGGAAGAGGAAAGACCTCAATCCACCCTGCTCTGCAGCTTTATGTTATTGATCTGAATTCACAGGACAGACGTAAATAAAATATGTATTCCTTTCTTCTTCTGCAGGAAAGATTACAGCCATCAATAGATGATTTAGCTCCTCAATAAATCCTAGCTGCAGCTGCTTCACGTTTCCATCAGTTCAAATACCTAACTGAGGCAGATAGCATGTACTGCTTTAATATTGTTTCATTTAATTCATTATTTTAATAGGCTAAAGGTTTTAAAGGTGTTCATATTCCAATGTTAATGTATTTTAAGAGAGAAGTATCTACTTAACTTTCTCAATTTTTTTTTTTTTCATATACGTTTAGAATCACATAAATACATTTTTTTTATTTACTGAGCTTGACTTTCTGTGACCTTTTCACTGACATTATCTGGAAAACCCTTCTCCCGTTTTAATTAAACACAGGGTACTTTTATAGCCTGAGTTATTGATCTATGCAGTTTTACCCTGGAGAGCACTCTCAGATCTAGAAGCCTTGCAGGGGGATCACCAGCACACTTATTCCACAGAATTGTACATAAACCCCAAGGGAAAAAAAAAAAAAAAAAAATGTACTGGCCCATTATTTACTACTGTGATCACTAAAGTTGATTAAATTCAAGTTAACCATAGCTGGGCTTGACTGTCCTTTGGTAGGTTCACCTCGTTCCATAATAAAGCACAGCTGGAAAACAAATAAGAGGAGGTTTCGGATGTGGATCTCCCACCTATTTATGGACCTAAAGAGGCAGCTCTCTTTTCAATCTCTTTTTATATACCACCTCCACTGCTGGCATCCCTGAGAGCTACTCAAGTTGGAAGGCAAGCTAATGAACAGGTCAAGTGTGGCTTCAGATGTCCCCTGCCCGATAGGGATGCTCACTTAGAAAAGCTGTGCATGGTTGGCCTGGGGGTAAAACCTGCCAAGGTTTCCCCAGATAACACCCTGGGAAGGGCCTCAAAAAGGGGCTGGATGGGAATTAGTGGCTGCAAAGCCCCATGCCGACTCGATCTTGAAAGCTTCCTAAGATTTACCACTCTGTGCATGGGACCCAAAGGATGCAGCCGAGGGCAGCAGGAGCCAGTTACATGCTGATGAGCAACATAAGATGGAAACAGGCTCTTTGCGTACCCATATCTTGGGTGGGACAAGTGGTCCTCATTTCCCCACAACTCTGGCTGTGGTCACACCTGGCATCGTAAGGTGATTTTTAAGAATCTGAGCAGGTGCAAAGCAGAGAGTCACCCTGTGAGGAGTCAATTTGTGACCAAGATTTGACATTCAGCGAGATGCCTAGCACAAGCAGGCACCAGATGGGCTTATAGATGTTAGATGCTGTTGGGGAAGGGAAGCTGATCCCCATAAATCATAGTATTGACTTGAACACTGGAGTCAGCGGGAATTGAGACCGCTGGGTGCTCAAACAGGATGCTGCCCATGGGGCTGCAGAAAGCCTCAGCTGCCAAAAGCCAACCTCATTGATGCTTACACACCAAGGAACAGCCAGACTCTGCCAGCAACAGATACTACAGCAGTACAAACAGCTTTCATTTGCATCTGCAAAAGGATACAAGGCAGGCCCGGGCTATTCCCAGCAGGAACGATTCCTGCTGAAATAGGTGATAAGGCACAACCCACGTGCTGCTCAATCCGGCCCGTAACTCCAACACCACCACCCAACCACCAAGAAATTAGGAAGGAGAAGACCACTGCTGGAGCAGATGCACCATCCAGTGAGGCTGGCACCCTCCATGCTGACCTGTGCCGGAAACACTTGGAGCCAAAACGAAAGCCAAAAACCTAAATGCCCCAATTAGGGTCACCAATGCGTCACCAAATGACCTGCCCAGGCATCTCCCAGGGACGTAGGCTCCTCTTTTGTGAAGTGCAAAGTGGAAAGCATTTAACGAGTAGACCACATAATTTTTCCACTTCAGCTGTACTTCTCCTGGAAACAAAGGGTTTCTCATGTGCTCTCTGCCTTCATCACATTGTGCTGTAACTTCGCTCCTTTGTAAAATTACAGGTCAGGAACAGCATGGTTTTGGGGCAAGCCCCCATGCTAGTTTGCAGCTGTAACAGATATATTGTGATTACATGAATGCTGAAAAGCTGAAATACAGCGTACCTCGGCAGAAAATCCTTATTTTCTCACTGAGTAGGTCTGTGACTTCTATATAGATGCTTACTTAACGGAACACGTGTTTAAGAGGGTGTAGCGCCACAAGGTGACAAAAACAAGTGCTGTGAGTGGCAGGCTGCAATGAGAACGTGGCAGGTCCAGGCTGTTTGCATCTAATGAGCAGGACCTGGGCAACCCCAGGTAAAAGCGTCCACACGGTTCCCTGCAGAGTGAATTTAGAAGCAGATGTTACCAAATCACTTGGTTTTCTTCCTTAAAAGTGATTAATAAAGCTCAAGGGAGCTTGGTCTTGGGAGACAGTGGCGGGACGGAGTCAGGAGTCTGGCCCTGGACAGACTCTGCAGAAAAGAATGTTTTGCCCAGGACACAAGGACTATTGCAATCATATTTTTTCTGGATACCAACTGCATGCTTTCCTTTGCAGATATAGGGGAAAATGGCTTCAGGTACCATTCAGTGGCTCCCAAAATCCTGAAGTCCTTAATGCTGCAAAGACCAGACAGCAAAAAATGACAGCTGACCTGCAAGCATGAAATGCAAAGCTTGGCTTTGCAGCTGATCCCTCAGCTGCTACCTAAAAGCCGTGTTGTTTTGCAAGGCCCAAAACCTCCTACTTTCTCCTTATTGGATTAGAAACTGGGAGAAATTCACATTACTTAAGTTCCTAAGTTAAACCGGATATTGCTAGCAATGAGTTCCCAGCCCGGTGCTGATATTAACACGTAACAGCACTCACGCTGACGGCACCACTGCCTTCTCCTTACATTGGGGTTGCCCTCTGCTCCCCGTTTGAGCAGCATATAAAATAGCAATCACCCCAGCACGCTGAGAGGGCGGGAAGGCACAGCACTGCGGGACAGTTATGCATGGAGCATCTTACCCAAGCACTCCACATCATGAGCCACAGACTGATTGCTCACCACAAAGCAGCTCAAAGGCAACACAGCATTAATCTCTGTGACGGGGGATGGTCTCTCCTAACAGATAGCATCCAAAGAGCAGCTCTGATGAAATGCATTAGTTGCCCCAAGTACGGCAAAATCAAATGCTATGATAAATCTTGTAAGCTGCCAGAGACCTTTTCTTTGTTCCCCAGGCTCCTGAGTTTCCACTACTTCAGAAAGCAGCAGGGAGGGATGGAGCAGCCTTCCATGATGTGGGAGGGGAAGGCTTAAAGCCCAGCACTTCGGAGACCATATGTGAGTATCTCCCCTCCAGCAGATCCCGGTAAAGGCAGTCACTAACACTGTGCAATGCCAGTGGGCAAGGGTCTGCGTCTGTACTGAGCCTGGGGGGCTAAGGACACTGCACAGCCACCAGCCACTCGCCTCCTGGCATCACCTCCCCAGGTGCCTAAGACCTGCTGGCTGATGGAGTCTGGGCAGAGGGACCCAGAGAAGGTTATCTGCTCTAGTTTCATAGGCTAAAATTGTGATGCTGCGCGTCACGGGCAGGACACAGGGCTAGATGGAGGCTGCTCTAATTTCTTCCACATCACTAATGACAAGTTGGAGGTGAAAAGTCTGAGAGACCCCATCAGCACCAGGAACTGGAATTTCTGCAAAGCCCAGGTACTCGGGAGGACAAGCTTTGCAGCCAGCACCTCCTCTGAGCCTGTCCCTCCGCTAGCAGGGACACAAGGCTGGGAGCAAGGTTTGGGACCAGGTAGAGGCAGCACCTCATGCTATAGGTGCAAGCAAAGCCACGACGGACCTGGCAGCTCCCCTGAGCTTCCCAGGCGGTCTGAGGAGCTGCCGGAGCACCATTCTTGTACTGCTGGGACAGAGACACTGCTGCGGCCCACCCCACTAGGAGAAGAGCCAGCAAGGGGTCCTGTGTCATGATGGGGCTCCCGCTGCTCTCTCCAGACCAACCTGTTCAATCCCCCTGTGCCTCCACCCCCGGCCTGGCGCACGTCCCGCAGGGCCGATGCACACCACCACACACAGAGCATTTCATTGCAAACCTCAGAGTGACAAGGAGTGTTAAGCAGATATAAAGGACATCAGTCATTTACCCATCTGGTGGAAAGTCTAGTTGCTGGCAGAAAATAGAGGATTGTTACAGCAAGATCTACCATATGGCACCATTATGTGGAGCTTTGCAAGTGCTTTCTCTGAGTGTGCAAGCAAGATTTCAGCCTTTGAAGAAATGCTGTATTGTTAGCCTGGATATGCAGGAGCTTCCTGAAAGAAGCCATGGCAGATGGCACAGCTTTGTTCTCTTGGTTTGTAGGCAGCTTCTGCAGCCCCAGATATTCCCCCTCATGGGGCTGAGCAGCCCCACGGCACAGCGATCCTCCTGATGTGTCCTATGGGAGGACCGATGCCTCCTGAAACTCCACTGCATGAGCCCCAGGAATCAAACTGCACTGACCCAAGCTGCTGGGATGCATCGATGTCAGTGAAAGGAGAGCTGCGCGAAACTGAAAAGCCTTGCCCCAGCGAAGGGAGCTGCAAATTAGTACATCTTCCGGAAATATCCCACTTTTGTCTGCGCCTCCCTGCCAGCACCTGCTCCTCCCTGGGCGGCTGAGCCTGAGCCCCAGCAGGACAGTGGACAAAGAAAAGCCTTTCAGACGGGGCCAGTGCCCACTTGAGCGACATCCCAACAATACCCTGATGAAAACCTATTCAGCCCAGGCAGGGGGAAAGGAAGGGAAAAGGAAAAGGTCCCTCCAGGAGGAAGCAGTGATCCGTCATTGACCACAGCAACATCTGCATCTGCCCCGAGCAGGCTCCTGCCTGCTGCGTACTGCTGGCTGGGACAGGGCACGCGGTGCCTGCAGCCCAGGATGAACATGGGGCATTTCTCACAGGTTGATTGCTCCTGTTTGTGCCCAGGCAAACAAAAAAGAAATCATTTCCTGTTTCTCTGTTCCTCCTGAGAAACACTAGCACGGCGATAAAATAAAATCCTAACTATTTAACTATCCTATTTAAGTGTTCCATCTAAAATCTGAAGTGTCCATATAACATATAGCATGAAACACACACCAGGAGCACAGATCAAGCTTTTAGCTGATCTTGAAGTCAGTGGCTCCAAGTCCCTCTAGAGCTCAGGCCCTCGTCCTTGGCTGCTGGCACTGGACAGTCACTGATTTCTCATGCTACAGATGTTCCCTGACTCAGAAAGACCTGCACACTTAAAAACACCCAAAGCCCAGAGAATATTTTGTGGGATGGCTCCAAAAAGAAAGAGGCTTTGCCCTTTGATGTAGGCAGCAGGCTGAGATCTGCAGAGCAGGGACCTTGCAGATTGTTCGTCTCTGTGGAAGGACTGTCCACCCTGCAAACTCACCGCTGCAACGTCCCCAGAGATATTGCCTGTCCCAGGCCTGAAATCTTCCACCCCTGCCACTCCAAGTCCCTGAAGGGAACAAATTCGGTAGAAAAGTCACTATTAAGCTGCAAGAGAAGAGTTGGCTGAGGACCAACCCGAGCTGTCAAAGCCTCTAGATCCCCTCCAATGCCTTTGACTTCCCTCAACCCAATAGACTGAGACGACCAAGGACTTTGGAGGGAACCCTGGTCCCACGGAGCGGGCACAAGCCATCCCACCCTGGATGACTGAGCGTGACAGGCTGGGTGGCATCAGGCTCCCGTAGGCATAAAATTCACCCCAGTGCCTCTGAGTGCTTTCTCTGTCTCTCTTCCAAATGTTACACAGTGGGTTTATACAGAAACAGTGGGACACTTTCCAAACCATTTAACTAATGCTGAAATTTAATACCCGACACCAACAGGTTACTGAGAACAAGAAGGAGCTGTTGTAATAGAGGAGGGGTGGGATTTGCAACTTCACTTCCCTGAATGGGAAGTGACCTCTTGTACCGGTGGGGCAAAACTTGTCTTTCCCTTCCCTCCCACCTGGCACTGGCTTGGGTTGAGATCTCCTGATTTTTTTTTGGGGGGAGCCAGGCGGTTGCAGCTGCTTGCATGGGAACATGGTGCGCACCTGCTGTTCCCCTCTCTCTATGACTTCAGTCACCGGGGAGCCAGCATGGCTCCTGCTGCCGGCATGCCATGGAGCAGCATCTGCCTCAGAGACTTATTCTCACCCTTGGTTAGGGGAAAAAAACCCAAAATCTTGGCGGCACAGAGCAAGGGATGGAGAGCAGAAGGGCCATACCAGGGCATGCCCTGGGTCCAGCTGGGCCCTGGGAGCGCTGCTGGGCTCCTGCCTCACTGCACATACAGCGGTTCCCTGCGGCACAGCCTCTGCACAAAGCATCTGGCTGAATTTGGGGGAGATTCTTTGAAAATCCTGGGCTGAGATGAAGTGCCACAGGCTTGGTGGGGCTCCAGCACATGAGCCTCCATAGGTGCCTCCTTCAGCCCGGCTGGTGATGCCAAGCCTCAGCACAGCAAGCCATTAACACCACCTTTGGCTGGGTCATGGAGAGGGTTTTTACCAGGAAAGAATTTCCCTAGGAAAATCTGATTTGGCAAAATAATCAGTAGGAAAAATCATGGAACAGTGACAGTTACTCCACCTGAACAAACCAAACCCAACTGGCGGTGTTTTGCAGGACTGCTACAAGAAGAGTCCTGCTGCAGGGACATCTTGTTCCCACCGAGCCATGTGGGTGTCCCAGTCTGCCTTCTCATCCGGCTCATGGAGAAGGATGTCTGGGCAAAACTGGCTGTCATAATACAGCCTGAAGCTCTCCTCTACCAAGTGGCCTAGCTCACCAAAATGATGCTGCCTGTCATCTAATGGGTCATGCTATACCACGAGGTGTGACCAACTAGCGTCACAACTCCCAGCTCCCTCTACCCATCAAAGCACTGTAGAGAAATCCCATTTCACTGATGACTCAACTCCAAGTGAAGCACTCTGGACCCATCCAGCAAACCACACCAAAATTTTTTTGCTTTTTTTTTGATCCATGTTTTTCAGAGTTTTGGTATAGAGGAATAAAAAAACAATTAGAGAAACAATATTTTAGAGACCACTTGGCCAATCTGGACACTCATAAGTCCATGGGTCCTGATGAGAGGCACCCATGAGTGCTGACAGAGGTGGCAGATGTTATTGCTTGGCCACTCTCCATCATCTCTGAAAGGTCATGGAGGACTGAGGAAGTGTGGACTAGACGAGGGGACAGTGAGGTGGATTGAGAGCTGGCTGTGTGCCAGGACTCTGAGGGTTGTGATTAATGGAGCTGGGTCGAGTTGGAGGCCTGTAACCAGTGGTGTCCCCCAGGGGTCAATACTTGGACCAGTATTGTTTAACGTATTCATCAACAACCTGGACGAGGGGACAGGGTGTACGCTCAGCAANACTCTGCACTGGTGAGGCCACAACTGGAATACTGTGTCCAGTTCTGGGATCCCCAGTTCAAGAGGGACAGGGAACTACTGGAGAGAGTCCAGCGCAGGGCAACAAAGATGACTGAGGGCTTGGAGCATCTCCCTTATGAGGAAAGGCTGAGAGAGCTGGGACTCTTGAGCCTGGAGAAGAGAAGGCTGAGGGGAGACCTTATTAATGTTTACAAGTATCTAAAGGGTGGGTTTAAGGAAGATGGAGCCAGACTCTTTTCGGTGGTTCCCAGTAACAGGACGAGGGGCAATGGGCACAAGCTGGAACATAGGAAGTTCCGATCAAATATGAGGAAAAACTTCTTTACGGTGAGGGTGACAGAGCACTGGAACAGGCTGCCCAGGGAGGTTGTGGAGTCCCCTTCTCTGGAGACTTTCAAGACCCGCCTGGATGCAGTCCTGGGTAATGTGCTCTGGGCAATCCTGCTTTAGCAGGGCAGTTGGACTAGATGATCTCTAGAGGTCCCTTCCAACTCTGAAAATTCCGTGATTCTGTGAATATCCTGACTCTCCAAATCTCAATTTAGCCCACACCCAATGGTTTCTGCAAAGCAGCGTGCCCAACAAGTACAGTCACTTTGCACCAAGGGGACAATCTACTTTACCGGGTTGGACACCCCTGTATCACTCCAGAGGTGCACAAAGCCAGACCAGCTCCCAAGCCCTGCTCTAAGAAATCAAGACTTTCTAAGGAGAGATAAAGAAATCACACCGAACTGGCAGGATTTCAGGAGAGAACAGAGCTCAAAGTTCAGTGCAAAACCACTCCCAACAGCAGCCCCCGACGCTCCCTTCACACCAAAGCTGGCCCCAAAATTCAAAACAAGCCTGGGGAGACAAGAAAGAGGGAAACAGAAAGAGGGGGAAAAGGCAAAAAATAAAAAGCACCCTACTTACCACCAGCTCAGTGAACATAACGTCCAGCTCCTCCACCGGTGGCATGGGCAGCGCCGGCTCCATGGTCTGCAGGGCAAAGCTGCTGTCATTGCGCAGCCGGTATGTGATCTCGGGGTGGTCGCTGCTGCGAAAGCAGCAGAAGATGAAGGAGATCCCCCGACTGCTCCTCTTCCTTGGGGCCATGGCCAAAATCCTCTGTGTCCCTCCCTTCTGGGCACTAGATCCTGAGGGGAAGAGAAGAGAAGAGGCTCGAGCAGCTGCCCTGCAGTGCTGCGCTCCTGTCCTGCCGAGAGGAGGAGGAGGAATCAAAGCCACCCACGCGCTCAGCACAGAGGGGAAGACTGGGGACAGTTTATATGCCAAATATTTCTGCTCAGATTTGACGTTTATGCTCCTGGCAACCTTGATGACCATGTGAATTAAAAAGATGCATTTGCTTTGTCTTGTGCCAAAGATGGCAGCAGCAGGAGGACACGCTACCGTCCCCACGGGGAGTGGGGTCCTGGATCCTGGACACCTCTCCCCCACTGCTGCAAATCTCAGCAAAACCCTACTGACCTCCCCGTGCTGTGGAAGTCAGGCCAGCCCCGGTCTCAGTCAGGCCAGAGGTATGGCAAATATTGGAGGCTGCTGCCAGGAACAGCTGGATATGCTCAGGGCCACCAGATACGTGGTCCCCAGAATGGATGAATTGGTACTCAAAGACCTCAAGTGGCTCAAGATACCCTGAGCCGCAGATGGCAGCAGAGCTGTGAAAATATTCTATATTATCCCTCCAGCTCTTAAACATGTCCCTAAACATCCATCGGCAACCGCCGGTTAGGCAGCAGTTTTTCACGGGAAGTTTTACTTGGCTTTAATTAGATAAACCCTACTTCAAATTCCAGTAAATATTTATAAGATGTGATTTCAGCTGATAAAACTCACATGGTGCCAGTAGCTCAGACCTTCCTACGCAGTGGCTTATGCGGGGCATTGCTTGCATCAGTGGTCGCTTGGGTTTTGCTGATTTCTGAAAATCAGGTTGGGAGCAAAGCTCAGGGCAGGCAACGTGTCTTGCTCAACTAATAACAGCAAGGCAGGCAAATACTGCCCCAAAATTGGGACTGTCAAGTCAATGATACAAGAGGAGGGCCACCTACAAGGAATGAGGACGGCAGAGAAACACTCTAACACGAAAAATCAACCAACAAAGTCGAGAATTTTTAAAAAGCCTAAACATTTGTCTTATAAAGCCACACACCCACACATTTTATCTCTGTGCAACAAGATGCTGAGATGTTAAGAGCCAGGACAAACAGCCAAGGTTAATGCATAAGGTCGAAATATAGATGACTCAGATTTATCAACAAAGCTATGAAGAGACTTGGGAAAAAAGGTCAGCAGTTGGAGAGAAGTGTCTGATCTCCCAGAGCCAGTCATTTGGATTTACACACCCAAATAAACAGCTGCCATGCCCTATAGAGAGCCAGCACCAGAGGCAGGTTGGGGGCAGACCTGGGGTCGGACCCTGCACCACCGCTTGCATGGCAAATGCTGCCCTCCCAAAACAAAACAGGGACCTTACAGAAAATTCAGGCTCTACCCACATTACTTTAACAGAGGACTTGACTCTTGAAATTGTCTTCGATTGCATAATTTTGGCACACGGTGTAATCATCTGCTGAACCATGAGCAATGGGAAACAGCTATTGGGTCTTCACGGGGAATAATCCCAGGCTGTGAAACTGCTCTGTGCCCAGTCTGGAGGGCCGCCCCCGCTTCCTGAAGAGAGCCAAATCTCATTTCACATTTAGCTTCTTGGATTTAGAAAAATGCAGCCACTGTAGAAATTTCAGCTGCTGTGAAAGCTCTCTCATCACAGCTTCCCAGCAGCCCACACCATGGCAAATCCATTAGCAGCCTGCTGGCATCTCTTCCATGTTAGGAGGGGTTTTGGATCTGCTGGGGAATTTCTTCCCTAAAGGAGGGAGGGAAACAAAAAAACCAAAGACACACAGATGTCTGTCACCTCCAACACAGAGGAGAATGTTGCAGGTTTGGGTTTTGAAAAGCCATGAGGAGCGGGGTGCAGAGGGAGATGCTGGTGGCCGCCCAGCGCTTCGAGCCTGGCATGGAAGCTCTGTCCGGATCTGCACGTCCTCAGCTGTGCACAGTTTGGTTGCTTGGTCAATACTACACCATGGATACAGACACGCTGTGCCCAGAGCAGGACCTAATCCTGCTCCTGCAGTTAGTTCGGAGCAAATGAACCCATTCTCTTCTTCCATGGGTCAATTTCCATCCCCTTTTCAATATCACATCAATCTAATCCTTGAAACCTGCTGCTACACACAACCTCTGACTTGGGCTTGCAAAGACGTACAGAAAGCTTTTACCAGAACAACAGCCGCTCTTCAGAGACACATGCTCCTGATGACGTTTTATGAGGAATTTGAATGACAGACCAAAAGGCAAGGCTTTATTTTGGGTTTTAAAGCAGACAGGCACGTAGCAACGAAGACAAGGTATTTCTGAGCTGCTTCCAGCTCTGGAGCTATTGAGGTTCCTCATTTTCATCTATAAACAATTAAAAAAACCAAACCACCCTATAGTGTAGGCTGAGCAGGCTGCAGGTTATTAGCAACCAAGGCTAAAAAAAGTTAGAGAGAGAATATGTTAGCTACCAGGCAAATAGCATTAAACCTTCAGAAGGCTGATGAATTTTCATTGACGTGATGAATCAAAATCAAAAAGTGGCTCCCTGGCAGGTCATCAGGAGCTGCAGACAGCGCAGATTACATTGTTAGAACAAAGTCCAGCTATGCAGCCTTCTCCTTCCCTGCAAATCCTACAGAAAACAGTTATTTGAGGAGAAAAACCAAAAGCCCCTGGCAACCCATAGGCTTCCATTAAGGACGGTAGAAAGGACTAGCTCCACACAGCATCACATGTTAAGTGCCCTTCTCCCACCTCTCATTTATACCTCTGAGCACTAATTAGATCAATAAATTAAGTCAGATTGTGATCTAATGGTGCCTTCTGGCCTTCGCTATTGGGTGGGCCAGATTAAATTAATTGCCCCTATGTGTACAGAGCCAGGGAAGATAGGATAGGAAGGGTCATTGAGGGAACTTCCAGACAAACCCCAAATCCCAAGGAAGGACTGATGGGGCTGAATCATTCACAAACAACTTCACTTTCACAGAAACAGGGGTGGAAATGTGAGTGCAATGGGCTCAGCCTGAAGGACCACAGAGAGGAGGAGGAGGAAGAGGAAGACAAGTAGTAGCTTAGCCCAAGTGTGCCACTAGGACCGACCAGGGTCCTCATGCAGGACAGAGGCCATGGGCTGCAGCTCAGCAATACACAGAGATGAGCACTCTTGTTTTTTCCAGCCTTAAAAAAAACCAGCATGCCTACATTGCCCTGAGCAGTGCTTAAATGAAATCAGTCATTAGGAGAAAATTAGACCCTGGTGTCGCTTCCGCCTTTCCTTTAAGGAAAGGAGAACAGCAATTACTGCTTGCATATTCAAGAGCCTCCTCAGCAAGCTAAATTAGCCCGCATGGAGCAACACGTTGCCAAAGCCTATCTGTGACCAATACCCCAACAAGCTGGTTTAAAGCCAGCACCAGTATTGCAGCATTGCAGTCTGCAGCCTAAAAATACCCGGCAAGGGTACAAACACATGTAAAGGAGCGTGCATGCTCCCCTTCACACCCGCCTCCAAACCCGCCCAGAAGCTAGGAGCTAAATCCTCAAATGTGAATATTGGATTGTTGTTTTTCTGGCTCCTCTCCCATTCCATCCCAAAACAAGGATGCAAGATCCTGCGTGAGCTCTTTCTCAACGTGGAGCTTTATTTCAGTGCATTGCACAAGGGGAGAGTATTTTTGTGCAAGTGCAGTAACGCTCACTGACCATCTCTGACAAGCCCTGACTGATTTCAGCATCTTGGGCCGCACCAAGCTTTCCCTCCCCCAACCCTGCAGAGTTTCGGTGCAACCTGGGATGCTTCCAACCAACAGAAATTTTGTGGCTCTCTTCCATCTCTGCAAAGTGACCTCCTTGGCTGGTGGTGGCTGAGAGGCACTTGGCCTTGGCAGGCAGTTTTGGAAGACACTGTCACCCCCAGCAAGTGCTAGAGCTGGGTCTCCTGGACTACTTTTTACAGCACGTAGAAGGTAGAAATTTGGCATCCCGCACATTGTACCCTAAGCCTGTCCCACCCCACCACTGAGCAACGGCGCACCCTCCCTTGGTGCTTCTCCCCATGCATATAACACCCAGTGCACGGTGCAGTGCACATCAAACCTGCTAATTACTTTGCATCTTTTTTTTTTAACAAACAATTCTAGACCATTTTCTTCCCACTGTAAGTTGAGTCCAGACCTCCATAGCAATAAAAGCTAGATGCTCCCATGGCATTTTTCAGACCAGCTGTATGTTTGAGGCATCCCCTGCAAAACAGCAAAGCCTTCCCTGGACCCAAGACAGCCAGCACACTCCTTGGCCTCGTCCGCTAATCTGACCACTCCTCAGGTTCGGGATTGTGAGGCCTCCAAAACGTGTGTGGTGCTCTGCCCACCTGATCAGGCGGTAGCATTCACACTCATCCCTCTCAAGAGTGAGAAGTGCTATTCCGTTTCACATTTGCACCAAAGCCAGTGCAGAGAAACCCTTTTTAAAGAGGGGGATCCAAGTACTATTTGATTTTTAAAAAAAAAGCTTTGAAATTGAGCCCTTGTGAATGAAAAGCTCAGAAACAGGATTGCATTCCCCTAACAGGAGCCACCTTCCTTCCAACATAGAAGCCCAGAGGACCTGAACCCATCACCAGCACCTCCAGCATGGACCCCGTGCTGAGCATGGTGTCGGCATACCCAGTACAGCCATTCCTGTTAAAAGCAACCAGGATGATTTTTTGGTCACAAGCTCCCATGACCATTTCCAAAAACCACTTTCTCCAGTGTAAAGCTGTTTTCACGTACAGGCTGGGAACATGTGTGTTTGGTGGAAATCCATGCATATGGACAGGAGGGGGAAAAAAGCCAAAACACTTGGCTAAAAGGCCTTAAACTGTTGACGAATGCCTTTCCCCCCTCCATCCACCTGTGAAATGGCAACCGCAGAAGAGGATGGGGACAGAACCTTTCCCGTGATTCCTCAGGAAAATCAGCTGGCAGGAGAAGCCTGACTCATTGCTAAATCGCAAGAGCCGTAATTCTCAGCATAAGCAAATCTCATAGACTTGGGTTTCACGTATTTATAAATACATCTCTCAAATCCTGAATTACCCCAGATCCTCCTCCCCCTCCCCAGAAATCCTATTTACTCCATGAACCCAATGACCCAATGAAGAGGGGTTTGCATGTCCAAACCTTGCTCAGGTTGCCCAGTACCCAAAGGATGCTGACAGGGGCTGGCTGCAGTCGCAGGCTCTCAGCTCGCTCCTGGAAAGCCCCACCTGCCAGCACCCACAAACCCCCAATGTTCACCTAAAACGTGTTGACTCCTCTTTGTATTCTTTCCTTTTATTGTGGCATTCATCACACCTGAATCATAGATCTGGGCCTGCTGTCCCACAAGAAAACATTTTGCTCTGCTCAAGGGCAGATGAGATGCGGAGGCTCAATAGTAAAATTCAGGGTGCAGCAAGAAAAATCAAACCAGTTCCTTCACAGCGTCAGTAAACACTTAGATGTTTACCAGTGAGGAAAAAAAGTAGTTTCATAAATTTGTAACACACTAGAAAAAGCCCTCCTTTTTCCATCTAAGCAAAATTTACACCTACTGCAAGCAATGAAAGTGCTGGGAGAGATTTTTTTGCATGTGTCTGCATGGAGCTCTCCTATGTAGAGGTGTTAATGATGCTACCCAGGAGAAAGAGCAACCACCTCCACCACACTGCAAGAATATCACAGCTCGGCTTGGAAGTTGCCTCTCCAGCGCGCAAGCGAGCTCCCTGCCAAGGGAAGCACACATGCTGTTGACTCTGCAATCCAGTTTTATGGGGGAAGAGCGTGGTGCACAGCAGGGTGAGATGAGATCTGTCTTAGCACTCTCCAACTGAAATCAATCCTCAGAGCAGTGGCGCTTGGTTTGGCAAGCCAGCAAAAATACAGAGCACAGGATGGTTGCCAGAGTGTTGCAGGACCGCGTCTGTCCCAGAGCATGGAGATAAGCTTGGGTCCAAGGAGAAGATGCTGAGGGCTTGCAGCATCCACCCTCCACAGCAGGAGCTGCCCCGGGGATCCCCACGCATCCCTTTATCCCTCCTGCAGTTGCAGAGACCAGCACAGCTCAGTGCACAGATGAATCCAACTAGGGAAGATGCTGCTGGAGCAAAACTTTTTTTTTTTTAGTTTTTGAAGATTTAAAACCAAACCTTGTTGGAAGTTTCTCAGCTAGCTAGATGGCAAGCGGCACAGTAACACTGAAGGAGGTCACGAGTTCTCCACTAAAAAGGTAAAAGTAATCGGTGATGAGCTGAGCGCTGGTGCCAGATCCTCTAAACTGCTACAGACTGCTTCATACGGGAGCTTCAGCAGACCAGCTTGGGCAAATGCCGTTTACTTAAGGAACAAGGACAACAAGCATGGAATTGCAGACAAGACCCAGTCTGGGAACCTATATAAATACATATATACATATTCCTTAATACTCACTGGGGTGCTAAACAACTCAATGCTACGAACACACACGTGCTTTTTTTCCAGCAGCCAGACGGATTTGTGGTCCTTTTGCAGGAGCAAACCAAAAAGCTGGGTGGGTTGGCGGTGGGAGGAAGAAAGAGTTTTCAAGTCACACATTGCTCCCTTAAATGCCCTCAATCATTTGCATCCTGAAACCCAGGCACAACGCTTGTCGGAGGTGGGTTAAGCCCAAGAGACTTCCTTGGAAGATAGAGGGAGGTGGAGGCTGCGAAGGAGGCAGGGGGAGCTCGCCAGGAAGGCTGTTGCAGCATCCCCTTGCTCTCCCCATGCCCCAGCCCAGCTTCAAAAGGCAGCACAGAAAAACCTGGCATAAAGGAAAGGCGATGCGAGGGGCCATCCCTTTTGGTGCTCCCCTCACCCCACTCTTGTTTTGGGGTGGCAGCTGCTTGCGCTGCATTGTGGTGGGGCTCAAAGGGGCAGAAATGCCCCTTTCAGAGCCGAGGTCACATGCAGGGAGGGATTAGCACCGACCCGGGGCTCTCCTGAAAGCCCGCAGCCTTGCACAGAAGACCCTCACAAAAGTTGTTCTTTGCCATTTGAACCTGGTCTGTGAGGGAGCCTTTGCAGGTGTCCAGCCCTGCATCACTACAGGCATCTGGGATAGGCAATGTCAAGGCCAGGCAGCCCTCAAGGCCAAAAGCAGCCAAGAGAAGGATGCAAGACCCTCTGGGCAGCTCAGGGGGCTGCTACAGCCCCGCAGAGCATCCAGGAGCGAGCATCCTCCTCCATCTCAGCTCCGTCCTCATCACCCAGCACAAGCACAAGTCAACATCCAGCCCCACTCCATTTCCATCACTGGTTTTGGCCCCAGCTGGGAGAAAACACTCATGCAAAGCACAAAACACCTCCGGGAGGCTGATAATACTGAACCACATGTGAAGCCCACCCCCATGTATCACAAGTTACATATAATTAGGAAGAACCTCCCAACACAACTGGCACTGGAATCACCTCCCAGCCAGGCCACTGGAAGGAGACCTCCACTCTCAATATTTCCCTCTCAATCTGAAAGGAC
Source organism: Rynchops niger (assembly GCA_013400035.1). Classification (NCBI taxonomy): domain Eukaryota; kingdom Metazoa; phylum Chordata; class Aves; order Charadriiformes; family Laridae; genus Rynchops; species Rynchops niger. The sequence continues at coordinate 55,306 of VXBH01005099.1, read as the reverse complement.
ATGGAATTAAATCACTCCGTCTCCAAAATAACTCCACCTCCAAAATCACTCCCGGCTCCAACTACTCCCTTTGATGAGGCAAAGCTTTTGTCAATAAAGACTCAACAGCCTGTCAAGCAGGGAGAGAGGAGCTTTATTTCTCACTGGAAGAGGATATTTGTTTGCCAATTAGCCTTTTCCTGGAGAACAATAGTTCAATAAAAGCTTTCCTTTATTTTAATTCACCCTTCC
>VXBH01005099.1:29468-55057 GCA_013400035.1 Rynchops niger | reverse complement strand
CCCCCCCCCCCCCCCCCCCAGTCCCAAGCCCTGCTCCTCCAGTGAATATTTGGTCTCTGACGTTGATTTATCGTATGCAAAGCCTCACTGCTGAGCTTTCCATTTCACTGCGCCCTATTTCAGCAGCAATCTCTGGGGTGAGACAGGCTCTCCGAGTATAAAACCAAGGGGGAAGGTAGGCAGGTTTTTCCTCTTTTAAAGCCTCTTAATTTGGCTACGCAAACTGGAGTTTCCAAGTTGCTCAGCAGCAGATGCTTCCAGTCCATCATCACAGCAATGTCTGCTGTGGGGCCACCACCACCACAGCAAGGCAAAGAGGAGCTACTGTATGAGTCCCAACAGGATAGTTTTGGAGATTTTTAGGATTATCCATGTTTAAGGTGAGGGTACTGGAACCACTGGTGTTCATGCAGCTTGTGGTGTGTAGCAAGCTGGGTTTTTTTTCTCTTTCAAAATGGAAACTGGGTGGAGGCTGCTGTAAATAGGAGTCTTTCCCAACAGGGACCTTGATAGGTAGGTATCATTAAACTTGTAGTCTAGAAAGTGCCCAAAGCAAACAAAACACATTTGTCGGATCTCTCAGCTGTCCTACCCATCTGCAATGCTGATTTCTCTTTTAAGATTTTTAAATCCTGATGTTAATCCAGAGTGATTTTTCCTCCGAAAGTATGAACATACGGCTGAGAATTCCTTCATAACTACGTCTGATGGCAGAAATGGCCCACCAGCCAATTTCCTTCTAGTACGACATTAACACCTCCTCGTGCTTCAGCAGATGAATGCTGAAAAACAATATATGTGAGCTTGCATCAGGAACAGTGCAATCCCAACAGCTTCAACACAACGCCTGCTCCCACCCGGCCTGGGAAAAACCAACAATTTTTATCACATTACATTAAAAGACTGTTTGTATTTAAACATAATAAAGAAAAGCAGGCAAGCACAGCAGGCGAGACTAATTGGAAGGCTTGATTATGCTTTTTTTTAATGTAGATGCAACACAATGTAGCTTATGGCAGAAGCTCTGCTTTGACCAGGATGGAGCTGCATGAGAGTAGGACTTGGGTTTCCCAGGAGAGCTGCTCAAACCCACCGCCTGCCAGTTGGAGAACCTGCCTTAATGGAGGCATGCCATTTCAATTGCCTAACTATCCTGCCTCTCACCGATGGCAGGGAGCAAGGAAAGGCTCGTTCTGAAGTCAGCCAACCCACCACTGCTGGGGATGGACCAAATGAAGGTTCCTCTTGCTTGGCAGGAGCATCCAGAGGGGAATGTCCAGTGCATCCCAAAGGAATGCATTTAAAAAAAAAAAAAAAAAAATCAATAGAGGCTATTTTACTGCTTAATCCAGGACAGTACCAGAATCAGCAGCATCGATACAAGCCAAATTTAAACACACTGAGTACACGCACAGTATTTTTTTTTTGTGCGCACTGATTTAACAAAGTCTGTTTTTTCTCAGACACTTCGAAGTCCAAACAGGGCCTCCATAGCATCACTACTGCTTCAGGCATCCTACCTGCCTCCATCTCTATATGCTGCTGAAAAAATGAGCCTTTCTACCCCACTGGAGCAAACACTCCAGTGAGGAAACCACCCTCAAAGGTGCAATATTGCAGTGACAGCCACCACCTCCCTGCCAGGGCTATGCACAGAAGTGGATTTCTCTTCTTTGCAGGTTTTCACACTGCACCCACAACGAATTGCAATACAAGCTTCCCATCCTTGTAGATATTTATATAACAATCTCCCTTTTCATTAAAAAAAGAAAAAAAAAACCACCCTGGCCTCCCAATTGCAAAGAACTGCTTGAAATAGTGACCCAAGGGGATCCTGAGAGGCTCAGACACCCTGAGAGAAGATAACTGTGTTTGAAGTTTGTAATTTAATCTCATCTGCTGCAGTACTGCAATCTGGGTGTTCATATATTTGGAACTAGCCACACACCAGATGCAGCCACAAGCAGAGATGTACCTTCCCGGCAGCCACAACACAGGCTCAGAAAGCCACAACGTCGCCCACTTCTGTTGCGGTATAGCACCGTGCTCTGCCCTCTTCCATCCACCAGCTCCCTCCCATGCACCCACTGCAATTCTGTAGGGATGCTCCGTGCTTCAACACTGTCACTTCCCTCACCTTCCTGAGTCTTTGAACCAGTCCCCGATGCTCCTGGCCCTTCCCAAGCTCACAGCTCCTTGCAGTTGACTTCTTACTTGTAGTTGGAGCCACCACTTTGGCCAGCAAAGTGAAAGTACTTCTTCCCATGAACACTAGTCTCGTTTGCTCACAATCCAAAGCACTGGAGAACTTCATCTCTTTGAGGGTTCCTGAGTCCTGGTGGTGGCAAGGTCTTGAAGCAGGGCCCAGAAGGCCTAACCAAGCTTGACGTGAAATAAACACTCAGTGAGCTGAGCTTTATTCCTTGATTCATACTTCCTCATGCCCGTGCTATGAGGGTCACAAGCCGGCCAAGCGAATACTTCAAGTGGAGCAAGCCACGTTCAGTGGAGTCCTGAAGCGACTAAGCAGAGCCCTAACAACCAAAAAGCCAAGCCAGCGGGAATGGTGCTTTCTGGCTCAGGGGCTGTAACAACATCAGAGCACCTCAGCTCTGACACCCAAAGGTAACTTTGCCGTACATTTTGCCATGAGATGGAGGTCACCATGAGAAGGGGCTGGATAAGGCTGTTTTCTGCTTAGCTCTTAGCACAAGTACATCCATCTCAAACCCTCCCTGCAACAGAACAAGAACATTCAGAACCTTAACACCCAGAACCCTCCATCTCAAAGCCAAGCCCTTCCTACAACAGAGAGCTTGCAAGTTTGCTGCGTAGCCACTGCCCTAAACCTTGAAAAATATCTTCCTTCACGTCTAACCTTGGTAGCTCACTGATCCAAATTAAAACTGCAATTAGGATGCCCTAAACACACACTAATGAAATACCTCAAAGAGAGAGTGACCTCGAGATCACCCATAAGCTCATGACTATCCGCAGCGGAAGGAAATGAAATAGCTTTTGGCTAACAAAATTTCACAGCATTTTCTAGCACAAGACCTGTAACATTGCAGTGAAAGTTTCAAGAAGCTGCACATTGGATTTAGGTACCTGAAAACTCCAAATTCACTCCACGACTTTCAGAGATGCCACAGGAAGAGAAAACACCCTGAAATAACTCCCTCTACAGACAAAAACTTTCAAAACCCCATTAATGCAGGTTTTTAGAGCTGGCAAGAGCTACCTGTCCCCACTGACTGCAATATGAGCTATGGGAGCAGGAGGAGGGGAGAAAAAGCACCTTCCAGGAAATCACAGGCATTTTTTGCCCAGCTGAGTGCCTCATGGGGGGAGCAACGAATGCATCAACAGGAGCACTTGAAGCACACTGGTCCTTTATAAATTCACTTTCAGTAGATTCACCAACATGTCATATGGAGAAGGAATGCGTGCTATGCAAATCCAGCCCCAGACTGCTCCCTGCCTAATCTAGCTTTAGATTCAAATGCTTATTACCATGGTGTCTAATCAGGTAATGCGTAATAGACAGGTTTAGTTTGGGCTGCCAGTACTTCAGCTGTGTTCTTACTAAGGCACTAAATGAAAAAAAAAAACAAACAAACCAAAACAAAACAAACAAAAAAAAAAACCCAAAAAAAAACCCCCAAAAAAAAACAAAAAAAAAAGAAAGAAACCAAGAGAACAAAACCCAACACTGCAAAGAATAGAAGCTCTAGTGGAAAGCAGAGAACAAAAACCAGGCATGGAAAAAAGTATTGACACCCACCAGTAAAAGCCAGGCAGATACACAAACATTTGGCAGCTCACCAAGAACACAGTGAACATTGAGTCCTACCCATGCCCCATTGCGTCCCCGCAGGGAAGTAGGAGGCTAGTCTTTTGGGGTCTCTCCCTTCCACCTGTGAGATATAAGGTGATGCAAGGATCTCACGTACCCACATAGGTGGCTACCAGCAGCCAGCTCCCAGTATCACTGAACACAGCTAGTCACACCATAACCTCCAGACTACCTTATGGATGCTCTGGTCACCCATGACAGGACCTCCAGGGCCTGGGTAACACATGCCAAGCAGGAGCTGTTTGCTGCTTTGGGAGGAAGGGGTTCCCTTACTGCATCAGGGTCTGCAGCAGGACATGGGGACCATGGCAACATCATTCCTGGAGGACAACACCTCCCTGCTTGCTGGCACCAGCCACACCCCAGGGCTCAGGCCACAGCCAAAGTCATTTCTGCCCTTACCTGCACCAGATAAGGCAATTCATTTCACTTCTAAGTTGGTCAAATAGTTGGTCTGTGCAGTCATATGCCACTCCTGGTAACTCCAGATGCGAATGTTTCACCTCCACCATGCAGCTACAACTCAGACACTGTGCACCAGAAATAACCCTAAAGGCAGGGACACAAGGACCCACCACTCGGGCTTGACAGGTCCTCCTCTCTGCCTGCTGCTCATCTGCTATGCTAAGCTTTCCAGCGGTGGAAGATAGTGAGGTTTTTAACACTGTTGTCCAGCTCCGACCTTCAGGATGCCATATCCCAACAGCTTCACCTCCCCTGCCTCCACAACGCTGAATGGTAGGCAGACCTGCAACCAGCTCCAGCAAAGGGTGAAGACATGCAAATGTTGCTACCAGCCTCTGAAGACCCTACAAGACTACACTGATCCTGCTACACTACAGAAACGACACTTGGTGGGGTAAGCAGCACTAGGAGTACCAACACTAACAAAGAGGAGATTTCCTCTGTGAACCTAAGCAATATAAGCCACATTTATATTAAGGCTGCAGGATGAACTTACATTTATTAGACATCAGAGAATTCACATAGGCGAACATCCCTCCTGCAACACCTAGATGTCTGTGCAGAGCCCTGCAGCATTGGCTCTGGTGTCTCGTAACATGGTAAATCCAACTAAAGCACTCTTTATGACTTGGATGTTCATAACTTTTATGTGTATTCCCTGGTGTCTAGTATGGACTGAGTTTTCATTGCATCCCTTTCCTTAATAAAAAACCTCCACAACACCCTTCTAACTTGATGCCTGTTTTGACAAAACTTGCAGCAGCTCCAAGTATTTGCGATGCAAATCAATCTGGAAGAGAGGACAAAACCAGCCAATGGACTTGATGAATTGTCAGTGATGATGACTGTCCTTTCATTAGGAAACTAAGCTAAAATCATAGGTTAACTTTCAATGATACACATTATTACCGAGGAAATGAGGTGGCTGATATTCTGCCTCTCAGGGACACGTGCTCTATGCTTCATCATTTACTGAATGAATATTCAAATGCTTTGAAAGGAGAAGGAAAACAAACCCAAAGAAACTGGAGGCTGCAGCGCGCAGTGTTTTCATAAGCCCGTTCAAAGACCAAGCCAGATTTACCAGTGGCTGCATCGCTGCCCGACTGCGTGGGTGGGTGGCCAGGCTTTCCCTCTGGCTCTGCACCTCCCCAGCTCATGGCAGTGCCTGGACCTGGTCTGGTGGACTTTTTTTCCTTGCTCTTGTAGCTGAAACAACATCAGGGACGGATAAACAAGGTGGAAAGACCCCTTTCCCATACAGCCCAGCCCACGATGCAGAGGGAAGAAAACCCTTTGCGAGACTCCCTGCCTGAGGACATAGATGGAGATGCTAGTCAGGGAGTCCTTCCCAACACCAAAGGAGCCACACAGAGTATTTATGTGGCCACAGGGACTAAATAACCCAGCGAAGTCATACTCATTTGTGAGACAAAAAAAGAAAGAGTTCACATTCCCGTGTTTACGGCCACTACTGCCTCTGGAGCTCTGTCTACAACAGTCTCTGGGACAGGGTCATTCCCAGTGATGATTGTGAAGAGGTACCAGTGAAGAAGTTCTTCACCCCACCGTGGCACAGGGACTCATGGATAGTTCACACACACATATTTCCACGGGAAAAAAGTATTTCAAACCCTCAGAAGCTGCATTTCTGGAGCTGTGGATAACACACATGCGAAGAGCATGGTTTGCGCATGATAAATCAGGATGGCAACCCACTTGAGATGTAAAAATAATTTAATGAATAAGTATATTTAGATTTATAACCCCACAGCAGCTTTAGTTACAGGGATGCCAATCACTTTTACACTAATCTAAAATTGGCTGGCAGAATGCCTTAGACTATATCCAGAAACCCATCTGTAACAAATCTAAGCTGTGATATCTCTGCATACATTTGGCCAAACAATATCGCTCGTGGCAGCCATCTTGACTTTAAACATTCAGATGGGATTTGGGGGGGCTCACCAAACCTGCCGCATGGCCAAAGATGAATGAATTTTGCTATCACCTACTATAAACTGGTTGGGGAAAGGACCAGATGACAGCAAACTGGTGACCGTCTGGGCTGTGTGGATGCTAATACTAATGCGATGCTAGCTGGAGAGCAAGACAGAATCCACCTGGCTATAGGTGAACCTCTTTCAAAACCTTTCATCACTCAAAAAGCAAAGTTAAAAAGACTGACTGGAGCTCTGCAGACCCTTTAAAAGGTGAAGGGATTAAGCTAGGGCTCTTGCATATAGTTTTTTTTTTTGATCCAACACTCAAGACACAAAGCTGAGACAGAGGAAGATGCAGGAGAAATTAACTGAAGGTCATTGCTTGGCTCTCGATCTCAAAGCAGATAAGGATTTCTAGTGAGACTTCTCCTCTTCCACTACAGCCCAAGACCTCACAGCTTTATCTAAACCTGCAGATATCAAGGGGAGAGGTTGCTGCTGATTTCCATGGTGCTGGCGTTGCAGCATCCCAAACTACCCTGTGTTGCTGGGATGGATCTGGGGACTTTCTGCTGCTGCCCCTCCAGCTCAAGAGGGAACCAGCTGGAGAACTGAAAAGTCGTGTCTAGTTCACAGTAAACAAAGGAAAAACTGCTCTGTGTCCCAGTGAGGCTTCTGGGGTCTGATTGTCTCAGAAATGGGGCAAAACAGGAATGGCTCCACGTCAAATACAGGCTATGGGTAAATGCATCCCATTCATGAACGCTGCAGTATTTTGGCAAATGCCAAGGTGGAAAAGGTTACTCTGGAATATTACTTTGAATAGCTCTGGGAACAAACCCATCATTAATTTTCAACACTTATTCAGCAAATTATTTGAATAAACAGAAGGAGGCTTGCACACACATACTGACAGCATAATTTGGTAGATTTTTGCCTATGCTCCTTAGATAATTTATGAGAAAACAGCTGCCAGCAAACACAGTCACCTTCCAGTTTGAGGCATGGATTCAACTGACCCTGCCTTGGGGACAAGGTAACCTCTCAAGATCCCTTCCAGCCCAATTTTAATACCATTTTACACTGCAAACTGTTTACATGCTGGCATTTGCTCTGATTCACCCCTGGAAATAAATGTGTCTAAAAGAGTAACTGATGTAAAGAAAAAACAGAAACCCAACAGCAGTTCCCTCTCTCAAGGACAAAGCAAAGGAAAACAACCAGACGCGGAGCTATGACATCCTTGATCCAAATGTTTTCCAAAGCTTCCAGCTGAAGCTTTCACAGCTAGGCTGCAACTCCACCAAAGCCTCAGGCTATGGTTACAGCCCGTGCCATTATTTGAGTGCAGCATCATGGTGCATTGCAGCACACGCTGAGGAGATGGTTGCTCGTGACTTTTCCAATGACACACCTGCCAAAACACAATCAAGACCCTTGTGCAGAAAACACAGCGTTTCAAAGAAAAATTGTCTCTACTTTCTCAACAGGGCATCCTCCAACATGACAGAGCTCAACTGCTATGTGGGCTTTCAGGAAGAGACGGCGAGGTGCACATGGCCAGATGTCCTCACCTTCACGGCAGTCTTTTGAGTTTATTCCAAGCAGCTTAGGAAATCACTCCTCTGCCTCTAATCCTTTGGAATTATGGAAAATAATAAAATAAAAAAATAAATAATAATTGTTTTAAAAACCCACTTATGGAAAAGGACTACACTTAAGCAAGGAATGCTAAAGTTCTGTCCAAACACCAATGAATGTGGACATTTACTGTTATTACACAGCCAAAACCGAGATGGTTGTGGGAGATGCCGGTCTGAGCAGCTGACCCCAACGGCAGCAGCCAAACGGCAAGTAAAGAGGTCTCAGCAGTGCTCAGCTGCAAGAACTAATCCCTTTGGGGACTGGAGGGCTGGCACATGATAGGTCCCTGTCCCCAGCCTCCTCAACCCACTGCTGACACAACAGCTTCCAACTTGCCAATGACCTCATCAGAAACGGCAGTGCCTGTAAAGCAGAGTCTCAGGGGTCCTTCAAAGTCAAAAGCTGATCTCCACCTCTTTCAACTTGCTTCTGGACACAACCAAAACCCAGAGCAGGCTCCTTTCCAAAGGAGCCCTCCTATCAACTGTACATGGGCTTTTGATTAGACCTTTTGTAGAGTTGGAAAAAAAAAAAGCCTTGCTTGAGGATGATAAAGTCTAGACACTACAATATATTTTCCAGCTGATCCAGCAAACTGAAAAAGCCCTCCCTTGATCTCGGACTGCCACGATCAAAGCCATTATCCCATTCAGAGCTCTTCTGAAATGTTAGCTTCCAAATGTGCAAGTTATTTTTAAAATCTAAACCAGGCTAAGCCTCTTGTTTGGAGTTTTACGAGGAAAACAGGGTGTGCTCCTTCCAAACCTTCTCCCCTGCCACGTCTGGAAGTAGCTGGTAGGCACATGGCGGAGGGTGAGAGCAGGGAAGCAGCCCCAGTCCTTGGGGCACCATGCCTGTGCTGGCACCTCAGTGGCACCCAGTGGATGCAGTCTGCTTGCATGGGAGGACACAGCCCATCCTCCAAGGGTGGTTACAGCGTGGGAATACTCCTCATCCTTAACTGAGAAGTTTTTTTGAGAGTAAACATCCTTTGCATCCCCATCCTTTGGATTTGCGCTTGCCTTTGGCATCCTCCGTCTCATGGTTGTGTTATTCTGGGGCCCAGAAGAGGATGCAGCTTCAAATACATTCATTTTCCACAGAATTTAAATACAACTAAAAGCTACAGGTTTCCTTTACCAGGCAGCAGGACACCCAACCGCACAAAGAACAGCCAGTTCTGTGCCAAGGGACAACCAGGAAAAAAAGCACCTTCCAGTTTCCTGGAGGAGTATTTCAGGTGGCTGAAAGGAAAGAAGACACACAAAGCGCTGCAAAAACATAGGAAAGCCAAAGGGACATTGGCTCTGCCTTAAGTGGGATGCTCAAAGAGGTGACAAAAGATCAGTGAGCCCACCCCAGACTAGCCAGCACCATGTGGTGAGCACCAAACCCTCTGTGCATGCAGTGGCCACCACAGGAGAGAGGACCTGTAGTCCGTCCTGATGGCCAAGGCTTGCAGCGGCCAGCCTGGGAGTAGTCAAAGGATGGGCGATGCAGAGCGACAAGGAGCTTGGGGACAACTGCAAGAGCTTTTTGAAAGCACATGGCCAACCAAGCTGCACCTCCTGTGAAGGTGGACTTCTAATAGGGAGACACTCTTCAAATAGAGATGGGGACGGGAGGTGAATCCCGCCACAGAAGAGAGCAACACTAAGCATTCACATGCTCCAAAGCTATTTAAATGCCAAATTTAGCTCCCTAGCGAATGCTTCATTTAACTGAGCACCTCCTAAAGCACCAGGCAAACAAGTCATGTCACCTCCTTTTCCTCCCAGCATTTACCTCCACAGCACTGCCCACTTCCCTTCCCTCTGTGCTTTCACCCTTCTCAACTCCCGGCAGCTCTTCTCCTCCTCCCCGCCTCTCCTTCTTCCAAACCAAGCAGATCTGTGAAAAGCTGAGTGAAACGAGCAGGCACATGCTGGAAGGATGGGGATTAGAGACCCGCCGCCCACTCCGGCATCCCTCGCTGTGGCTGGAGGGGCCATGCTGAGCAGGAGCAATGGCCGCACTGCACATCACACATCCCCAGCGCTTTGGGAGGTGTCGTCTGAACCTCCATCAGCTTTCCAACTAGGTGAACGTCAAGGAAAGAATCAGGTTGACAGCCTTCCTTAAGAATATTTCCATCACATCAGATTTTTCCCACCCCCAAGGGAAAAAAACGCAAATTGTCCACTCTCACACTGCCATCAGCATGACGGTCACCCTCAGCTGCTCTCAGTGATAAATATTGAAGGGAAAATGTCATGTGATTCATTTAGGCATCAAGCATCAAGAGGTGGGTTCGGCACCATATCTGTCTCTTTGTGAGGCTTTCCAGCCATCCTGTCCTCTTTTGCGGTGCTTTTCTGTGCCTTTCTCATCTCCCATTAAAGAGATGGGAAATGTATATATCACTGCCCCCCCTTCCCAAACCAAATGTGCAAATACAGGCTGAAAACCACATGATTTCCAATCCTGGCAAACTTATAGCAGTAACTTATTTGCAGGCAGAGCTGTGATTTTTATAGGGGATTCCACTGGGTTGAGGAGTCAAAGGCATAACTGTACAAGCAAAAGTAAAAGCCATTTATTTCTGTAAAGTCTGTTTTGGTTTTTCCCCCCTCTCCTGAAATGACACGGAGTAACACAGCTCTTGCCAGTTTAGTGGGGTATACATGAAGGCTTGGCTGAAAGCAATCACATTAAATTGGCTGGGTCATTAAGCGCCAATCCAAACACACAGTCCTCTGATCACCACATGATGGGCTGGGAACCAAAGGCAACTCACAATTAAACCCGTGACCATCAGGAAAAATCCCTACAACCGCCGCCCCCCCCCAAGCAGAATCCACTACCACTATCCCCACCCTCCTTTTTTTTTTTTTTTTTTAAATTTACTTACATAAGTAGCATGACAGATAACTTGGAGGAAATCAGATGCTTAACAATTAAGCAACACGTAGGCAGCACTCTGGAAGATAAATACGCCCTTTGGAAAACCTGCAACAAAAACAGAAGGTATAAACAGACAGTAACTAATTATTCTGATTAAATCTTGGAAGACCTGAAATACCCGACTGCAGCAGAACAAAGCCAGTGCGCGCCGGGGCTGCTCGCAAATATAAGTCACACCCTTTTTTAAAAGAATTCACCCAAATAAACCTAAGTGCTTCTGTGTTGTCTTTGTTTGCATGGTGTTTCTTAAGGTCTAGGCTGATAGGAAACCTCCGCCGTACCCCGGAGGGATCCCATCGCCTTCAGCTAAAATTAGACTTCAAGGAAAGCAGGCAAAGGCGGGTGTCTCCAACCTGTGCCAGCACGGTAAGGCTCCTACCATGTGCCTGAGGAGCTGCATGTTGGGGTTTTTCCTCCCCTCCCAACGAAACCAAAGGGAGGGGGTTGTTTTCATTAAAAGCAAGTAAGGAAAAGAAATAAATAAGGCATGCTCCAAGGGAGAAAGGAGGGGACAGCAGGTCTTCCCCACTGCTAGGCTTGGAGGGATCTAAGCGGGGACCAGGATGCAGGGAGGTGAGGATGCAGCTGAGCCACGGGGATGGGACAAGGTGCAATGGGATGCTTGAACCAGCGCTGAGAGGAACCGGCAAAGCCCACCAGCAGCTCACCCACCATTGTAGATACGGAGTAAGGCAGCTGCTTTACCACGATCCATGAAACCAGCTTTGGGAGCCTCCGTCACAGCAGACTGTGTGCAGAACGAGACAAGGGGATGTGTTCAGTAGACATTCCCCTGCTCTCCTTGCCTTGGAGGAAAACCATTGTTTTCGTCCTCCGCTTCTCTCTGCTCTCACCCTCCACGTTAAATGCCAGCAGAGCTCAGGGGAATACTTAATCTCAAACCTCAGTAATCAATCAGTTCACCCTCACACATGAGAAAGAGTCACAGCAGTAAGCACCAAATCCCATTTCTACCCAGCAATATGATGTTTTAATTACGTACATAAAATTTTCCTTTTAACATAAATCCTGAACAGATACAGGCAGCCCCCGGGTGGTGGGTGGGGAAAGACATGTTGCCGGGGAAGCACATGGGGACTGAGGTGGGGGAAAAGGGAGGGGAAACCATCCTGGCAGTTATTTAAAACGACAACTTTATATGGCTGCTCCAGTTTGCTGCTGGCACAATGATGCTTGGACCTTGCATTCGTCATCCCAGAGGATGGGCAGTATCATGACGAGCAACAAGCCAACATTCAGCACTGCCACCAGCATATGCATTGGTTTTATTCCAACATGCCAGCAGGCATGCGGGAAAACGGGGACAGAAAATGCAGGACGGACATACGTGGAAAGGTTTGGGCCAGGCTGCGACACAAATAACAGCAACTGGGTCTCAATGGGTGCTGTGAGACTTACTCTAAAAACTGTTCACATCACAGGGAGCCTTTCTAGCTGGGTTTGAGCAATTTTGGGATAGTTGCCTGCACACACTTGTTTTTGTCCAAGTGCAAGCATGGCCAGACCAGCAGGACCATCACACAGCTGCCAGTGCAACAGGTAGGCAGCTGCGAGCAACATCTCTCCTTCACCCAACCAGATCAGTCTTGAATGGCCTAGGTCACAGCTTGGTATGTTAAAAATAAATATATTTTTTTAAATATAAACACGTGCACAGACTTTTCTCATATATAGGAACAAAAGAGGGGGCACCCTGCTGAAACTCCATGTGCAGCTCAGCTGCTTTCTGCAGCAACGAAGGAAATGAGCAGCAGAGACCAGGCACACACCCGCTTGCTGTGGAGTGGTTTGGCTCTGGAAACATTTCTGGATTCCCCAGTGTGAGCTCTGACCTCCATGAGCTGCCAAACAGTCTTGAAGCCATTCTGGAGGAGAAGCAGAGGGGTCCCTGAATACTCAGCTGGGCAGGTGGAACAGGATGGAGAGGTGGGCTCTGGGTGCCCACGGCGACGGCTGACCCCAGTCCACGCCCCATCAGCTCAGAGGTCCCCAAAACACCAATTGTGCCACAAGAAAAGTCAGAAACTCGATGATCTCAAAAGTCCTTTCCAACCATGAGATTCTATGAGGAGCAGTGGATGTAATAATATACCATGTACAGCAGAAAGCAAGGACCCCTCTTGGGTCTTGGCAATAAGATGAACCCACTCGCAAACCTACACTCCTGCCCTGCCAGACCACGGTGCTCGGACAAAGGAAGAAAAACAAGCTCAGGAGTGGGGATCTCGGTGTTATCTTTGACTTCTCTGGGTGCAGAAGGGCTGTTTTTTTGAAACCTCTTTTTTCAAGTAGATTCTGTGGTGGACTTCTTCAACATACGTGCATTGCTTTCAGAAGAAAGGCAGCTCACAAAAGCAGTGTTTGGAAGGGGAGACGGCACGGTGCAACAGGAATTTTTCAGTTTCTCTCAACAGGAAACATCATGCAGAGATCTGCAAGGGAAACCTACCTGTAACTGAGATTTCCGCACTGTACGCTCCTTCCAAAGGCCAACGCTCCCTTCCCTCCTGTAATCTTTGGCTTCAGTTTCCGCAGTCCCTGTACCATCAGGAATTGCTTGGCACAAGGGACAAATTCCTCAAGCTCCACATGCATACCCAGAGAAACTATTGAACTCCCACCCTCTGTAATGTCTTTGGCTCCCGTTGGGAGACGCACAATTAAGAGGGGCCAGGCACCATCACACCCCCCGCCGTGTGTTCAAGGAGGATCCAGACGTATCCCCATCCTCACCTAAAGCGCATGACTTCACAGTGCGATTCAGGACAGAGATACTTGGTGCAGTATCTAGAGCAAATTAAACCTCTCTGGCACAGCAGCAAGCACAGATTTACTGATTCATGGAAAATGTCCTTATAAATTACTCTATTCAGATCAATGTGACAAGACAAAACAAGGGCTACCCTCAGCAGTGAGAGGCTGCAGTGCTATCATTTCAGTTCCATACTCCAGGAGAAAACATGGGGCTTCATGGAGGTAGAGGAGGGTGGCCAGAGGCCAGCAAAGATCTGGATCATGTCTCACCTGGTCCCCACCTCTCTGCCCTGCAGCAGACAGATGTGATGGACGATTTTTACAAGCAAGTAGGTAAAAATGCTGCTTGGCATCTGCTTTGCATCCACAGAGGTTCCATCCACCCCTGGCTGTCGGCTCATATAGGGCTGCAGATGCTGGGCAGGGTGGGATGGAAGGTCTGGAGGCAGAGGCGGCTGCTGCTGCTGGCATCCCATGCACCACTCCTCCAAACGGGTCTGCTTGCCATGGCGCAGGGAGGTAGGGACCAGGCGAGACATGGCAGAGATCCATTCTGACCTCCTCTGCATTGTCCTCCACCAGCCCCATGAAGCCCCATTAGAAATGTCTGCTCTGAAAGATTTCTTCTGGACTTCTGGAACTCCCAAACATTGCAGCTCATTAATCTTATCCATTTCTCTCAATACTGAGGGCTAAATGCACTTCCATCAAGCTCAGATCTCCCTCACGGGGCTAACAGTGGTCTGTACTCAGGATGTTGAGATGAGGACAAGGCCATTCTCTATGAGTGTTTGTTCCAGTGGTTAAAGGCAGCTCAAAAATCACTAAATATGCAGATGTACCTGTGCCTTGCTCTGGATAGCACGTGTCCGGCTTTTAGATGTGGGCTGTTTGCTGGACCACCACACGCCCCCCTAACAAAGCAATATATGCTCACATTTTTTAGCTTCTTGATGAAAAGGTGAGCGCTCATGTTCTCCCAGCATGAAGCATTTCCCCAGCTTTTATGCATGTGTGGCACTTGCCCACACCCTCATCAGTCAAACTAGCCTGGTTGAACGCCGAAGGCAGGGCCAGGCGCTGCCCTTCCACCACAGACTCAGCAGCAGCCCTGCTCCCAAACTGCCTTTGGCAGCTGATCAAAGCTCAAACCGCTTTACATGGCTCCAAATCACCTCCTGGCATCACGTCCCAGCATCCCCATCTCCAAATCATATCCTATTTTTTTAAAAAATGGCACCAATTTGAGACCTACTTTAAAAAAAAACATCAGTGAAGATGCTGAGTCACGCTGGATGCCTCCAGGATGGTATCTGCAGAGGTCTTCTAGGAATGCCTCTGCCTCATGCGAACTCCCCCACTGGTAACATTAAAACTACAATTATCTCTGCATATTAATAAAGGGTACCACATCTCTGGCAGCAATCTGAGGCAGGGACTCCCAGCAGCGATGAGTTCAAGGTATCAGGCACACACAGCTGTGTTTGCAGTCCCCATTGCTCACAGTCACCCACGCTCTGCCATATTGCCTCACCCATTCCCCAAAACACACCCCATCCCCCCAGCACCAATTAGCATTTTGATAAACAAACACGTCTCCTCACATCTAATCACTTAACTCGCCATCAAGGGGTTGCCATTCCCACGTGCATTGGCTTTGCAGAATAAAGCGCGAAGGGGTTTCGCATCCCTGGTGTGACGCTGTCCCTCACCTCCTCCCAGCCCCTGGCCACAGCTCCTAGCTCCGCAGCAACCTTCTGGCTCAGGGTCTGGGAATGGCCACCCTGGATGGATCACCCTGTTAATAAGGGGAGAAAATAGCTCCTTTACATAGCGAGAATTAAAAATATCAATCAATTTGCATCACTGCAGCAGCCCGGGATGCTTGCAGTCATCCCCTTGCAGCAGATGGGCTGTGCACAGCACTGGGGAGCGTCGAACAGGAGTGCAGGTGATTGAAATGGAGGGCACCAGTTGCTGCCCACACCTCTTGGGGACACAATAAATTAACACCACAGAGCCCAGAGCTGGGAAGGCTGTGAGCCCTGTCAGCCCTTCCCAGCCCAGGTGAGAGGCAGAGCAGGCTGGCACACTCTGCCAGCTTCATACAGGTCCTTACAACCCTGGCTGCCGGGTCCAAGCGCTTTCTGGTTGCACTGTCTCAGAAATCACCCTCATGGTGAATATCTTTGAGGCCAGTCACAGCAGTGCTCAGGGACTACCACTCTCTGATGCAGCCCTAAAACAAGCTCTGTGCTCTCGCTGTGGCGTGGCTGGTACTCAGATAAGACAGGGAAGCCTGTGAGCATCCCTGAGCATTGTGTGCTTCCCTTCAGCTGCTGCCCGGGCACACCCAAAGCAATACGGAACAGGCACAAATATACCTGCCACGCAGAAACAAGCAACCAGCAAATACCCACTTCTTCGTTCGCTGGGAATCATTTAAAACAGCAAAGAGGAAAGGAAGACCACAGGGCTGGAGTCAAGCCCAGCAAACACTGTGGGGATGAAGGGGCAGAGGGCTGAGGATGTGACCCTACCTGCTGCAGCTTTCACCCTTGCCAGGGGACCTTCTTCAGACGCTATGAGCGCTGATCTGCTCCCAAGCCACCGGGAAAGGACAAACAACCCTGCCCTTAGAAAGCAGATCTCTGCTTTTCTCAACTAACAAACAGGCATTGCCACAGAAGCCCAAGAGTTGATTTTTCAAGGGTAAAGCTGATTTCCACCTCCCTTTTATCTAAAATTTGCCTCCCTTCTCCATCCATAAGCCAAATAAGGGATAAAGCAGGTCACTGGCTCATTCTTTTAGGTACCATGATGATATGTAATATTTTATTTTTGTTAAACTAGAGGGAAACTCATTAACTTAAACACTTCAATCAGCTTAATTATTACTCTCCATGAATTGTTTGGGTTTCTTTTTTTTTTTTAAATAACAGAAGCAATCAATCATCCCACAGAGGGCAAACACCCATTTCCCCTGGAAGGCCCCACCTCCAGCCACGGCTGCAGTCATCTGGGCTCCTCCATCCTGGGCATGCTGGAGCGGAGGAGCGGGAGATCATGGGGTGGGCCAGCACGGCACACCATGTCACACTGCCAAGGCACAGGCGGATAAGGGGGTTAAATCTAGCTGGTCACATACTGCAGATAAGCAAAATGGCGAATAGCAGTTTGCCAGCCTACAGCAAATACTGGCACAAGTCACTTGCAAGACTGTCACCAGGTATTTATCTCAGAAGTTGCCAATATTGGACACCCTGAAGCCACATTTCATTAAAGTTCTCCTGATCAACTGCTTTCTTCACTATTCTGAAACCTGCAATTGAGAAGGCTGTAAAGATAAAGCAACTTTTGGCTTCAAGGCTGGCATCCCAGAAAAGATGCAGCAGCGTTTTTACCAGTTGTGACTTTTTGGTGTTTCAAGGACTCTCATGGGGCCAAACACAGAAGAATCTGAGATGCTGTCACACAAGACAAACCTTGGGAGATAAAGCAACCCATCAGCTCCGGCAGAGCACCAACACAGACAGAGCAGGGTACAAACAGGTGGCCCCCAGCACGCACACAGCCACAACTTGCTGATCTTAATCCCAGACACATAAATTCCCACGTGGCACCTTTGGACTAACAGTAAATTTCCCCACCAGCATTTAATTTCCCTTTTGCCTTTTAAGACTAAATCTTCTTCCAACTGGTGCTCAAGCTGACCAGCAGCTTTTTATTCCTTTGCATCCAGAAATACTGTACTGCTGCCTCTGGAAATTCTGCAAAGATGGAGAGGGCCCTTTTCTCTGTCCTGAAGCTACCAGCCATGCCCAGGTAGCTGCAGCATAGCCACTAGACTCTAAAACCTGTCAGGTGATGGAAAGCTTATGGCTATGCTGCAAGAACTGGTGCTTCCAAAATCTGCATTGCCCAAAAACCCAGAGCTAGAGATCTCCACGTAGTTCCTATCAAGTATCCTGCACCTCATCGGTGATCCAGATACAGGTTAGCAGGAAAGCACAAGGGTCTTGGCCATAGGATGCCCCATCCTGCTCTCCTCTCAGCTCCCAGCTGCATCCCGCGTTAGCACATTTGGCATAATCAAAATTGGAGTTAGCCTCCGTAACCACAACTCGAAGGGTATATTTAACTCAACTAGAAGACAAACAAGATTGGGTCCACCACAGATTAAATTAACTGAGCCTGCTTACGCCAGGAGCTTCCGTCTGGCATTGACAGCACCTCGCATGGATTTTTTTCCACCTAGGTCCACAACTTGTCTCATCTGCAGCAGCTATGTCCTTGCACAAGCACAACATTGTGATCCCACCACCAACACCCCATAACCCGCAGCTGGCAGAGCCCACACTCCCAGCTCAGAGACGGGGTGGCAGCCGTCAGGTGGCAGCCTGGAGGGCTGAGATGGGGAAAACAGGATCCTTTCCAACAAAGGGAACACAGTTCACCCAGTGTTTCCTTTCCCTCCTTCCCTTGAGATCACTCTCCCCACCATTTGCCCACAACAGAAAAGCCAAGCATAAAAAAGCCCAGATAATTAGTCTGTGCAATGCTTGTCTGCAGTTACTTTACAAACAAAGGTGATCATAACCAATGCTTGCATCCTAAAGGAAATCCCAGTGCCCTCCCCCCACCTACACTTCCCAAAGCAGAGAACAAATCCAGCTGCTCTGCAATCTTATCTTGACACAGAAACATTCTGGGACAGAGATAGAGGGGTTCCCAGAAGGAATGGTTTATTAAAGGCGTCTTTATTTAGTCGGTTCTCTTCAAAACCACCACACTGAAGTACTGTTCTCAGACCAGTTTTCATCGCAGCAGCGGCAAACACCACCCAGGCAGGGTCCCCCAGACCAGCGATGCAACGTGCCACCCCGGAAAGCTGTCAGGTTTTCCCAGGCTAAATAGCAGCCCAGGCCCAGGACAAGACACTTTGGGGGACCCACAGCTGAGAGTCACAAGGAGCTCCTGAACGCATCCTGGTCTCACTCCAGGGATGTTATAGGGATGAGGACCAGCACATTAATGAAGTCCACGGGATGTTCCCTGTTTATCCAGCAGCTCTGCCTCTGACCCCGTGCCAGACACACTACCATGGAGGTTTGCACACTAGCAGCCAAATATACCTAATCCCAGACTCCAAGAACTGGAGCTATAAAACCACTACACAAAGAGGCTGCAGTTCGCATGCATCCCCAGAAACCTCCGCGTAACCAGCACCTCTCTATTTATCCAACATGCGATCTTTACATGTTCAGCTGTTTTCATCCCACCACGCTATTAACAGATGCAAAAGGCAGTTGGGTAAGGCGTTCGACAAAAATCTCATTTAGAGATCAAGACAAGCTTAATTGGTTTCTAGCCAGACCTGCACAAAGATGGGTTACTCCACAAATACAGTTGCTAATCTGCCCATTATACTCCCTAAGCTCCAACTCACAAAGAAAAGAAAATAAAGAAGAGACGTACAAAGGAATGCAGTATTTTTAGCATGTTACTTCTAGCGAGTAACACATCAGAAGCAATGAATTCTGCAAGAACAAGGGCTTTGCTTTGAAGGAGAGGATAACCTTTGAAGGAAAAGGATAACCAAGTGGTAAATACAATAACAAAAAAAAGACCTAATGTAGATCAAATCTGCATTTTGCACAGGCAATCCACATCCATTTCAGGTTCTTGAAGAATGTTTCCAGCAGCTATTGTTTCTGTGGGCAGGCAGAAGCAGGGGAAAAGCTTAAGTGACTGAGAAGACATCACATCACAAGTGACGGAGTAGAAAGGATGGAAACCTTCATGATTCAAAAGCACAGGGCTGAAACCCTGGAGAGGTGAATTCACTTCCTAACTTAGCTGTAAAAAAAAAATAAATAAAAAAATCGCGAGTTTCCTGTGTGATCACATCCTAGATGATTTATTCAAAAACATGGTGTTGAAAAGTGAGGGAGGGGGAGGAAGCAGGAGGAGGAAGGGGAAGACGGTCCTGTGGGCCTTTAATAGGCTTAGGGCTAGACCAGCACTGGCAAGCTGTTAACATCCATCTGTGTTGGGCGCTGCACAACCTGGAGCTGGCACTGGGAAAGCATCCCACAAGTGCAGGTCCCCCCTGCTCCTTTGCCCAGATGTGCGACACAGGCTCGCCAATGCTGCATCCCCAACAGCAGCATCGTGCAAGCTTTCATAATGCAGAACTCCAAATAGAAACAAAACCACGTGCAAAATGGAAAGGTTAGTGATAATTTCCCCTCTTGAAGCTTTGCAAGAATTTAGAAACAAGAATATAAAGCTGTCCTCCAAATGCAATATATTATAAATTAGATGGCAATGCAATTCCAGGGCTGCAGAGCCAGCTGCAGCAGCAGCACAGGTAGACAGGTGATGAAAGTGCTGTTTGGTTACAACTTCTCCCCTTGTGCAACAGCTCAGAACTCCCAGGAAGTCTGTTTATTTTCCCGAATCTGAGCCAATTACACTCGGTGGGAAGGGCTGCATCCAAGGTAGAGCAGAGCTGTGGGTCCTCCAGCAGGACAGAGCCGAAAGCAAGGTCAGGACCAGAAAGGACGGTGGTCACGTATTTTGAGCATTTACAGCAACATCCCTCAAGCTCCAGAGCATCTCTGCAAGAGCCTTTTGCAGCAGGTGCATTTGCTATAGGGCAGAGAGTCAGAGAGGTGTTTTTCCAAGACCTTCTTCAACCATGACCATGCAAATACAAGGCTTGGCACAAGCAAGGGGCAGCCTAGTCCCAGGCCTTGGACAAGGGCTGCCAGGCATGGAGATACGGTTCTGGTGTCATCCCAAAAAGCTGCCATGGGAACCTCAGAGTGAACAGATTCAAACTTTTACTTCCAGCAGTAAGGGAAACTGTAATTAGCAGCACCGAGTACAGCCCAGAGGCTGGGTATGGACATCCCCATGACATTATCTAGCAAGGTGACTGTTGGATGTGTTTTGTTTGGCTTTTCCTCCCCCTGGAAAAATGAGCACCCATTTTTCACAGGTCTTTCTCCCCCATCCCCATGTTGCCCAAAGAGTCAATTTCCCATGTATCTCAGAACGTACTGTAACAGACTCCAGCTGTAGCTGGAGCCCAGCTCTTGGCATCCCTGGGGATGGGTTCCTCCTTAATTGCTCCAACACCCCACAGCATACCAGGGATGCCAGATCCTCAAAGACAGAGTCTCACCCCTGATTCCCACCAAAATGAAAGACAAAGTCCAAAACATGAGGCAAAGGGAAGAAAATGTGGACGTGAGGCAACCCAGCTACAGCCGTGAGACACATCATCACCACTATCTCACACACCTCCCACCCAGTTCAGCCTCATCCCCTGTGCAAAGCCAACGGAGCTTCCTCTGATGCAACTCCAAGCGATCCTTTGGAAATCTATCTGCTGAGTATTTTGAGGTTAAAGTCCCTCTTTACTCTCTTTTTCTCACGTTATAGGATGCCTTGAAAAGCCTGGGAGGTTTTTTATGGATTAAAGGAAAGTCCTGGCACGTCAACTGAGGGAACGGCACAATTTCATGACTATGTAACCCAAATCACAGCCCATCACACATCACTGCAGTTTGAACACAACTACGGCCACTGCTGCATCACATAAGAAACAGCCGTTGAACTCTGTCAGTGGAAGAGCAGCACGTAATACAAAAGTACATGCGAGAAAACAATCAGCATAAAGACTCATTTACAGCTCCATACTCAAAAGCCAACTGATTGTAGGAATTACAATATTTAGCATGCTCCAAAACTTTTCCTTGACATCTTTTTGCTCCATGAGACAGGCAGAGATTTCTTGTGGCTCCAGAGTCACCAGCTATTTCACATGCAATTTGCCAGGTGGCACTCTCCACAGAAGATAAAAGGAGCTGGAGTTTATAAATGGATCTGAGTTGATCCCCAAAAGCCTCCAGCTTCTTTGCAGAATGCCTCCAAAACGCTGGGGCGAAGAGGCAGCACATGCACCAAGGTCTCAAAACCAACCTCTTGTACCCAGAGAGCTTTGCTAAGCGAGTGGCTAATATAAAATATCTGTCAGGATACCCATTTGAAGTGCTGGCTCTTGCAAACAAGGTTGCTCTGGAGGCACCAGGGATTAGTGCAGTTCAAACAGTCCTTGGCATGACTTACCGGAGCGCCCAGGAACAGATTTGCAAGTTCAGCTTTTCTCCTGCCCAACACCTGTCTGGCACTGCTGAGCAACACCCAGGCTCCTGACAGCCTTAACCCTGCCAACTCCTGCACACAGAGGCTGAGAAACAGGGATGGGAGAAGCTCTGTGCTTGACCACAGGACCTGACAGCAGAAGAAAACCCAAGGCAGCATCAACATGGGGCTGCTCTTCTCCCTTGCAGCTGAAGAAGCTCCAACACCAGGGTGTCCAAGAGCAAGCTGGGCGAGAGTCCCTCGGCAGAGAAACAGCTGCCAAAAGTCATGCATGGGATATGCAAGGAGAACGGTGCCAAGCAAAACAGTGCAGCTGAAAATCACCACGCGTCCCAAAGGCTTAACCTGATATTAAGGCAGAGAGCAGCCTCTCTTCCCTGCACCGGGCATACACAGCTGCAGCCAAGACACTCCTAAGCGCCTTGGGGGCAGAGGCGAGGAAACCTCAGCAAATGAAGCATTCTTTACATGCAATTTCTGTGAAAGCCAGGCATGGTGAAGGCATACACCTTCTCCCAGACACACCTCCCCCATCCTCAGCTCTGGCAAGAAGGTGCTGTGGTTTCCAGAGGTGGCAGCATGAAGGAATGGGAGTGCGAAGGGTGCCTGGCAGCCACGGGAGAGAAAGGTTTACATAAACAGATTTGCAGCTGCTTACAACCACACAAGCATCCTTGAAGGAAACAGCAGCACTGGACGTCAGCTACCGCAGATGCTCCAGAGTGGCACACAAGAGTTCACAGCTCCTTAAAGCACTGTTCACTTAGAAGATACTGAGGCCAAGCAAGGAACAGGCATCCAGAAAAAAATTTTTTAAAATCTCATGGCCAGGTGAAAGTCAGATGGACATGCAGCTCTTGAGAGCCACCTCGGTCTGCACAAAAGAAATACTCAGGAGCAGCAGTGGGGCAGACCCACCACAGCCTAAGCTAAATATCATGCAACACATCTGAGCCAGAAAACATTCCTCCGTGGCTGTGCTGTAGCAAGCAATTCATCTTGCTTGTTTTGGGGTGGGGGAAAATAGTCTCTGGACTGCTCTTCTCTGCTGGATTTGCTGCTAGAAGAGGTCGCACATAACAGGCACCGAGCTGCTAGGATATAAAATGCCATGGGTCTTTCCACCACCCTGACCGCTCTTACACCCCAGACCTGAGCAACTGCAGGTTCCACCCCAGAACAATGCCCCTCTGCATCCCCCATTCTCATACTCCAGTTTTCTTTGGTTTTTAGGACAAGTAACACCCTCTCCTCCCAGCCCAGGGAGTGCAAAGCTGGCTCCCAGGTGCAGAGCCCAGCCCCAGCTCTCCTGCCCTGCAGCCTTGGGGTATAGGCGGTTTTGTTCCTGTCTGAAAATAGTGTGTGCACTTTCCTGCTTGTTGATAGTCTACCCTCAAACACTCAACCCTAAAATCTCTGAGGATGCCCTGCTTGCTATAAGGACCTCCATCAGGAAGGCAAGCTGATCTTCACTCCTGCCAAGCATCGAAGGGACCAACGCCCCACAGAGCTTTCCCCAAAAGCTGCCAAGCTCCGTAACTAAGTTTTGCATGTTGGTACAGGGCCCAGCTACTGGTGTTTCATGCAACCCCCCCCAAGTCAGCCTCCGAATGGCACAATTTTGAATTGCCTTCCTCCTGCCATAGTGCCCTGGGTCAGGATCTGCCAGCAGCCCACTCCATCCCCACCAGGAGACTGGCATGAAAGCCTCATGTGGAAGACACGCAGCAGGGAGCAACAAACACCTGGAGATCCCACTGCATTTTCCTCTGCTCTCCTGAGGATGTGCACAGGTCAGATGAACTAATTAGGTCCTTCCACTCTCTTAATCTCACTGGTGTCCGGCTGCTGCCGAGTTGGTTTGAGTTTTAGTGCAGCTGCTGTCCATGCAAAAAGGGATGAGGAGCCTCAGTACAAAACTCCTGGGAACAGCACAGATCCAGAGTCTGGGAATTTGGTCACTGGGTTCAGCTTCTGAAAACTGTCCCTTCAGGAGGGGCTGGTAAAAGCAGCAACAGTCACCTTCGCCACTGAAGCCAGAACTGGACCCTTCTGCTGCTCCCCTGCCACACCCTCCACACGTTATTCCATTTACCCTCTTGTGAAAACACTCACAGGTTGACGGAGCAGCCTGGAGAGGAACAGCTCTGACTTCCAGGCGATGAAGCTGCGTGCACAGGGAAGACGTGATTCAGGTAAGCAGCGCATAGCTGAAAGCGCATCGCTATGCAATGCTCACCCGGAGGAATGCAGAAGGCGAAACATGAAGCCACTTGTCTGGCAAGGTGAACAACCCTTCAGTCATCTGCCAGGCCCTGCAAGCGCTGGGTAACTTTGTGCTCTGGCTTGAGAAAGACAAGGACGCCTCCAACCAGCAACGTACCACCTCTTACTAACTGCGCCGCAAACATGCTGCTGTATTTCCTCAGTGCCGAGTCCAGGAGAGTTCAGCGAGAGAGCTGCAAAATGACGTAAAAGAAAAATCCACACAGCAGTGAAGCAACTGGCACGTCCTTCGTGAAGAGACAAGGCGTGAAGAGCAACCCCGCTCCGGTGGTTTGACACGTTAGCACCAGTGAGCACTGCCGTGATGACCAGCGGGCATATGCCATGGTGTCTGAGAACGTGCCCGCCCACCAACATTGCCGCTGCAGTGGGTCAAGGCAATGTTTTGAGTACAAAGACTCTCAAGGCAACTCAGTCCATGAGGACTAATATATTGAGTAATTTATTGAGTCATGATAATAACGACTCATCGATGACTGTCACTAGGTTGGGCCACCCCATCCATTTGGCTGATTTAGGAAGAGGCAGGAGTGATCTGGCTCGGGTGCTCGAAACAGCACAAACCTCTTCCATTTAGCAAATTCACAACAAACTCCCCCAAAGGGGTGGGGGTGAGCACAGGAAGAAGCACGAACAGGACAGGGTGAGCAGAGTGCACTGGGGTTGCTCCAGACCTGGGCGCAGCGTGGGACAGGATGCCCTTGGGAATGACCCCACCCAACTTTACCACAAGAAAAACACAGGGCAGATGTTCAGACAACTTCACGCGTTAGTTTGGTTAATTTGCTATAATTCAGGTGGCTGGTGCTCAGACCACACCAGTGCTGAAACAAAGCACCATCAGCTCAGATCATGAAACTCTCCAGTCAACTAACCACATCTCTATGGTGTGCCAGGCCGCCTCTCTCATCTCCACCTCCTTTGGTTTTCTTCTCAGCAGCCACAAAGATTTGAAAGCTTTATGACTCACTGAGCTGAGATTTTCTAAGCTGCCCCAGAACTCCTGGTTCTTCAATGTATTCCAAAATGTTACAACGCACCACAAGGACAGAAGACACCAAGTGCAAATGATCTCCTGAGAGGGTGGGAGGGTAAGAAGGCATCAGGACAGCTTTCCGGCCAACCCAGCTCAGGTTGAAGCAGCAGTGGGGGGAAAGAAGAATCAAAAGCAAACAGCAAATCACACCCAGTGTCTTGCAAGGGGCAGAGGATCCTCTCTTTTTCGCATGAAGTAGAAAGTTGGAAGTACTTCATTAAGGGTGAGGGAGCTAATGCAATGTGCAAAAAAGCTTCTGCTGGCAGATTTAACTTCTATCCCACCCTTTACTAGTTGTTTCTCTCATCCTTCATGCAAGTAAAAATGTACAGTAAAAATGTACAATAAGTAAATCTATATGGCTTAGCGTCTAGATTAACCAACACAGAAGTCAGGATCAGACATTCAGTATTCCTTCCCCAATTTACAGCCCTTTGTTCAGATCACCTCTTTTTTTTTTTTTTTT
>VXBH01005099.1:0-26371 GCA_013400035.1 Rynchops niger | reverse complement strand
GGGTGCTACCGCGGGCTCCCTTGCTCCCCACCCGAGGGCACAACCCCACGCAGCGCCCCGGGGTGGGGCGTGGGCTCGGCTCCCGCTCTTCCCNGGCCGCCCTGCCCCGCCCGCGCGGCCCCGCCCCGCCCCGCGCGCTGGCGTCAGCGACCACGCCCACCACCTCCCCTTTCCCGCCGCCGCCGCCGCCGGGAGTTGTAGTGCAGGAGGGGCAGCGGCACGGCGGTGGCGTGGGCACGGCGGTGGCGTGGGCACGGCGGTGGCGTGGGCACGGCGGTGGCGGTGTCCAGAGTAAGGGGTGCCGCGGCCGTGCGTGGAGCAGGACGCACGGTGCGGGGTCTCTCGCCGTAGCTTGTGTCGCAGAGGAGCCCCAGGCCACCTCCGGGAGGTGGGACAGGAGCAGGGCGGGGAGGGTCCGGCTCCCATCTAGCCAAGCAACGAACATAAAGTTTCATTCGACTGGCGACACGGGTGATCACGGACACGCAGGATTAGGGTCCCAGCTGCCTCACGGAGCTCTCCTGAGCTACAGCGTTCTCCACTTGTCAGCTGGGATTTAAGAACTCAATTTTCCAGGGTTTCCCATCTCACGTAAATCACAGTAGCCATCTGTTATATGGCTGGATTTCCACGTGCACTGGAATAACCACATGGTGTGAGATAAGGCCACGGGCTTCATGCAGAAGTAGTTATTGCTTTTGGTGCAAATCAGAACTCCATATCAAATTAATAGCATGTAATGTTTTAGCTTAAGTAAACAGTTTTTTCTGGATAAGAGGTCAAGCTACTTATATGATTTTTTTTCTCAGCAACAACTGTATGGGAAGGTCTGAAAGGCTGGAAGGGATTTACGGGGATTGTTTTTCATATGGAGCCAGCACAAATTGAAACAGACACCAAGGAAGAGCCAATGACGGGAAAGTAAAGAAAGAGCATCCTTAGGGCAGTTGATACCAAAGCATGGAACAAAACGTAACGTGAGAACAGGATAGGTTATACACAGCCATCCAGACTCCTAGATGGCCTTCTGTACAAGCGAGAGAGACAGAAATGTATGTATGTATGGAGTCCACACAGGTGCTAGACGGGTTAAACACCTACAGGCCTGACAATGGCTTTTTCTGCCCATCTAAGCTCTATCACAGGATTTGATCTGCAAAATAAAACTAGGGTCAGACCCATAGTGTTTCAAGCCATCCTATACGGTTTCAGTCTAAAACCCCACACTTCATACCAAAATCCATCTTCCAAACAAGTGGTCTATACCACCCCTGGAGAAAAATGCAATAGAGTCTCAGGAACTGTTATGCCCATTAGAAAAATTTGTTAAGATGTCAGCTGGACTTTTTGAGGCAAGAAAGTATATTTTATCGCAACAAAGCCCAGCATTCCATAAAGTGGATTTTCTCCTTCTGACCATGCCCAGTCCTTTTCCTAAACTCTTCTGGTCTCCTGTAGTAATGGGCTCTGCAGGGTAAGTGTGACTTGCCAGGGAAAAATCTATTTTGCTTTGTTGGTTGTGAATTTCAAAGCAATCCCAGTTCCCTGTTACTGGGCTGGCTTCACCTCTAAGCTTTTTTAAATCACGCTTACAGCCTCGCCTTTGGCAAACAACCACCAGCCATTGAGCTACCATCCTGAGAGTGAATCTTTCAGCAAGGAATCCATCCTGCCCCTTCCTGAAAACTAGTCAATACTCTGAAAACTGAAATAATCCCTTCTAAAACCATTGACACCTTTCTGTAGATGTGCCCGTCTTACCAAGGGCTTAACCATTCCCCAGAAGGACAAGAGGATGCAAACTGCTGGAGGTTCCCCAGAACCTCTCTCTGTGTCCATGCCAGCCCACAGCAAGAGATGCGTTACTTTAATTCCTGTTCTAATGTGATGTGATGCATGAGTTGTCACATCTGGGTCACGGTAGGGCTTGGGAAATTTCCAATGCTGGGACCCTTCTTTGCGGAGGGACACGTTGGAGGCTTCATCTCAAGCTGAAGTACCAGGAAAGGGGCTCACAGATCATACTGGCAAAAGGAATAATTACAAATTGCAATAACCAGCTGGTTTTTGCACGGGATACTGCAGGGACCCAAGATGCAAATGGCAACGTACTCATCAGTGTGCAGGTGCTCTCTTAATATTACCTTGGTGTTGGATCGATGGGAGGTGGCAATCACAGGAGCAGTTTTGGGGTAAAAGATGTCAAGGGCAGGTTATTGGGAGCAGTAAGCCTAATGATGGTGCCGTAAAATTGGTGGGACACAAGGATAAGCATATCTCTAAGTGTACTGGGGAGAAGCCAGCACAGCTTTTGGTGAGAGAAATTATAACTCACAAAATCTACTGCAGTCCTTGGATGGAGCCAAAGATTTCATGGACAACAGAGATCTAATGGATATAATAGGTATGTATTTCCTAAAGGCTCTGTCAAAATCCTTCATCAAAGGCTCTTGAGGAGAGTAAGGAGCCATGTAAAACTAAGTGGCTTAAAAACAGAAACCACAAAGGCCAGACAGGGATGGTCAGTCTCTGCAGTGAAGGGATGCCCAGAGGAATTTGGTGCAGATCTGAACAGGGGTCTGTGCTGCTCGGTGTCTTCATTAGTGATGTGGAAGTAGGGGCCGGACACTAGGTGATAAAATGACAGATGAAATTCAGTGGAGATAACTATAAATTATGAGCCTCAGAGGAAGCACTCCTAACGTCATGCACACAGCGATGGGCTCTGAACTGACCGTCAGCCCACAGGAATAGGATCCTGGGGTTATAACAGGAAAATTCAGTGAAAGCATCAACTCATTGCTGGGCAGCAGTCAAGAAATCAAATAGGTGGGTAGGAGTTAATGAAGAAAGTGGAAAAATTATTGTACAAATTCCTGGTTTGCTCTCCTTTTGAATACTGTGAGCAGTTCTGGTCTCTGTTCTCACCAAAGAACTAATGATCAAAGATATGGAGCATTTTTCACTTTGGTAACTGGCTAGGCTAGGACTATTCAATACAGTATTTCTATACAAGCCTCAGGCTCAGGAAATCCTGAAGCTGCAGCCTGCTGCAGGCTTGGAGAGTTTACAGGAAAATATCCCTGTTCACTTCTCATACCCTTGGCTTATCACGCACCATTGGTTATGGGAGAGAGAGGGTGCTGGGCAGGATGGTCCCCAGGTCCCACCCAGCACAGCTTTTCTTACACTCTTGCATTCATGTTTTTTCCTCCACAAAATGCCCTCCTGGTACTCCCCTTCCCACTCCTTTTCTCAAGGACATTTGTTAACCATGTAAGGATGGTTTGATCTGGAGGCTCCCAGCCTGGGCAAGCAGCTGCTTAATGGTTAGCATCTGGAAGTACATCTTCCTCATGGAAATGTCTCAGCCATTTTCTTGTAATTGCCTCCTCGGAGTTTGTTTGGAGGCTGCCTATCAAGTCCCATTGTGTTGCTTTCCTGCTTGTTTTTCCAACAGCCACCTATTAAATTAAGCTCCTATATTCAGACAGAAAAATAACCAGCTGTCCAGAGTCTCTCTGGCTAAGTAGGACACATGCAATAGTCATCACGTAAGACAGATGAGCATCCAGCCCTGAGAAGGGGAGAACATGGGTACCAAGCCTGCCTGGAGAGTAATCCCTATAATGCCTTGTAACAGGAGGGTTTTGATAGGGTTTTTTCACTGGATGCAAAACTAAACCAGGATTTTCTCTGAGCTGAGAGAAAGAAAATGGGTTTCTTGTTCTAAATCTGTAATAATATACTTGGTATTTTTCGTCGTTAGCTGCTCACTAGACCCTACAAATATTCTCTGAGGTCAATCCGTGTGAGATCAATACTGTCTTATCCCTGGGGGAGAGGTTTTATGTGTCTGTTCCAGTGAAACTTGAAAGGACACTGTTGATTTGTTTGAGAGTAATGGAATATGGAACCCATCCCCTTACCAAAATTAAATAAAATTGATTTTGGAATAAAAAAGCCCTCTTTCCTTAAGGTTATAGTCTTTCATGTTGCACAGTTGATCTGCTCAGCAGAAAAATGGGCCGTAGCTTTTATTTAATTGCTGTTTTGGTCTAAGCCGAAGGCTTGCGCCAAACGAACAAAACCACACTCTGAGCTGCTACCACCATCCTACTCCACTGGATCTTACTCCACAGGGAAGATTTCCATCAACTGCAGTCAGGGCTGGTCTTAACTCAAAGGTAGGAGACAGCATTATGCTATTTTGCTCTTTCTTTGATATGAGGCTTTTAGCATACGTAGAGGACCTTTTGTGGCTCTGTATCTGAGTTGGGAGGCTCTGCTTGAAAACAAACCGCACCCTAAGCCAGCATTATCTCTAACAGAGCTGAGCCCAATCTTGCCCTGTGATTCACATCAGCTCCCAGCAGCTGGCAGGGGGAAGCAAGGCTTTGGCGTAATGTTTCATAGCCTCAAAAGGGAAAATAAATGCATTCCCAAGGCAGGACTCAGCTGTGCCTGTGTTGTCTGAGAGCGTTAGCAGAGACTTGGTGGATTTAGGCCCTGATTCTGCAAAGTCCTTAAGCTTGTAAGGAATTTGTAATTTGCTTGTAAGCAAATTCCTGTTCACTTCAATGGCGTTTAATCAGATGCACGTAAATGCTTTATGGTGTACAGGGGAGTTGTACCTTGGTGGAGCTGGAGCTATTTAGCCCAAGCAACTGACTTCTTTTCCAACATTTTCAGAGAAGGGTAAAATGTAAGAATTAATTAGAGAGCAGATTGTGAGACTTCTTGCAAACAGCTACTGCCTCTAGTTGAGGTCTTCCTCCAGACCTGCCCTGCCCAAGGCCACTCTCTGCTGGGAGATGCTGGCAGAGCCCAGCCTTCTCCAGCTGCTTCCCCTGCACAAACTGCTGTGACCTGAGGGGAGTGTTTGACTTCGACAAGTAGTGGTGAGACATAAAGCACTTGCAGGCGTGCTGGGGGTGTAGGAAGCCATTAATAATCTCAGTGCCTAGGCCAGGGTCTTTCACCCTGTGCCTCTCTGCGGCTCCTGCGGTTCTCTTCCTCCCATCTCATCTGCTCTCTGCAGCCACCAGAAGCGCCTTGTGCTGCCCTCACCATCCATCCTCCCAGCTGTCTCCCATGAGATGCTATGTGTGTGGCCATGCCCTGGTTTGGATCATCTAGCTTCTGCATGGTGTGTCTTCGGCAGGCTCCTGCCATGCAGCTCCTGACTGCTCGTAAAGTCAAAGGCGAATCCTCCTCCCTGGATCCTCCTGCCGGTGCCAGGCTTCACTCATAGCCTTGTGCCAGCATCAGATGTCAGGTCTGGGGGTAAATATGCTGCTCAGGGTGGGTCGAGGGCACTATCTTTTCCCCCCTAGATGCCTCAACAATGCTAGAAAACAAGTCATTCCTGATTAGGGATCTGTAACTTTGCCCCTGTCTTTTTTCTTCCCCCTGTTCTGGAGATGACTTTTCTTGCACTGAATTCTATTGAAGATACCAGACAAAAATTCCTCCTGTTTCAAGGTAGACACATGAAAGTTCAGTGCCCCATTATCTTCCTCACATCCAGGGTTATTTATCTCCCAAGAGCAGGGAAAGGAGTAAATTGAGGGGTAGCGGCCAGGGAAGCAGTGAAGCAGGAGGAAGAGGAGAGAAGGGGTGGGAGAGGGGTGTAAATCAGTGCCTCTTTCTCAAGGACAGAGACCACTGCAGATTTACACCAGGTGTTGCTTGGGCTGTCAGAGAAGGGTTTAACAGGGATGCATACACAGCCTACAGGGAGAGCTGCTCTTATTTGTTCACATCTAGCAGGGGTTGAATTTATTGCCTTTGCAGATGGGCCAGCAAAAAGCCAGGGCATCACTTAAATCCCATGTAAAACCTCAGACTAAGGCTTTGCAAGAAGTGCAAATGGGGAAGTGCACGTGGCCTGGCCAGATGCTGGCTCCGTTGCTTGGGGGAGTGGGCTACAAACCCAGCTTGCTGTGATGGCCCATGGAGGCCAGTGAGGCTGTTGCCTTATCAGTAGAGTGTCCTTTGCTCCAGAGCTGTGCCAGAGACAGAATGAGGAAGTGCCAAGTTGCTTTAGGCTTATGCTGAGCCTCCATCCTCTTAATGGAGCATAAAACAGTCAAACACCAGGTCACCAGGTGGGTCCCAGCTAAAGTCTGCCATCCGTTAGGGAGAGGAGCTTATCCGATGGGAATTAGCAGTGCTCATCAAGGGCCTAGCTGCATTTGAAGTATCTTAATCCTCTTGATTTTTGATACAATTCATTCTTCTAAGCACCTATCTTTTGCAAGATGCCTAAGCCAATTTTTGGCAGCATTTGTCCCTAGCGACTCAGCCAAGGTGACACATGGAGCCTATGGTTGACCTTGGGACTGCTCCCAGATACCCTGAGTCCTGGCCAAGTGCATTAAATCACAAGACAGTCTCTGCCTTGCTCGCTATTTTGGTCACCCTGATTTGTCCTGCATCATTAAATTTTTACAGTGCCTGATTCCAGATGACTTCAAGTTTTTGCCTCCTGTCTCCAGTAAGTGCAGAGCTAAGAGGTTTTTTCCTCCCAGAACAGGGGCTGGAATGTGAAGACTCAGCAACCAGCACAGGCAGGAAAATTCCTCCCACCCCTGACAGCTGTGTTACTGGACGTACACACTCCCAGTATCTTTCAAAGCATCAGTGTGGCTTTTTCAGGTCCTCATACTGGATTTTTTTCTAATAAGCAGGATTCAGGACAGATCTGATACAAGACTTGAACAGCGATGTTACAGTCAGCGAAGCAGTGGGTCCTGTCGCATCCCTGTCAAGAGATCATAGGGCAGGTGTCCTGCATAGATGGAGCGACCACAGGACTGCTCCAGCCTCCCTGCTCCAACCCTGGGTGCTCATGGGATGACATCAGTGCCCTCAGATCATCTCTCTTGGCTGGGTATATTTGCTTATGGGTTTTCCCTGGAGGGCTTGTGGTTGCTCTCCAGTTGCAGTGTCTCTGCTGGGAGGACTTTCACAGGCTCTCATGCCCTTTTCCATGGTATCCATGTGCTGCTCCACTCCAGGGCCTCTGCATTGCTATGGTTTCATCAGCTCATCAGAGCCACGCTGCTGGGAGCGGTGTTTCTGATGGGGAAGGAGAGGTATTGCAGCTACCTCTGGCTGCTCAGGGCTGCACCAGCAGGAGTGGCGCTACTGTTAAGTTTCCTGGCAGGGCATGGACACCACAGGAAAGTTTTTCTCTTTACTCTCCTCAGCCTTTTCCCTGGTTTCCCAAGCACAAAAACCTCTCCTCCTCCCTCATCTGCCTTGCAATAATCGTAGGTCCGTGCACAAGACTCTGGCCAATATCCTGTCAGGACTGATGACTTCAGTATCTAAAAGCTGTCTGTGGCTGGTGCTGCTCAGAAGTCTCAAATTCAGCTTGCAGCCTTGGGATAGCACCACCTCCCCAACAAAGATGGAGCCCCTGGGAGAGCTCTGCCGTGCAGTGGAGGGCTGGGGGCAGTAGGAAATGTGGCGGCGACAGCAGTCTCCTTGCACCACTGCCCTGGTGAGATGGATGGACCTCAGCCATGCCCTCCCTGCCCTGAATCGCTGGTGACACAAAGGTGTTGCCAAACTGGCAGAGAGGGAAATCATGGTCACACCAACAGCAAGGGGGACTTCTCCAGTTGCAACCTTCTTAGTCACAGCTGGATTACTAACCCCATTCTTATATTTTCCTTGGGGCAGCATGAGTAAGAGCTGACACCTGGGGCTGGTTGTTGCCTCCAGAAAACCTTAAGGAGAGAAATGGTGATGGGACTAGCAGGCTGTTTAAGTTTCGGGCCAAATTTGTGGAGCCAAATTGTAGTGCTAGGAGTGGGATGCTGACTCAGGCACAGGACAGAGCCAGCCCAGAGGGGCCATAATGGAGAGGGCTGCTCCAAGCATCCTCCAAGGCAGTGTCACTAGGAGGCGATATCTCAGCCTTTTCTACCATCTCTGAAACACTTCAGTCCCTCCAGAGATTATATTCAGGCCGTGGACTTGTCTTGGAGAAAAGGCCCCAGCTCCTGCAGCAAGCCTGGTCTGTTCATGGCTCTCCCTGTTTTGATCCATGGCAAGTTGCGGGTGGGATCAGGCCTTGGAAGCATTTTTACACCTGCCAGATGCCTGGCTTATGTATAAGGGACAACATAAATTATGAGCCTAGGTTACAGGGCTCAAATACACGCCAAGTCTCACGGATCTCCTGCAGCTCCCAGCTGTGGGTATCGCAGCAGCCCTGGGGTCCTGGCTCCAGCCTCCCCGCAGCTGGCCGGGTGTTTGCAGCACAGGAGGTGGGAGGTGATGTTCCCCCAGCTCTCTCCGGGGCTGCAGTCAGGGTCTGCCCCCAGACCTCGGGGTGATTCCCCTCCCTGTGCAAACCTGCAAAGGGAAGAAAGGGAAAAGAAGAACTTTCCCACTTGAGATGGGAATGAAACCTCACTTCCCTGCCACCAACTGCCGAGGCAGTGGGAACGTGAGCTCAGCCCCTACGCAACTTAATGGGCTTTTAAAAATACCCTTTGTATCGGATCCATTCTTCTTCCCAAGGCTTGCTGGCTCCGCTCCAAGGGGAAACCTTTGATTCTGCAAATACACCACAATTATTATCCCAAGGAGCCTCAGCTATTGGGGCCACCCCCGCCTCCAAAAGATCAGCAGGATGCCAGCGAGGTGCTTAAATCATTTCATCCTAAGAAAGCCTTGGGCTGTAACAGCTTCCCTGTTGCTCGGAAAAAGCCACCCCTCTCCCAACAGCTTGGCTCCATTTTTCTTCCAATGATATTGTCGCTAGTGGAGGAAGGGCAGGCAGCATTGCGGAAACCAGGCCACCGGGCTTCCTGGTCATTTCGTCAGTCTCGAGACTGGGGCTTGCAGTGATTTATGAGCTCGCAAGAACCTCCCCGTGGAGTTATCTCCCCCTCCCAACTTTTTATCGCTGTGCAGATAGGGATTCAGCAATAGAGCTCTTCTGGGTACTGTAACAAGCTTAGTCTGTTTGACAGTTGCAAATATTTTTCTCCAACACTGCACAAGTCCATGTGCACAGGCTGCTTTCACCAGCGTTGCCGCTACCAGGCACCAAGAAGCTCAGCTTGGCCTGAGGGAGCCCAAAACCAAAAGCTTGCCAAACACAGCACCCACTCCCTGACTCCTATCCCTTGCTCACGATTCCCCTGAGCTCTCCTCATCTCCTCAAGGTAGGTTTTTATTACTTTTAAATTGCTGGCATTTTTTTTTTTCAGATGTATTTTTATTTTCTGCAGATTATACAAATCCTGCCCTTCTGCAGTGCTCCCCAGTCTAAGGCTGAGATTTTTTAAGGGGATTTAGGGGAGTTAGGTGCTCCTTTTCCAGCAGGAGCCCAGCGCTTCTCTCCTTGTTGAAATTCCCCTTTAAAGCAGGTCATCAGTATTTTTCTGCAGCTGTTTCTCTTAGAAGTCTAAATAAAGCTTTCAAGTTACAACTCATTGATGTGAGGCCAGATTCAGAGCCTAGCAGTTCCCTTGTGTATCCTCATCTTGTTTAGGGGGGTTCTCTTATTTTGGGATAGTAGCTTGCTGCCAGGGCTTGCTGCAAAGCAGTGCACTTAGCAGATCCCTCCTGCCATGTTCTTCCCCCTGCCAGTGATGTTGTAAGCTCGCAGCACTGCTGAATCCAGTCCCTGCAACAACCTTGCACGGTCCCTGCCTTTCTGCAAGGGCAAAGGTTTTGCAAGCAGGAATTTGTTCTGGCCATGGGATCACCCTCCATTTGCCATCTGCAGGAGCCCCAGTGAAAAGTGTGCTTCCCCCTGGTTAAGCAGCCAAGGCCAGTGTCTGTCCCAAGACGGCATCGCAGCCCTTGCAGACCTGGGACACAGATGGAGTGTCATACTCATGGGGATTAATCATATGGGGAAGGCTGATCCCCTTTGGTGACACATAGCTGTTGCCATGCAGATCCAGCAGAGGCTGAAATGATGACGCAGTGCCCCCTTCTCTTCCCTGTCCCTGTCTTGTCTCCATGTGCTTGCCCCAGCCGTGTGCCACTCACTTGATCGTGCTGGTGTGGCCAAGCCAGACAGTTCCCCTGGCCAGGCCAAGATGAAGGTGATGGGAGTGCAGGAGGCTGAGTCAGCTCTGCCATGAGGAGAAACATGGACCCATAGCTTAGGGACCAACACAACCCCAGAAATCTATAGGCCAGCAACAGGATGAAACCAAAAATCCACTCCTATCCTTTATCAAAACTGCTGCCACTTACTTAGGATGTTCCAGGCATGATTCAACACTCATTGTCTTCATTGCGCTGAAGATTAGGCTGCAGTCTTTCCAGATAATAGCTTTATTAGCTCTGTATTCTTTCTACATTATTCATTTACACTAAGTCCAGAACACTCAAAGCTTTCCCTGGGACAGTTATATCAGTTCAGTGGATGACATTTTACGCTGTCTTTTACACTAGCAAAGATCCTGTGTAGAAGGAGCTATCCCAGGCCAAATGTGCTCTGCTGATGAGGTCTCTCTGTTTCAAGGAAGCTGTACATGTTAGGGATGCATCCCCCACCAGTGAAGGAAGATCATTTCCTAGGGCTTCAGCACAGGCGGTGGGCTGTTTTGTCCCTTTACCTGCTGCTCTGGGCAGATGGCTCTGCCAGGGCTGCTCCTGGCCAAGAGATGACCAACACCTGTGGTGCAGTTCACCAGGGACTCTTTCTTGGGCTCCCATGACCTGTCTGCCTCCATCCATCCATCCTGCTCAGCGCAGGCTGGCACCAACGAACCCTCTTTTGTCTGGGACAGCTTGCATTCTCCCCCACCTCTCCCAGAGTAAGGCCTGGAAAATAAATTAGACTCCACTAATTACTGATTTAATGATAATCGCATGGGCTCCTGGCTTCAGCCTTTCTCATCAGTAAAGATAGCATGGGCCACTGCAAACTTGTGGCAGCCAGTGTACCAATCCTGGGTATGAGGGCTGATTTGAGTTGGCTTCGAGAAGGTCCTGCTGTATACATGACACTCAACATGCTCCGGTAATATCCTACGACCCACCTGAGTTCAGTAACTGCAAAAGCAGAGCTGGAAACTTGCTCTTCATGTATGTGCTTGATAGCCTCGAATGGCCCTGTTCTGCTCCGTTCACTCCTTGAAGACGGATTCGCGCTCAGGGAGTAAACGCTTGCAACATACCCACAACACAGGCACGGCGGCTCGCCCAACAAACCTGGCAGATGCTGTGGGCTAGCTTTGATGTGTATTTCTTTGCTATCCAAAACAGTCTCTCCTGGAAGGTCTTGGACTGGAGGCTGTATATAAAAGCAGCTGCTGTTTTTATTGGGCTACCATCCATCTGTTTAAAACGCAGATGCCCTGCGTGATTCTACTGGCAGGAAGTGGAGGTGAAGAGGCTCCTTTGGATATGCTGAGAAATCGTCTCTGCATCCAGAACTCCTTTTAGAGATGTTTAACATCATCCATCTTTCAAGCCTCTCAAAAGTACTGCCACATCTCTGGGGTTTGATATAGACACTCAGCTTCAGAGGCGGAGAGAGAGAACGGGGCAGGCAGCACAGTTACAAGACATCCTGCATCAGAAGTGGTGCAATTTGTAGCTGCGTGAAAACACACCGCCAGAGAAACAGGAGATCTGGGAGATGCACCTCTCCATTCCCAGCCCAGACCAGAGGCAGCCTGCCAGCCCCAGAGCTGGTGCAGCAACATTGCCCGCTGCTCCAGGAGCACAGAGATGAAGCTGTAATGGAGCTACAATAGAGACCATGCTCATTTGTCTTTGCTTGCTGTCCGTACTCCATATCAACCAGAGCCATCTGGAAGCAAGCTCTGGATAACATTTCCTGGACTGTTCCTCTTCAAAAGCCCAGTTCCAACTTTCTGGAGCTGCCAGCAACATACTGCCCTGGCACTGCCTCTAACTGAAGCTCTAGTCATCCAAGAAAGGAAAAGTTGGCTGGTACCTCCTTTTGAACCACAGGAGGGGAGTCTCCATTCTTCTCCCCACGTGCCGTCCACCCACCTGTATTGCACCTTGGACTCCGCTACCCAACAGCTGTCTGCCACCACCCAACCCAGCTCCATCTGCTGCTCTCTCCCATACCTGTCCCTTTGCCATCGGCACATACCTTCCCTGGGCGCAGATGTTCAGGGAGGCTGCATGGCAACACCAAGAGAGTCCTGGTCCCCNAGAGGTGCTCCAGCCCTCTGATCATCTTCATGGCCTTCTGCTGGACCCGTTCCAACAGGTCCATATCCTTCTTGTGTTGAGGACTCCAGAGCTGTATGCAGTATGCCAGGTGGGATCTCACCAGAGCGGAGCAGACGGGTAGAATCACCTCCTTTGACCTGCTGGCCATGCTTCTTTTGATGCAGTCCAGGATGCAGTTGGCTTTCTGGGCTGCAAGTGCGCATTGCCTGCTCATGTTGAGCTTCTCGTCCACCAATACCTGCAAGTCCTTCTCCTCAGGGTTGGTCTCAAGCCGTTCTCTGCCCAGCCTGTATTTGTGCCTGGGATTGCCATGACCCATGTGCAGGACCTTGCACTCAGCCTGGTTGAACTTCATGAGGTTCGCACAGGCCCACCTCTCCAGCCTGTCAAGGTCCCTCTGGATGGCATCCCTTCCCTCCAGTGTGTGGAGCTACACAGCTTGGTGTCATCAGCAAACTTCCTGAGTGTGCGTTCAATCCCACTGTCCATGTCACTGACAAAGATGTTAAACAGCACTGGTCCCAGTACTGACCCCTGTGGAATGTCACTCGTCACTGGTCTCCATGTGGACATTGAGCCATTGACTGCAACCCTCTGAGTGCAGCCATCTAGCCAGTTCCTTATCCACTGAGTGGTCCATCCATCAGATCTGTGCTTTTCCAATTTACAGACCAGGATGTCGTGTGGGACAGTGTCAAACGCGTTGCCTAAGTCCAGGTAGGTGATGTCAGTTGCTATCCCCTTATCTACCAATGCTGTGGCAACAGAGCCTCCTGCCACCATGGCTCCTGGGACTCAGACTGTCACTAGAT
The DNA here is from genome assembly GCA_013400035.1 of Rynchops niger. NCBI lineage: Eukaryota > Metazoa > Chordata > Aves > Charadriiformes > Laridae > Rynchops > Rynchops niger. The sequence goes on along the minus strand of VXBH01005099.1, from coordinate 13,364 downwards.
TACTTGCCCAAGACCAAGGGTGGATCAGTGTCAGCAGAGGGACATGGACGTCCCTCCGTGCACTGTACCTCCTTCCCAGCCTCTTTCTATGTGAAAAGCACACAAACCAGATATGCAACTTACCCTGTCTTTGCACAAGGCTCTCCACAGCTGGGGCTGCCAGGGAATTATCAGATGCTCTTGTGGCTCTGCAGAGAAGCCAGGAGCTTAAGGGAAGGGTTACTGGTTGCATTTTGGCCCTGGGGAGCTGTGTTGGACAAACTGCTGTATAATTACTGCACAATCCAGCCTGCAGAACAGCATTGTAATATCTTATCATCGTGCAGCTTTGGAGGTTCTTATTTGATCTCCTTTATCCATGTGAATGTGCCCAAGAATGCAACAGCCTTTGCCTGCAGAATGGCTCCCATTGTTCCCTTTGTTCATGCGTCTGGGCTGTTACTAAGCCTCCTCTCTCCCTTCCTGCAAAGAGACAAACCGCGTGGTCAAAAAGTATCTTTACAGCTTGATCTTAAATATGAGCTCAGCCATGGAAAAGGCAGAGGGCATATTTTCTGAGTATGACAGCTTTCTGTGATCCAGAGGGAAGTGTGGTGAAAGGTACCCTGAGCTCACACAGTGGATTAGCTGCATTTAACTTCAACCAGGATCTACTCACCCATGCCTACCACAAGCTGCTCTGAACTAATACTGAAAATAGATGGCATTGGATTGGGCATTTTGGCTGATCCCTCTGTTCCTTCTGAGGGACTGATGCTTTTTGTTTGAATAAATCCACAATAACACAGTAAATCACCTTGGAAGAGAAACAAAGAATCTGAAGGACATGAGAAATATAGCTCTGTGTTTCACATTTTTTTCCTGCTTTTTCTGATACAAAGACTTTTACATGTCTTCATGCTGAAAACAAGCTGTAATCAGCTTAGATTTTAAAAGTATTTAACCTAGAGACTTTTTTGTGAGCATGGAACTGAATTCAGTGCTTTTTGAAACTAGCCCTCCAGCTTTGCAAAATAGTCTCTGTTTTCTAGATCAGCCCTTTCCACTTCTTGTTTCAGACAGGTGTGCAGCAGCTTACCCTAACACAATCTGCACAATCTTTACACCCTGTTTAGTGTGCAGTTTCAAAACAAACCTCAAACAAACCTCAGCTCTCTCTGAAAACCCATCTTCTTTTAATATTCCTCACAGAGAACCTGTAGGAAGACGTCAAATTATACAAATGAGAACTTTGGCACAGCTGGGTTAGTAGGCTGAATTAGTCATCAACGTTACAGCTGGAGTTTGTTAATCTGTTGATGACTTCCAAGCAAATTAGTTTTATTTTCTATTTATAAAATAAGAGAAAGAGATTATTGGTTAGGCCTTGAGGCGTGATGCATCACTGGTGGTGGTAAAACAAAGATGCCGCGGAGCTTGCTCACACACAGAGAAAGGTGTGCTCCTTCATTAAATCCAAGCCATCACTTCCATTAGGAGCAGGTTGGAAGGATGGTGCAGAAAGGCTGCCCATGCACCAGAGCCGCTCACTGCCACATGGCTGCTGGCAGCAGCCAGTGCCTGCTGAAAGCCCTGATCCAGCACTCTGCCACGCTCTGGGTGAGGCACGCACAACTGGTGAGACAGGCTGGAAATTGCTGGCTCAAGGCTGGATGCCTGCTTCAGCTTTCCCATCTGCCTCGCTCTTTAGACTGAGCTTGTGTGGGCTGGAGGCCGAAGATTTTTTTTTTTTGTTTTAGGTCTTGTTACTTTTTGTACTGAGTTAAGCAGGGGAAATCACTTACTGCTCTTCAAATCTCATGGATATGCAACACTGTTAATCTCAGACTTTGCAAATTGTAAAGTAAGCTTCCTCAAATCATGAGTTGTTTTTTGTTTTGTTTTTGTTTTTTTAAATAACAGAAGTTGGCTGTCTTCATTGGGGTTTCGTGCTTCTAGGACATGTCTTGGCTTTTTTCCAAAGCAGCAGAAACAACCCCTTCTGCAAAAGTTAAAACCTATAACACAATTGCCTGACTCCAGAAACAGGAATTTAGAAATACACCCACTGTCTAAAGACCCAAGTTAAGCCTTTGGACATGGGTAGGACATGGTATAGGTGGGAGCAATCATTTCAGTGCCCAAAGGCCAAGCTCTCTCTGATCTGATCTCATTGTTTTTAGCAGAGGACTTTTTGAGAGCGCCATTGCTGGGCACCCATTATTTCATCCACAGGCTGAGGAGGAAAAAAACCCCAAAGAGAAGCTGATTTTCAACGTGGCTTCTCCTCTGCCTTGTGGCAAAGCCCTTTCCCTCAGTACAGAAGGCAGCAAAACCCTCCTGACCCAGCACTTCTACTTTCAAGTAGTGTCAAGGTAAACTGTCCCTCAAGGTAACACGATTTGCATGTTGGCCACCTACTTTTTCATGCACTTGCCTGCCAGCAGGGAAAAGCTGGTGTTGTATTCCTCAAACTTGTTGCTGGAACGGGAGCACTGAGGTGAGCCAAACACCTTGTCAGAGGGGCAAAGGAGCAAATAACAACCAGCCGGCTGAGCCCTGAGTGTCTCTTTCCTCTGCTCAGCTCACAAAGCCAGAGCGAAGAACAAACCTCCTTTCCCGTCCGTCCTACCTCCACGAATGCCTTCTCATAAAGGAAAGAAAAGGTCAATATTGACAGTGTTGAAATGAAGCACAAGGACTGAAACATCTCCTATGTCTTGTGCAGGGCACTGAAAAAGCCAAGTGTGAACCAACATTTTCCAGAGCCTCTAACAGCTTGGGGTGACTGCTTTGGCTTGCCAGTGGGCAAGAAAGGAGCCTGATTTCAGGAAGTAATTTGCAACCAGGCCCTTAGGAAGCTAGGGGAGTAAAAAAAGGACCTGTGAGTGGGTCATAGCTTGGCCTTCCCAGGCAGAGGTTTGAAAAGCGCCTGGCAATTTGGGAAAGTCAAGAGGTGGTGCACAACCCCCACCAGGAGGATGTGGAGGAAATCTGAGGTTTGCAACATGAGGGAGCCCTTGGTGAGATTTCCCCAACTCATCCCAAGACACCCACTTCCTTCCTTGTAGCATCTGTTTGCTGATCCATCCATGCAGCAAAGTCCCCACCTGGGCCTGTGTTGTCCTCAGCACAACAGTATCTTCTTAAATGCTGCATGAAGAGATGACGCTTCCCATTCCACCACTTAACCCCCCCACCTCGTCTCTCTGCACCTGTCTACTGGCTCAGCTCTCTCCAGCACATCATAGTTTCTTGCTTCATCTCCACGACCCAGTAGATGCTCTCCTGGACAAGCATGGATTCGGTCAATGGTAACCAGCTTGCTCCACTTTCATCCCACGACCTTCATGTTTTCTCCTGTGCTGCCCTTTACAATTCCCATTAACATCTCGTCACCCTCTTTGAGATCTGTCTGTGCAGTGATCACAGTCCGGTAGCAGCACACAAGGCTTTGAGGCTGTACCCTCACAGAGAGTGTCCTTGTGCTTTTTGGTCTGTCCATCTCCATTCACTGTTCATCTCTGCTTTTAAATCCCTAGTCATCCTGGGTGGAAAGAGGTGCCCCTTTGGTCTGTATGAATCCATTATCACTTATGATGCTGTCCTGGGTCCCAAGTGGATCGTGTCGGCTCTGTGCAGTGTAGACCTCAAGGATGACTTGAAACAGTGGAGAACCAGCCTCACGCATTTGTGCTGGGCACTAGCTGGAGCTCACTTTCTCTTACAGTTGGTCAAGGACTTCCTGCTGAAAGGCATCTGTGAGGGAAACGCCTGTTGCTGCAAACAGATACATCCTATGGCATGGTGCCAGTTTTGCTGACATTTTCCCATTCCTTATCTTAACTTGAAAATTAAACATTCCCCCCCCCACCCCACCCCCCATTTCGGCATTCCAGGCTTCATCTTTTCAGTTTGGCCAGTTGCTTTTAGCAGCTGTGAGTCTCATGTTAACCTGTGCCTATCTGAGTTTTTAATTGGGTCCATTGTGAGAGATATTGCCCAAGCCTGGGCAAAAAAAACGGGGCAAAACGCCCCTGCGACAGCATTGCAATGAACAGCCTTTATGCTGCAAACTGAGCAGGGCTGGAGGGTTTAAATGTTCCCAGAACTTTGTGACAAATACTGTTCTGTGAAAAAAAAAAAAGCAAGAATATTTTCCCTTTTCTTGCCCTGATTTGTTATCAAACCAAGTGTTTAAAGAACCTTATTTTTCCCTAGGAACAGAGAATTTTATTTTCGACCAACCTCACACTTGTAGCCTTCAATCTGTTTTAGAAGGAAACTTTTTTTTCTTCAGTGAAAATAGACATAATTGGTACACACACACACACCCCCCCCCCAAATACTTCTTTCTTGTGTAATAACAACACAAGACATTTATCTTGGCCTACTAGGTACAATGGTGCCCCGAGGGAAGCTGAGTTAAGCCCTAGTGATGAGTTACAGTCCATAACACTTCCCAAATACAATCACTTTGATTTATGGCTGCTGACATGACAAAGATTTTGTCTGGTAGCGAGGAGTGATGGCTGATGTCCCTCTAAATGCTTATCATATCTGGCAGCTTAATTCAATCCTGTTAACAGATACAATGAAACTGAGAAGTGTTTCTCCAGCTATCAGTCCGCATTGGACCAGCAAAGCTGAGCGTTGGCCTTATTTCCGTGTTTTCAGGGATTTCCCTTTGAAGTCAGAGGGTGCAGAAATGATCTTTCTAAAAGAAATATGCTACAAAAGGAGCATGTTATTCATGTATTTGATGTTAGGACACCCTGTCAGGAGAGCAACCTCCCATGATGAGCGGTAAAAGGGCACCCTTGGAGTGCACCCTTGCTGCAGTTTTCCACCGTGGACTGATGTGTCCCTTATTCAACATGCAGAGGACTTGGGCTTAAGTTTGACTTGGAGCCTTGCCCTCCTCTTGGGGATTTTGAAGCTCTTCAGACCAGCTGATCAAAACCCCAGCTATCTGTGACATCAAGGGCATCCAGCCCTGGCCTGCGAGGCAGTTTGGGAGCAGCTCTGCAACACAAGAGTTCTGGTGGATGGGGTGGAGGAAGCCAAACATTTCTGGCAGACTTGCAGGCAGCTGGGAGCTGTGCAGGAGATCCCAGTTGCTTTGGGTGTCCTGAGGGCTGCAGGAGGGCAGCTCTCACCCAAGAGAGCGTCAAACCCAAGGCCACTGCAGGCAGGTGAAGGGGTAAAGCTCATTACTTCAAAGCTGTTGTGTGCAGGAAGAGGCTAAAACATGGGAGAGGGAAACGTGGGGTTCACCCATAGGAGCAATGGACACCTGTGGTCTGGAGTGACTTTTAGGAAAGATGAAGTTATGCTTACATTGGGTCCTCTTGCAGCAGCTGAGCTGGGCTAGTCTCTCATCCAACTTCATGCACCAGGGTGTTATCTTTTTCTCAGGAAAACCATGGAACTGGGTAGAATTTAAATTATACCCCAGAGAAGTTGGCTCGCTTCTCTGACAGAGGTCGTAATGATGGATTCCAGTTATAGCTCAGCACAGCAGATGTAGCTGGTTTTGCAGATGATAAAAATACAGCCTTGTCTCAGGAATGCTGCAGAAGTGAGGCACGCGTGTGGTTGGTTGTTTTCTTTCATAGCAGTTCTTCAACTCTGACTGTACTGGACAACAGTTGTTCCCATTGGGAAATCAGTATTTACAGAGTAAATGGAGATGTGACACGGGCTGGGTGCCATCCAAGCACATAGCAGGACCTGCTCTGTCAAATGCCTGCACCTCAAACTGTGGAAAATGTTACGCTCCTCTCTTTTGGGATAGGAGTAGTTTTTCATTACCAGTGATGTATGCTGTTTTATTTTTACTCTGCTCTGTATACTTTTCAAGGCCTGCTTGCAAGGAAGGAAGCAGCCACTTAAAAGTAGGAAGCTACACTATATACTCTCCTATATAACACAAGCCACATTCTGATGAGAATTCAAGGCCTGGTGCACAGAATTAGCCATCCCCTCAAACAAAAGCAATTTATGACAGAAAGAAATCAGAACCGACACTTCAAATATACTAAACTTGCGCACAACTTGAGCTCCTGCTTGATCTCCTTTGTGTATCAGGGACTTCCTCAGGGCTTCTGCAACCACACTGCCTACAGAGACCTTCACTAGGGCACAAATTGCCCTTCAAGGAACATGTCACTGCTGGGGTGAGGCTCAGCTGGGACTAACACAAACCCAGCTGTGTGGGCTTGGTGCCTTGCTGGTCCACAAGGCATTGCCAAAGGAGGAATGCACTGCAGGCAGAGCAGCACTGCCGTTCTCACTTTATATGGATGCTGTGATGAGTCCATGTCCTCGCGTTTTGCAACAACACTCTTGAAGCTGGCTATGCAATACTGCCTAGCACTGTATTCCCTCCTGTTTGCAGAAGCGGCTCGCAGCTGTAAGATAAATGTTCTGTCTCTAATTTCTATTTACACAGGATGGTGATAAAGAAGTTCCTCAACAATCACTTAATCTCTCTTTGGGCTGACACCACCATCTTTGCTTATCCCAGCTCCAAAGCAGCAACACACGCAAACACACCACCATGCTTTGTGGACTAGGGAAGGACCATCATGTGAAAACAAGCTCTGTACCAAATTCTTTTGCTGAGCGTGATGCGTGAGCAGCCCTCTGCACTGCAAACGTCCCCTGAAACAGGCACGATGATGCTGAGAGAAAGGGCAGTCCCACCTTCTGGAAGCTGACGTGTTTGAAGCTCTTGCACATTTTTTGGCATGTGATTTGAAGCAAGAAGCCTGCTTTTGGGTGGGTTTCTGATGTAAATTCTGCTGGTCATCCGCAGCAGCAAGGCGCCCCTAGGAGACATGTCATACCCACCATGAGCTGGCCTAGTCACGTAAGTAAGTTCTGAGCAAGCTCTGTGTGAACTCACCGCCTGGCTCTAAAGGACTTGAAAAACAGGAAACTCTTTCAAAGGTGTCTAAGGATTTGATGTTGGTGGTTGAATTTCACATCACTGCAACATTTTTGTCCAGGCACTTTATCACTGCATTGAGAAGCTGTCATTTATTTCTAGTCAGAGTTTTTATGCTTTTGAAAATAAAACCAAGGAGGACAGAAAATAAAAATTCTCCAAGACACTTTAGGGCATAGGACAAGTGTTTATTATGGGAAGCTGAGCTTTTCCAACCCTTGGGGAAAAGCATATCTTGTGTACAAATAATTTCGCAAAAAGAAAAAGCTGTTCTGCCTGCTGATATTTTTGGTGCTATCCAGTTTGAGAAAAAAACAGAATGTACTCATCAGTCGAAACAGAGTTATCACACAGTGACAATAACCAGAAGGAGCTGATGGGGACCGACGACAATGCAGACTGCATGGCCATACAGTTGGGAAAGGGGCAACCTTGCCAACTAAGGAACCCCAAGCAAGCAGATGGGCTGAGAAAATAACTGTCTCACCTGTGAAATGGGCACCATTTGCCAGTAGCTTGTGATCATGGAGGCTGCGGGCAGAGGAGCAGGCCGAGAGCATCTCGTCCTCTTCCCAGGAGCTCCTTGGAGCCAGCTCCCAGAGCAACAATTGATGGCTACAGTTATTTAAGAATGCACCTTTGATGCTGCAGCTGCAGCTGGCCACGTTTTCCTGATGGCAAATTATGCACTGGGAGGAACCATGGAAAAAAAATCCACCAAGAATCTATGAATGTAATCCCTTAGGTGAAACTCAGTCCCACTTGTAACCCAACTCAGCAAATATTAATGCCCTGTCCCTGCATTCGCATTCCCATCACAGCCATTTTCCCCAGACAATGGCCTTCTTTGCCCTGATAAACACAGAAAGTAGGCATTTGCTCAGAGGAAGTTAATTTGGATTTTTAGACAAAAAATATAGGAAGAGTGGGAAACAAAATCGCTTCAGTAATCTGGGAAAGTATTATCAGACAAGAACTTTTCTGCTAAAGGGAAACACTCTTCCTGGCCTTTGAGAAGCTAAGAATCATCATGTTACTTTAACATTATCTCTGAATGAAGAAAATTTGATGGCCTTGCATTTAATTTTACCAGTACGTATAGCATAGTCATTGAAGTCCTTACTTTATTTTAAAATAGTGATTCATGCATTTAGCTTTGGGTTCATTTCTGTATTAGTTTCAGAGCTACAATAAATCTCACTTTGGAGGTGTAGGATGATTAATTTCTCAACCATATTTTTTGCTTTGAAGTGTCTCGTTAATAAAATCAGCCCTTTCACGTTCTCTTCCAAGTCACAAAATATAAACTCATGCCGATGCTTTGGGCCAAAGGAGGGAGCTGAAAATCTGTCTGGCAGTGAGAACTTAGCTGAAATAAGGAGGGGGCTCCTATCTCTCCACCCTGGGGAAAAGTTGCTGCATTTGTTCAGCCAAAGCTGCCATGAGTGGAGGCAACAGGAAAGTCAGGATGGCGTCTACAGAGCTCCTGATTTGGAAGGTGGAGGCTGGGGGAATGAACATTACATTTTGTTAGAAAACAACTAGTGTTTTTACAGCATAGATTTAATAAAGCTAATTTATGTCTGACTGAAAGTTGACTCAGAGTTTGCTTAGTGGCATATACTGTAGGGTCTATGTCCAACCCACAGGTGGTTTAAGGATGTGTCTAGAAAGACTCGTGCCTCTGAAGCATGGAGAAACATGTGTCAATCAGAGGAACAAATTGCCAGCTGGCATAGCTGGGCAACTACCCTCTGAAGGCACCACCAGCTCAGGCTGGCTGGGAATGAGCTTTGGGCACTCAGGGTNACTCCCTTTTGCATTAGGGAAAGACACATTTAGCTGTTTCACTTCAGTCACTTAGCTCTAAATAGGAACGTGCCACTGAACATGACACGTTTCAGTTTTAAAAAAGCTTAAGATCATCTGAGAGTATTTCCCCATGATGCATCTGACCTACAAAAGCCACCTTCCAGAGCTCAAGCCCCTTCTTAGGGGCAGGGCGCTCCGGGAGGCTACATGTCCTATAAATACCCCACTGCTAAAATTGTGTGATGCAGTACGGGAACTGCCTGACTTTTGGAGTATGGTAGGAGAGGAGGCTCATCTCAGAGAAGGGAAAGGTGATGCTCTTGGACTACAGTTCCCATGACCCAGTGCGAAGTGGGGTGGCAGAGGGGAAGAGATTCAGGCTGCCATAAAGTGTTACTATGTGAGGAGAACCTTTCTATTAAATACATGAAACAAGGGAAACCATCACTACAAAAACAGAAGGAAAAATCTGACTATTCCTTGTACAAAATTTTAGGGGTTGGAGTGAAAGTAAGTGCTGGAATGTCCCAGGTTGTCAGTATGAATTTTGCTATTCTGTAAGGCCAGGCTTTGCAGATGGGGCCCCTGCACCCAAGAAATCGCCACTTGCTCTGTCACCCCCATGGGTCTGCCAACTGCCAGCACAAGTGAGAGCCCTCCCTTGGTCTTTGTGTTCAGCAAGCCCCCAGTCTGGGCAAACCCTGAATTCCCTATCACATCAGATTTACACTGGCATGAAGGACGATGACAGAGGACAGGCAAGCTCAACAAGCTCCTAATGCACTATAGCTTAGGCTGCAGCTTTCTGCCTTTGTACCTCTGGAGCCTTATAGGGAAAGGCTGGCTCATATATAGGGTAGGCTGACTTTCACCAGCTCTCCTGATAACAGCACAGGGCACCCTAAGGGTGTTTTGTCTCACCTGGTGTCTCAGCATAGGAGCTTTCCCATTTGCAGCAGTGGGAGCATGGACCAGAGCAGTGCCAGCAGCAGCAGCCATGAACCACAGCAGATGCTGAGCATCGCTGCCAAAGTTAAACAAAGCGCCTTTGAGAAGTGACTGTATAAGGTCCTCAGGCCCACCCTGCTGTACAGATGTACCCTCTACATCCCCTCTCTGCTCTCAACATGTCAGTTTTCTCCAGCTGAGGGTCACCTGTGGGATGGGTCCTAACCTAGGTGATCCAAGAAGCCCCACAGCTGAGCTAACCAGAGACCCCACCCAAATGTGACACTCAGGCACCAGTGAACAGCTCTGAAACAACTCAGCAGCAAACAGCCTTCCATACTAGCAACTGTGAGTATTTAGCACATCAGAGCAATAACAAAGTGCACCATCTGCTGCAGGACCAGCTCAGACCTATAGGTGGGGAAGCAGGAGAAATGACAGGCACATCATTTCTTAGGTACTGAGCCAAAAAAATGAACATTTTCCAGGCACAAGTGTTTCATTTGGAGAAGCTGCTGCTAATGACAAGGTGAATGACAAAATATATATCATGTAGCCAAAGGTCCTCATTACAGAGGAACCCGACTACCCTGTCACAGAGTGAGGCCAGAATGAGCATTACCTGTGCTGTGGCAGGTCCAGCGTCCTTTCCCCAAGCAGTCCCCTGCACCACTTCAGTCTCCTGCCCGCCTGGCAGGGAGGACACAAATGAATTCTTCCCCTGCCATTGCAGACCCCTGAGCAAAGCGAGGAAGAGGAATGTGCAGAGAAGAGGCCATCAGCAGTGCGCAGCAGCTTCTCACAGCCATAAATCTCAGAAATTGCAAACATTTATTAATGTTTGTTGGGGTTTGGTTTTGTTTTTTTGTGGTTTTTTTTTGTTTGTTTGTTTTTGACAATAAGACCTGTGACATTTCCAGTGTTGGAGACCTGGATTTGACTTTTCAATTCTCAGTCCTGCCTAGATCAGTCTCAAAAAGGTGCCTCTGCCCCTCTCTTTTCTCTCTTATGGTTTGTGATTTTAAGGGTTCTAATGGGTAACACCCATTCTCCCTCCACAGCTTGTGCTCATGAGCTGGGAGAACAGCTGATCCCCCGGCTTTAACCTGAAAGCAGCCAGGATTGTGCAGTAGGGTGACTTGTGGCGTGCTGCCAGCACCGTTCCCAAAGCATTTCCGAGCCTATCTGAAAGACTCATCTGGTATATCCTGCCCCACATTCATCCTGCCAACGATTTGGAGGGTTGCAGCAGGATGGCAGGGTGGAAATCAAAAGAGACTTCAGCAAATAAAGTCTCCTTCATGCCTGGGCTGTCTTTGTCTTTCTCTGCTCCTGTGGCCACCTTGTCAAATCCTTACCCTATGTAAGAAATATTGGAATAATATTGTAATGATTGAAATAATACACAATAATAATATTGCAATAACTCTATTGCATGATAAACAATATTGACAAAATACAGGGTCATAACACTTGTACAGCAGTTTCCATTAATTGTTACATGAAACATACATGATTCCAGGAAGCATGTTGTTTGGAAATAGCAACTTTTCCACCATTCCCTACCAACATTTTGTGTACATGTCATTTTCATCTGCTTGGCAAACGCAGACTGTGATTGATGTGGCTAAGAGCCTCTCTCCATTCAATCATTCACCCTGTTTTTAGATCTGTGCTTTCTGTGATCTGCCTTCAGCTTGACAAACATCTATTGCAGCTTGTAACTCAGAACAGTCGAAGCATGTGAATAGGTACTACAAGGATCATAGCCTTTTTTGGAGGAAGGTCTAGCCCTGGCAGAAATAAACCAACCCACTGCCCCATGGCGTGAGACTTTTGCGCTGTCTCTCACCCCACCAAAGCCTATTCTCCCATCCCGAGGGTGAGGGTAGAAACCAAGATGAGGAGAGTGCATGGAAAAGGAGCTGTATAAGCTCTAGCATTAGAGTGAAGCTGCTACTAATGACTTCATGGAATGACACTACAAAACACTATTTCAGTCAAAACCTGCTCCCGATCATGCCTCTGTCTCTCACTCACAGCTTGCCAAACTCATTGGGAAAGCTTCCACAGTGTCATCAGCCACTGGTTTCGATAGTCTCCTGCAGAAATACAAAAACATATTCTCCTCTGAGGTGATGCTTTGTCCAGAACTTAACCCTGAGGAGATGCCAGTGCCTACAGGCAGCAGATGCTGTGAACAACTCAGAATAGCATCATGAGGGATGTTACTGTATCATGCTTGTACAGAGAGGAATTCGAACCACAGTGGTTGCACTGAGGCCAGGACTCAGCGTTGCCACCCTGCCAAAGTCTGGAGACCTCAGTCTGGTTCAAGTTTGTCCTTGGCAGCTACCAATTGCACCTCCAGTGGAATTGGCTCAGTGGTGACTAAAAGCCCCGGCAGCACATGTGTATGCTTTCCTCCTTCCTTGTGCTGGGTCAGTCAGGTCTTATATGCCACTGCTGCCATGGCCTGTTACAGCGCTCCACGCTTAAACATGGTATGTTTCATTCTACCCTGTCCTTTGTAATGGATTAATGGATTAAGCCCTGATCTTTGCAGTGATCAAAACTTGTAGTCTGATTGATGGCTCTACTTATTTTCTTGCATTGTGCATCACCAACACAAGAGAAGGGATCACCACACAAAAGAAACAGCTGCTAGAGAGGATGAAAGAAACTCAGCAAATATTTTCTAGGCAATTTCCATCCTTTGTTCCACAGTAGGTGTGATTTGGGGTAACCAAACACTTAGAAATGGCTCTCTCTTTCCCAGCTCATGTTGCTTTAACAAGACTAAAGACCAACTATAGACAATGGAAGACCGATGTTTTGGAGAGGGCAAGAATGTCTTTAGCCATTCACTTGTTAGGCTTCTTCAGGACCATAAATCTCTGGCTCCAGCTAGAGGCCATTCATGGATAGGGTTCTAACCTGAAAGGAGCTCTCATTATAAAGTATTGCTCTGCTGTATTAAGGTGGACAGTGCAATGTACCAAATATACCGAAGAGAATGAGAAGAGCGGAGACCACATCTCTGTGGTCATGCTGTCCATCCCAGACAGCAGGACTTTCTTCCTTGTCTATCAAGCAGTGAGATGGCATGTTGTTCCCTTCCCTCCATCATGTTATCAAGTCAATGAGCCTTGTAATATATTAACCTTACTTGACATTGTGAAACAAGACCTCTGTTTGACTGAACTGTTGCCCTGGTAGTTAAGCACAAAGTCTGGCTGCTCTGTTAAAGGTGAAGCCCTACGAGTGCAGTGCCTGCCTTCCCCAGCTGGGCAGGAATCAGGTAGGACTTTATTCCTGGGCAAGATCTGTGGTATTGCTCAAGCCTCACTGCACATAGTGAGCAGGGAGCCCCTGCCAAAGACCAGCATCATTAAGGAGGGCTGATGGCCAGCCAGTTCATCCCCATTTCTCTTCTCCGGTGAGTGAAGCAAGTGCCTGGCCAAGAGGATGTGCTGAGATGCTGGTATACTTTTGGGGCTTTTGGAAGCCGGCAAAAGCCCTCGGCCTGTGCTGAGGGCTGTCAGCTGGCGGGTGGGCTGCTGAGGGAGCCTGGGGGTGAGCCAGCACCTCCCCCAGTTGATCAAGCCACCAGGTTATAAGAAGCCTGTGGAAGGGCAGGGACTAGGCCTTGCCCACAGAGCGAGCAACCAGT
>VXBH01005098.1:143480-177731 GCA_013400035.1 Rynchops niger | reverse complement strand
AGGATGGTGCCAGACTCTTGTCACTGGGAACCAGTGACAGGACGAGGGGCAATGGGCACAAGCTGGAACATAGGAAGTTCCGTTCAAATACACGGAAAAGCTTCTTTATGGTGAGGGAGACAGAGCACTGGAACAGGCTGCCCAGGGAGGGTGTGGAGTCCCCTTCTCTGGAGATTTTCAAGACCCGCCTGGACGCAGTCCTGAGTGATGTGCTCTGGGCAATCCTGCTTTAGCAGGGGAGTTGGACTAGATGATCTCTAGAGGTCCCTTACAACTCTGAAGATTCTGTGAAAACCTTGGGGTTTATGTTGCTTAGACCACTTACTGGAACAATGCCGTGTGTTTCTAAGGCCCTTCTCAATGGCCTTGATAAACCTGTTATGCTCAGTCTCAAGGAAGTGCATCATATGAACATAAAGCGAAAAATTTGGTTGTTAGTATCCTAACTGTTAATCTTAACAGCTTAATGCAAGAATTGGCAGGAATCCAGATAGATATCTATTACAGAAAGAGAAATATCTGTGCAGAAACAGTTTCTATAATAACGTGGTTAAAATTGTCAAGCACGCTCAGTTTCTACCCCTTTTGTGGTGTTTTAGTCCCAGCTGCCCTGGGTGCTTTGGTCAGGGTTTTGCCTTGGGGCTTGCCCTGGGGTGTCACATCAGGGGTCCTTTGCTAGGAGGAGTGTGATGCCTGTGCTGGTGGCTTCTTCCTCACACCAGACCCACCTGCTCGTTTTGATGTGACTGCTGACATGCCTTTGTACCTCCTTTTTTTTTTTTTCTCCATGGGTCTTCAGCTCTGTGTCACATGCCGATTTACTAGATATGGTGGCACTTAGGAAAGTTAATGAGATCAAAGAAAGGGTTTCTTTTACCCCAAAAACTATCTTTGTCCAGCCCTAGCTGTGCCTTTCTTCAGTTGACCATGGGTGGGCAATTTGCAACTGTGGGGTCTCATGTGCCCGCCTGTGCCCACTTCTTATCTCCCTGCACCTCTGCCTCCCCACTGCACCCCAGGTCCCCACTTCTCGCTGTTGTACTGTACCTTTTTCTCTGTACCCCATCTGCGGTTTAGTTGGAAATATTTAATTGCGCGTAGGATAACAGCTTGTTACTGCTAGCTGCATAAAGCTATGGCTGTACCACACAGAGTAGGAACAGGTTGACCCATGGACACTAGAAAGCATCCTTCTAGAAGAGAGCGACTTGTTTCAAAGGCGTCCCTCTGTTAGAGAAAGCTGAGTTGTTGAGTTCTTCCCCTTTGTGGAGGCTCCAGTTCTCCACTGCAGCCTGCCTGCTCCCAGCCTGCCAAAACTCTCACAGCTCTTCCTTACACCTTTAAATGCAGAATGATGCAACTTGTTACGCTTCTGTGGGATGTGTTATTGCAGAAGACGTGGAGCCATAATGACTCTTATCCCCTCTTGGTGCCTTTATAAAAAAGTGAACTCACTCCTGTCCATTTGGAGGTGACCTACTTCAGGAAGGGCAGCACGCACCAGAGAGCTTCTCTCTTTATGTTTAGATATAATATGCAGAGGTGTAAGTGTACCTGTGCAGGAGTACGTAGCTATGCTTTTGCTAAAAAACAATGCACCAGAGATGATAATACTGGTGGTATCACGAGCACTCGCAATGATTAGTGCTAGCAATACCAGTTACTGCTTTACTTTTATTGGAATATGCTACTGTTATTTCCTTGGAACAAGGAGAAGAAAAATTACTCCATAAACTCTATCCATTTCTATATATTATTGAATTAAAACTGCAAGTTTCTTTGTGTCAACGTGGCTAATGCCAGCATGGGCTTCTGCTACGAAGGAACAGCACAACAACATTCAAATATACAATATGTTGTTAGCTGTCATGTGAAGGAGCTCTGGATGTGTCTGAGAGACAAAGCCATCCAAAGATGCGCTGTGGTACCGAGGCTGTGATTACAAGCATGTCTTATACCCCTGGGAGCTTTGTTCAGGCACACAGAGGAGGGCAGGCAGCTTACGTGGCTCCATTCCCTTATGGTAAACACGAACCATCGGCAGGGCTAGGACTTGAGGCACAGCTTTTCATACAGCTGTCCATGTGCATCCCTGTCGCTGATCTCTGGTTTAAGCTTGTCTAACAGCTGGTGTAAGACTCCCTTCGTGGCTAAGGGGGAAGGTCCTGTGAGCACAGGCCAACAGGGTGATCCTTATAGCCTTTCCAAAACACCTCCTCTGGCAGAGTCGGCCTTTGGAGGGGCTGATGGTGGGCCCTGAGGATGTGGGCACCACCCTCTGCAGGGTCTAACTCATGGCTCATGAAGGGAGCTCAAGTGGAGAAAAAAAAAAAAACAAAAAAAATCCTCGAGTTAGATGCATGACACTTTTACAGCTGAGTTTAGGTGAGAAAAAATCTTGTTATCTTGCTTCCCAAAAATGCTTGCAGTGGGGCTGTGCATGTGCAACTCCTGTCAGGGGAGGGTCAGGTCCAGCTCAAAGATGCTACACGAGTGCCCTTCCTCACAGAGGAGGCCCTCAAGTGGGTAGAAGAAATGAAAGAATCCTACAATTTTATGTTGAATAAATTGTTCACCTGTCTGGATAGAGTAGTACCAAAAGCTTGGAGATATTCTGCAAAAAGATTGGAAAACAATGTTAGTAAACAGGTTAGGAGCCAGGGCCCTTCCCAGTTTGGGTCTTCTGACAGTAAGACTTATAAGAAACAACTTCATTTTATGCATTATTTTATTTTTATTTCTAAAGTTGATTACAGCCAAAGGAAGGATTTCCAAATAGCAAATAGGAGCTAATGATGTCTCTTGGGCCGAGCTGATGGGTAGCGTAACTTCACTGCCTTTGATGGGATTACAGTGAACAGTGCAGTCGCCTTCTCTGCGGTGGGAATGCAGCATGGTGTGAGTATGGGAGCATGCTGAACAAAGGGAGCTTAGGAAGCATGTTAACACAAACTATAGCACTACACAAAATTAAGGTTCTGCTTGCTGCAACTGAGAGTTCTGACATGGCCCGTGTCTGTGCTAGACATGCAGATTGGTTTGAAGCCTAGACCAACTCTTCACAGTAAGCAGCGTTACTTATCGCCCCCTGATTTCATCCCAGCCAGTAGCCAGCCTTTTCGCACAGCGATGTTGGGGAAGAGAGGGAAGCTGTGTTTTGCAAAGTTGTTTTGTTTTTTGTTTTGTTTTTCTTTCAACTAATTGCATACGGTGCTGCTACAGTTGGTTTATGGAAAATGCTTTAGAAAGAAAATTGCTGTAATGATAGAAAACCATTAGGAAATGGCACTTGTAATAGCTTTCCATGGGAATTTACAGGTATATTTAAAGGCCGCTGGGTTCTGGGTGGTTTAAAAGCTTTCTGAGTGGGGAGCCTTACAGTCGTTAATTTAGTGGCTAGACTCTGGGCTGAGCCTCCATGAATCCGTTTGTAATGCAAGAGTTTTAGTGGTGTTGGAGACCTGTGTGAGAGGTGTCCTTCAGCAGATGGTCAAGAAGACCCCTGAAGGACACTACTCATCAGTGGTCTCCACCTGAACATCAGGCTGTTGACCACAGCTCTGTATTCCCTCTGTTCTGTCATTGCCCCTTCCAATTCTGTTGGATTAACTTCAAGTTATACCTGGAGGGATTGACCCCAACCTCGGTGCTGCATGTGGCTGAGCATTTGTATATCTGAAGGCTTGTCTGCCCTCTCCAGCTATGCTCATTGATCAAATTAAAGTTTTTGCCCCTTGTAAGCATGTGCAAAATGAATCGGTTGCTTAGCTGGAAAACAAATTAGTGACCTGACAAATGAACTGTCTGAAACTCTGTTTACATTTTGGAACTGATCTGGTTGGTCTAAAAAGATATATTATTTTTATTTATAATTTTGGGCTTTTCTGTAGGTTTTCATAGTTATGACAATGCAAACACACTTTCCCATTACTGTAGAGAGGTCCCTCACTCATTAATTTTTCTGTTTGCCATGGTCAGGATGGGTACGGAGCTCCCTACCGTACTTCTGCCAGAGGTCAGAGCAGCCTCGCACGATCCCTGACATCCTCTTGTCCCCTTGCAATCAAACCAAGGAAGCCAAAGCTTTCACAGTGGTTTTATTGCTGAATCAAGGGTCTATAATGTATGCCCATTTAAAGAAACATCTGATTATTTTTATATTTGTCATAACTTTCATCCAGGCACTGCAGAAACTGTTACTAGCCAGCTGAGCATGTTATATGTATACCAAGGTGAAAGTTATCTGGCATAATGCAAGTTAAGGTTAATTTCTTTGCTGTAGCTACTACAGGAAAGGAGATGATCATAATTAGAACAGGCTTAAAAAGGCAATTTAAACTTGTAAGTGTTCTTTAATCAGCAGTAATGAGGTTAGAGAGGGAAAAAAAAAAACAACTCTCACTGTGTCCTGGCTAGTTTGGAGGAGGGGGGGGAAATTGCTCCTTGACATGTTTGTCGTTGCTGTAATGCAACGTTTGTGTTGGTGCAAAGGAGAATGAGACTGTCCTTGCCCTTTGTTCGAACCGGAGAATGCATCTCGGTTGTGGAGGTTGCATTTCTGTCTGGGAAATGTGAATGGGGCAGGCTCCATATGCTGGGAAGTAAGTCTGGGCTGCCCAGGCGAATGCTTTTCAGGCGCTGTCATAGGGAATAAGAGTGAAGGAAGCCCACGTGTGGCTCGTTTTCTGCAGGAGGGAAAGGAGAGACACCAGGAATGGGTGAGAACTTTGCAGCTCTTGGAGAGAAGATCTCTTGTGAAAGCAGTTAGCTGCACTGGACCTTGCAAGGGACAGGGAGACCTTCAGGGGAAAGCCTGGAAGAAGGCTAGATCAAGATAGTACAGCGATGTTAATGGTGTTTATGCTACAGAGCCATCTATACAAGCTGGTGGCAGGCACTGCATGCCTACATAAGCTGGATTTCAGTAGGTTAAGGTTTTTAGCAAGGAGTTCGCGCTCAGCTAAGTGTGTTTCAGGGTAGGTATGTAGCTATCTGTGGGGAGTGAAGAAGAACATTAGAGCTTCTGGAAGATGGGAAGGAGAGGAGCTTTGCTCAGCTCACCCCCAGTCACATGGATAATGGTGACATCCCAGACCTGCGAAGCCAGGGATGATCCGCTCCGTGGTGTCAGTCAGTCACCTCTGTGTCACGGGAGCTGCTGCCAACCAGGGATGAAGAACATCCTGTGTTTGGGGTGTCGTTAAAATATACGTTGGTGCTTGAAAGACATCTGACTCTGTTTTGAGCTAGTTTCAAAGTCTTGTGAAAAGCCAGCTGCTAAAAATACAGAAAATGGAGGGAAAATGTTGCAGTAGTTTTGGGTACTGATTTCTTTTTTTTTTTTTTTTAAGGTGAGTTTTTAATCTTTACTTAAACTTCCAAATTATGTATTCAGCCTTTCAAAAGAAGTTAGTGGCTTGGATACTCCTGAATATCTAGTTCTAAATTCTCCTTGGATGAGGTAGGATGTCAGTTTTGTGTGCATTTTTTTTTTTTTTAACCTCCTTATGGGTAATTGAAAGTGTTTTTTGCAAGCTTTGGTTATTTTGAATACTCTGGGTACTGGAATGTTCTTAAAAGTTTCAGCGTGTTTCTCCCTGGGTTTGCTGGTCTGTTCCTTCAAATCACATTCCAAATTCTCCTGCATTCATGGGACTTGGTTTGACCTTGAAAAACTTGTTCTTACTCAGTGGTGCTTCTTTTTTCCCTAGCCATGATTTGGGGTTTAGGTTTTTTGCCCCCAGTTTTATGTCTTTACACAGAAGAAAAAGTTTGCTGTTTGGGACATGTGTAGTTAACTCAGTTTTACTACTGCCCTCAGTAGGATATTGAAATACAACGTGCAGTACTAAAATACTCAAAGTCACTGTCATAATTTAATTTCTCTAACCTTACATAAGCACTACAGTAAAGCTGCTTCTGTGCTGAGCTCAGCATCTTAAACTTCATAAAATAACACGTGAAGAAAAAGCACTTAGGATTGGGTGAGATTTTTGAGCTAAAATTTTCAGTCTGATACACCGAAGAGGATAAGGAACCACCAGACAGATGGGTCTTATGCTTTTTTTTTTTTTTTTTGCCAAGTTCACCTAGCCATCAGGAGACGCAGGGTGAGGTATCTTTTGCCAGAAAACAGAGATTCTTTTTTTAATATAGGCTTATAAAAAACAAAGAGTTTGGAACACTATCATGTGGTGATTATATATCTATTAATGAGGAAGAAAATGAAAAACAAAGAGTGCTCCTGAGATCCTGTAAAATGTTTCAAGATGAAATATAAGCTATAGTCAACCCTGTCATGGTCATAAAAACAATAGAAGATATGTGGAAATGAGGACAGTAAAAAGTTTCAATGAATTTAATTTTGCAAATCATTGTACTGTTAAGAAAAAAAATGTAAATGAATGCCTGTATACTAAGAGAACATAAGGGAACTCAGAGGTCGGATGATAAACTCACTCCATGTTAATGATGGCAACAAATGCCTAACTGTCTTTCAAAGCCTATGATGTGCCATTACAGCAATCAAGCGTGAACAATACTTAGCACCCAGCAACTGTTGTCAATTTTTCATATTCCTGGGTATTTCTGACAGTCATATTGCCAGAGGCAGGAAATTGTTCGTTGGCAAACATTAATGAGAAATGCGTAGTCGAGGCTGAACTATCATGTTGGAGTTTGGAGGGTAGGATGTGTTGACTGTGCTGCTAATGAGCTGTTTGTGATTATCAAGGATATGCACTGAAGGCTGTTTCAGCCCTTGGACCCTGGTGACATTTGATGGGAGTTGCCTCAACCAAGCTTTTGAAGGATGCCGTTCCTGTTGTGTGCCATGCTTCCAGCAGGACATCCCACTTGGGATGGCATTGCTGCTACTGCCAGAGGGCTGGGGTGGTTGTGTGAGCGTGGGTGGATACCTTTGTCCGTGTGGTGGGAGATACTGTCCCAGGAGTTCAGAGCTGGAGGCATGACTGTGGAGGTGGCCTCAGGAGAAGGTCTTGGTTAACACAGCAGTTACCTTTTCCTCAAGTGGCTTGGGAGGAGTCGTGTGGTGTTGGGCACATGGATCAAAATATTTGGACCCCAGGCAAGATTTAGGGGCAAGACCTTAAACTTGCTTTTAATATTTTAACAGGAAATTGGAGGAAAGTAATTAGTTCATGTCTTCTGAATACAGAAACTATCACTCTCATAGTATTTTACAAGCATTGTGTTTTCTTGTAAGTGAAATGTGATTGGGTTGTTTTGAATTGGCCACCTGGGAAATGCAGAGTGCTGCTTGTCCCTCAGTTCCTGTACCTTGCCCCAGCGGGGACTGGGCAGCGTGTGCCGCTGTGTGCAGGGCTGGAGACCATGTGCACCAGCTCCTCTTGCCCGTGTTACTGCTCCTGTAGTCAGTGTGGGCAGCTGTGCTGCTCACACCATAGCTGTCACTTGCTGGAGTGACATGAAGAGTGGAAGTAGCCAGAGAAACCCCTCAGACTGCAGGAAGCAGGACTGGTCTTCGCTAGTTTGGGATTCAGAAGCATTTGCTATCTAGTCGTGCTTTTGTAGGCTTCATATCATCTTCTTCCCTGGCTGCAGAGCCCTAGTCTTGCTAGATTCTCCCTAGCCCAGGGGCTGTGGGGTGCCTCTCGCCATTATAGAATGGTTTGAGTTGGAAGGAACCTTAAAGACCATCTAGTTCCAACCCCCTGCCATGGGCAGGGACACCTCCCACTAGACGAGGTGTCCATGTCTGGACATCTCTCCTACAGCCTCCCTGGGCGGTGAGGAGAGCTGTGAGCAGCGCTCAGATCCCAAGTGCACCAGGGGTTTCTTTGGTGGGTGCCTGATGGAATCACTCTGTCCTTTCCCAGCTTCCCGCAGAGGGGTTATAAACTAGGGAAACATCTCCTATATTTGCGTCTTGTTCCTGAATCCTCCCCTTCATGGATAAATTGTCTATCAACACAGAAAGTTACTTAAAGATGGGCTAATGAGATGTGGTCCAGCATGTCCCAAAATGCAGACTCCAAATCTATTGCTAATTAGGCACTGGAGCCACTAATCTAATTTTAGCCAGTGACTGAATTTATTCCTGGCGGAATAAAATGCACTTTAAATCTCACTTAAAAGCCACGGAGATACTCTTGACAAATTAAAATATGAAACTAAAGATATATTTAGTTTGTTTCTGCATCATTAAAATAATGCTCGGTGCAGATGAATCAAACCCCATGCCTTCGTGTTTTCGTTCTGAAGGCTGTGTTTGCTGCTGAAATGGTGAGCTGAGCCCCGTCGCCCTCCCCACACCTCGTAAAATCAACTGCTGTGCGCTTGTGCATGCTGCGGCTGCCTGGATGTGGTACGCGGGACCAGGAAGAGGGGAGGCATCAGATAGATGTAGCGGGGGCTGATATATTTTGGTGAGAGAGCAGGATTTACATGAACAGACATAAACCAGTGCGGAAACAAGCGACACGAAATGGCAATCTTAATGCTAATTAAGCTTGTAATAGAAGAAAGCTGTAACTAAAAGGAAAATAAATATTCCTATCAAGTATATGCTTGATTGGTTCTTCTTGGTAATAATTCACTTCTTGGCTAAAGTAACCTCCTCTGCATATGTTAATATCCAGTGTGGCACGGATGAAATGAATTATATGATTTTTATCTGGAAAGCAGTGCTGTTTAAAGTGTTTTGGGTTGTCATGGTGTGCTGAAGCTCAGCAGCGACTGCAGCTAGATGGCACAGTCATCTCGTCATGCGGCCACCAGCTGCGGCCACTCCTGCGGCCACTCCTGCAGCACCAGCATCCCGGGGGGCTGTGCCCAGCCTGGAGAGTTACCCATAAACTAAAGGTGTGATTCGGCTTCTCTTAAAGCCAGTGGGAGTCTGAACGGCCATCAGCCTTCCCTGGGCTGGATGTTGGTGCTGCGTTCTTCCGGTCTGAAACCGTTATCAAGCTCTTGGCTTAAAACTACATTTTGATAATTACAGCAATTAAAAAAAAAAATAAATTCCAGGTTTAAAAAGTATAAGCAGAGCGTTCACCTGGCCTGACTGCAGGATTTGTGCCTGCAAGAAAACAGGGGAAATGGTCGATGCATTGCTTGTGTTGTGGATGGAAGGCCAAGATCGGCCACTTGAGCACTGGTGCTTTGCTGGGTGAGATGCACTTGCTGCGGGCAATGGGGCTCGGGCTGCGTGTCTCCTCCTCCCGCCCCCCGGCTCCTGACCCCCACTGCAGCCGAGAGCGTGTCCCCCCCATGAGCACAGCTCTGCTCTTCAGCCCTCCTTGGACACCAGGATTCCTCCCACCCTGGGCAGTAGGTGATGGGAACTGGGAGGAATCTGGTATCAATATTATTATAAGGTCTATAGGGGAAAATATGCCTTTTTCTGTTTTGGGTTTTTTTGTTTGTTGTTTTTTCTGTTTTGGGTTTTTTTGTTTGTTGTTTTTTCTGTTTTGGGTTTTTTTGGTGTTTTTTTTTTTTTTTAGAAGTGCTCAGGGGATGTGTGAAGTCTGAGGAGCTCCTTTTGCATGAGGCTGGTGGGGGGCCCGCAGGTGGGGCTGTACCCAGTGCTGGGCAGAAAATAGCCTCTTCCAATACTCTGTGTCTAGAAACCCCCGAGAACACACATTTCTGCTCAACAAATTCTTATGGGAATTGAAGCGGAGACTGGAGAGAGGGTTTTTTCATTTTTCTTTCAATTACATTTTAAAAAGAAAAAAAAAAAACAAACCCACGCCACCCAACCTCTGAATTCCTACAAAAAACTGAGCTCTGAAGGCCTACATAATGGCTGCGTATGCTTTTAACTTCCTGACATTTCGGCAGTAGCGATGATAAGGGGCCTTACGCTGGGAGTGGATCTGTTCAACGCACCCTTATCGGGAAAGGGGGAGCTGGCTGGGGGGGAGGCATCCCAAAGGTCAGCGGGGAGGAGGAGGCCGGGGTGGGAGGATAGAAACTATGCTAGGAAAATATCACTTTTTTTTAAAAAAAAAAAAGAGTTTCTGGGGTCAAAAATACTGCTGGATGGATCCTGTCTGCTGTTCTATTTCATTACCCACAGAAGAAAGGCACCGGTGGCGGATAAGTCTCCGCTATACAGCAATGGCAGTCTTTCACTGGAAGAAATGCATTAAAACTTCTGCCAAGATCTATTTTTAAAATATTTTGCTTTCCCCCTTACTGGAGGAACAGCAAATTGGCTTTCCTGGTAAATAAAAGTGCTAAACAAAAACACAAAATATTTTGTGTCTGCTCAAGGAAATTGTATACGCTAGCAGCCGAGCTTGACTATAAGGTATGTTTCCTGTGAGTCAGGTTTCTTGGGGAAGGGGTTTATTTACTTAAAACTGACTGGGGGGCGGGGGGGGGGAAATTGTATTAGCAAATTTTTTTGTTCGAGGTCTCTACTAAAATTCAGCTTCACTCAATTTGTGGTACAAAGATCTCCCATGAAAATCTCACTGTTATTGTATAAAAAAAAAAAAATACCTTCTTTGGAAGTTAGCACACCTGTGAAGTAAATGCTTCAATGCCCATTTGGGAAAAAAGGGGGGAAAAAACCCAAACCAACAACTGCCAATTTATTTAGATATTCTGTTCCCAGTGATACTAGGGGTTAGCTGAAATTACATGCAGAGGAAACTGCAAAAGTTAGACTTCTGCATGTATCGCTATCTGGATTTTCTTGTAGGCATGCAATGTAAATAAAATGGGAAAACTTGCAGCAAATTAAAGTGAGTATAAAATGTCAAAGGATTTCTTGGCGGTGTTTTGCAAGTGCTTACTGTTTCTTAGGCTTCTCTGACAAGCTGCTGAGAGGTCTGCGCGTCAGCCTGACGAAGACCGGGTCTATCTGCTCTGGCTCCGTCCACACACAGCTTGGCCTGTGGCCCGATGCCTGGGGAGAACAGGGACCTCGCTGGTGATGTGGCGTTATTTAAGGACAGGAACAAACCAGAGCTGCTCAGGGCAGAGTCGGAAACAATTGTCTGCCAAGGGAGTCCTTTGCATGAGTGTGACATTAGTGACCAGGAGCATTTTGCTGCTAATCTTAGAAACGTTTAGTTTATTTTATTTTTTTTCCTCTGAGGGGACAAAATATCCCACATGTCCAAGACTAGAGTCTATCTGACAGCCTGCTGCGGTGGCTGACGCGTCCCTGGGCAGAAGGTGGAAGCGGGTGGATCTGAGGATGTTTTGTGTTGCTGCTTTGGGCCCTGCTGGGCCTGGAATGGTGCAGATTTATGTCTCAAAACCCAAATGTTTGTGCTTCTGCGTTCAGGGGTGGCCGGTGGGTTCTGGAGGTTATGAGCAGGGCTTGGCAAGGAGTTCGGTACCAAGCCTTGGTCTCAAGGAGCATCCCTGGCAAAGTGCCTGTGGAAGTATGCATCTCCTCTTCTTTAATCATGTTTCCAGTGTTCACGTTTGGATCCATGAAAAGGCATAACTGCCCAGCTCTTCTCTCCCAGATCCAAACTCCTGGTTTACTTTGAGTCTGGTGCAAAGCCTGTTGGTGTTAACATTTCGCAGGGTGGAAGGGACCGCGAGTCCCTTATGTGAGAGAAGTAGTGAATGCTGAACTGTAATTTCATCCTGGATATAGTTGTATGACTCTAAATGCTAATTTATTTACTGTTTTTTCCTCTTTTTAATTGCTCAGCTGTTTGCAGCAAAATGGGGTATAAACCGTGTTTCATTAAATGCAGAAAGCTCATAAAATTACTTGGGCTACCAGCAACATCCCTGTCGGGTGTACTCAGAGGAGTGTTTCAGGTAATGCTGACGCTGTTGGTAGAACAGAGTACGAGTAGCCGGCTGCAAACTCTGCTGCCCCGTTCCCCGGCAGTGCAGTGAGTATGGGAGCAGGGAAAGCAGCCGCCTCACCTCCCCACAGGTACTAGCACACAAATGTGCAACTACTGACAACCAGCCTATTAGTTTGGATAAATTACAGGGCAAAGTAAGCATCTATCGATGCTCAAAAGAATTCAGAGGAGCTGGGCTGCTTTAATATTGATTTCTCCACAGCTATGGTATAGCTAGCTCCAGGCACTTAAAAAAAAAAAAATTAAAAAAAAATAAAATCTTGAGTCAAATCTAAAAATCCATGAAACTGCCTTAAATTGTGAAATGCTATTAACTTTAAGTTCTGGTTTTATTTGCTTTCTGGGTTGCAAGCCTCCTCACTCTGCTTGGTTGGTAGTGCTGAGCTTTGTGGAGCCGGAGGTGGCGAGGTGGGTAGAGGCACCACTGAGCCCCTTTGTTCCAGCTCCAAGCTGGCCTGTCCTCCCGGCGTGCCGTTAGCTCTGCTTTTATGTCCTGCAGAAATGGAAAGGCCACGCTGCTGGTGTGTGGCTTGTGTCCTTGGGTCAGGGTGTCCTAATTGTGTAGGAGTCCCTTGGAACGGCCTGAGGCTGTGGCTTCTCTTCTCCCAGCTTGGTTGTGCTGCGCCGGGTACGTGCCTCTGGTGGCACTATCTGTGCTGGGTCATACCTGGAAATATTTGATGACCTTTGTGACATGCTTCCAGTGGTAATACTGAAATTACCAGTATTTACCAGAAATCCTTGCTGATTACTTAGGGTAGTACTCTGGTCATCGTGAAGATCTGGGATGTGTTGTAGACCTCAAAGTCTTATGAGAGGATATCTCTGTGTCTTTGACTTGTATTCATTTTGGTTTGGGGTGCTGTTAGAGTAATTTTATTTTCTAACAGCCTTGGGAGTGGAAGACTCAAAAAACTATGTCTCTGAACAGTCTTAGGCCCTTGGAGATCTGACCCTGAGCAATTTAACGTGAAGTCCCGGAACAACTTCTCAGTGAGAGTAAAGGGGTAAGAAGATGAAGCCGGTAGTGGTTGTAAGATGGGAGTACAATAAGCTTGTCAATGGGATTTAGTGGTGTAGTGTCCTTTGAGAGAGGATTTGATTTAATTATCTAAACGACCCATGTACTCCTAGAAGAAACTAATTAAGGGATTTCTAGTGAAGTGTGATAGACATAAGGTAGCAATTGCAAATGTATTGATTTTGATAGCTCGAGGGTGGAGAAGACTTCATGTTCTGCAAGTGTGTAGAGCTATGTTGTCTCAAAGCATCCTTGGGAGGACCCCGTAGGGAGTACAATAACTGAACAGTTTAATCCCAGCTTGTGCGATGGCACACAGCTGAGTGCCCCTTCTCTGGGCTGCGGTGTGACTTGGAGACACCTGAACTGCCTTGAGCCACTTGGGCTAAATGGGAGCAGACAGCCTTCAGCTACGCCAGGCTTGACAAGGTGGATGAGCCCAACCAAACTGTGTACTGTCCCGAATAGGTCCTTAGTAATGCCCAAACAAGAGTTTCCAAACTCATTACGGTTTGCAGTGTGTGTTCATGTTGGGCTCTCAAAGGTATGTGACTTCTTCCATGCTCTGTTAGTGTTCCAGGTACTTCATTTAAAGCTGTCGCAAGTATCACTGGACACTGTTGTCAACCTGATATCTAGATTTATTATGGATAGAAGCTGAGGACAAGCACAGGTATTGTTAATTTACTAGANAAAAAAAAAAAAAACCAAAATCTGGCACAATCAGTGCAAAGTCCCAGCTGCCACCTGGACAGAGGAGTGAAGCCACGCAGCATGCCGAGTCTGCCCTGTGAGCCCCTGGCTTTTCGTTTTTGGTGGCATTTACTGCTACCACCAGGATGTTGCAGCAAGTAGAGCGCTCCCAGGGCTCTTTCTGAGAGCACTTCTGCATTGTGATTGATTTGCAGCTAATTGTGACTTCTGGTGAAAAGCGCTTTGAAAGTGTGAAAATTCCTAGGAAGCAAACACATCTCGTTATACTCCGTGTTGCAAATAACAGCAGCTGTGCTATATCTATTCCCCACTATTCTGTTCCTAATGTCTGGTTTTCAGGCTGGATGACACTAACAATGTATTTAATTCTCAGTATGGTTTTCCACACTCGCTCATGTCATGCGGATCGAGGTGGACCATCCCATAGAAACATGTACAAATCTCTCTACAAGGCATTTCTTTCATTCTCGCTTGAGCTCTTCTGATTCTTGTGCACGCTGTGCGGTAGTCCGTGCTGTTAAATGTGTTGGCTGTTGGCATGTTTGCCTTTTTCCTTGGAGGTGGTAGACATGTACACCTCTTGCTGAGGTTTACCAGCTGTTCCAGATCTGGATGGCTTAAAGAGCGGAGGCCTCTGGTCTAGCACCAATACCTACTAAAAGACAAAGAAAGAGAATAAGGCTGTATCTTTCATATGTGGAGGACTTTGCTCTTGGTCTTTGTTTAGGAACGAAAGCCAGACTGCTCTGTTAAATGCTTGCCAAGGACTTCTGATGACTCTGATCATCCCTGCTGTTGGGTACCCAAAGTTTCTTGCCTCTCAGTAAGGTGTTCCAGGAAGAATGCTGTACAGTTCTGGTTTTCTAACCCAAACTTATGAACTCTGCTTTCATCGGCTTCAGATTAGTGCTGATTGCACTTATTTATACTTTGCTTACTTCATTGGAGATTGGTTACTTGTCATCAGTTGGTATCAGTATAATTAGCCACATTTTGTGGATGAATGATTTGATGAGATAGTTCCAGTTGGAGAAAAAGTTGTTAACCTATCATGACATTTGTCTGGAATATTCCAGACGTTAGTTGTGTAAGCCTGTTCGTGTTCAATGGCTCTTCTGATGCTTTTCCTCTGGAGTAGAGGGGTTACAGTATTTTGTATCAAAAAGTACAGGAATTAAGCTGTCGTGGGATGTCATTTAACGCTTGTCACCGAGAGTGAATCTCATTTATCTGCACTGATAATAAGCACCTGATCTGCTGATGTACACTTCTAGCAGGTGAAGATCTGCTTCCAGAACATGAACAACTATGGGTGAGAAATTCTTCAGTCAGCTTCTGGGAAGTCCTTATTCTCTTCTTTCTGAATGTACATTTGGATATAAAAGAATATTTCATATATTTTTATTTCGAAGCCTTGTTCTTCTAGTCCTGTTAGCCATCTGTACCAGAATATTAATAATATGATGCACCTCCTACCACTAACAAATGATGCTTCTCCTACCGCTCTCCCATTCTCTCCACTCTCCTTTTCTTTCTCTTCAATGAGTATATTTTCCTAATAGCTCAATTAAGCCTTAATGCAATCGTGTCATTAATTCTACATCATATGGTAAGTCTGAATACTTCCTTTCCTTAATTTAATTTAAAGATATTCTGAAATTCTGATCCAGATCTTTTCTATGTCCTCCTCTGGGCTGATAATACGGAGGAGGCTTGCTGGGTATTCTCAACCCGTTCTTTGCAACTGCAGCATAGGTAGCAATGAAATGAAGGTTCCTAGGATGATCTACTTGCTCTAGTACACAAGTTAAGAATAACCCAAAGAAAGCTAATAAAAGAGCCGCAGAAATTACTGAAAATTTTTAATGAAAGAATTTTAAGCCCTACTTTGTGTTAAAGAGTCCACAGCTGAAATGATTTTTTTTTTTAAAGCAAAGATTTTTTTAAGAGGGAATGTGTTCACTATCTGTACGTTCCCGTATGTGGAACTAGCCTGGGCAGCAAGGTATTTGTATAGCTTCATCTTCCATATGTGTACAGCCAGAACAGCTTTGAATGTGGTGACCCCCTGGCCCAGGTTGCCCAGAGAAGCTGTGGCTGCCCTGTCCCTGGAGGGGTTCAAGGCCAGGTTGGATGGGGCTTGGAGCGACCTGGTCTGGTGGGAGGTGTCCCTGCCCAGGGCAGGGAGTGGTGCTGGGTGATCTTTAAGGTCCATTTCAACACAAACTATTATGTGATTCTGTGTGAACCTGAAGCGTAGCACTTGGCTCTTCCCAGGTTGATGGAAACATGCAGCACAGTCAACACAATGATAGGCATGCTAGAAGTTAAGGGGATAAAGTAAGAACTAGACCTGACACTGCCAGTTTTTGGGGGTTTTTTTGAAGTTTGATGTAGTTCTCTTTATTTATATCTCATAATTTAAGCCAGGGTACGTCACTCTATTTCCCTCCCACAGTGCCTTAAGAATTTTAGAAGTGGGAGAGAAAAGAGGTAACTTTCAGTGTGAGCTCTTCCAGAATTATGCCCCAAGTCCCATGTGGCTTTGGGGGACCCACACTGACGTCACTGGGTGAGAGACTGTTCCTGCTTTCAGTGCTGAGACATCTGAAAACTCAAAAATATACATATTCTTCGTTCCTAATCTGATTATTTTCCATTTTCATAGGCTGGAAGCTCATCCTAGCATTCCAATGGCCGCTGATGCCCTCACGTGTAACAGAAGCCTGCTGCTCATTAGCAGATCAAGCAGGAAAAACTCTGCAATTTTTCTTCCTAATCTATGTGGCAGGGTTGTACAACTATAAATCACTGTGGCTGTGGAAGACAGTCTTTTAATTAAATGACAGCTATAAGTCACTCTTCTGTAACTCACGCACCAGATAATGCTTTCCAAAGATCTTTCCAATTTGAGCTGTGATGTTTAAAATCTAGGAACCCGTTCCCTGTGATAGTCAATTTTGTAAAAAAAAGTTTTCATCTTTTTCTTTTGCCGTAAAGTGTGACCTGTAGCACTCCAGCAACCGATGTTTAAGCACCTATTTATCACTTTTCTGCAGTCAAAGATTTAAAAAATGCTCAATGTGCTAGTAAATAGGCACGCACTTTCAGCAGTTGCTATGTAAACATTCACGGGCAAGGTATTTTAATGCAGGAATTATTGGGATGTGGATTTATTGGATCAGCCATGACATTGCATAGTCACCACTTCGTTTTTTTTTTTTTTTTTTTTTCCCTAAAAGTACATGACAGAAATGGACTCGGCTGCTCTGGAAGGTGGTATCCATCAGGGACTAGAGGGCAGCTTTAGGTAACCGTCTGCCTCTCGGTTGAACAGCTAAAGGCTGGCAAACCGCAGGGCCAGGCACTCCTCATAAACTTGAAGGTGATTTGCAGCAGGTTGCTACTTTAATCCAGTGTATTTTTCCACTGTGACCAGCCCAGCAACAAGATCAGCACAGATGCCTTTCTTCTGCATTAATCAGAGTCTCTAGAAAAGCCTGGCATTCTGCTCCTCTTTCCTGATGTAAATTTTCCAACTGGGTTTGGGTTTTGCTAACAGTCTCCACCTCCAGGCGGTACCTTGTCTAGATGTTGATCATTTAGGAATGGCGCTAATGGGAGGTAATTATTGAAACATCAAAGTACTAGGGAACTTCTGGGAATGTGAGCACTTATTTAATATTATCTTCCTCCGGGGGTGAGAATCTGACACAAAGTGCTTCTCTTTATTGCCTTGTTACCGTAGTGCAATCCCCAAAGTTGTATCTCAATATTTGCTGAAATACTTGTGTGGTTGGAAATGTCAGTAAACTTTGGATATGGTTAATAGATTTCTTGACTCTCCCAAAATGCTCTCCTGGGCTTTCTCACATATTTAACGGAGCTTGTTATAAGCAGGATAGAAATAGCTTGGATACTGAGGAAAACATAGATGTTTTCTAAAGTATGTATTATTGCAAAAGATGGCCCCAAATCTTGCATTATTAGGTGGCAACATAGCCACAATTTCTCCTGGACTTTGTCTCATCTTGTCTTCCTTGTTTGACTACATCAGAGTCATAATTTATGGTTTTCTTCTGTGTGCTCTCAATTCACCAGTCACAATTATCCCGAAACGTGTTTGAACTATGGGCTATAATCCGATCAGTCTTCCCATAAACTGAAAGGTCAGTGATATAAAATCCCACTCCTTCCAGAGGGTGGCTTCTGTTGTCAAGAGAGGAAACAAAGCCGTTTCTCCTCACTGGTATTTTACAAGTTGTATGTTGGCGTTGCTGATAAGGAACAGATTCTATCACCTACTCCAAGCCAGAAGAGCATCACTGGAAATAGGAAACTGTGAGGTTGGGTTTTCCAGGGTGAAGGAACTCTCTCTCCTTCCTCAGCCCTTCATAGGGGCTCATTATGTCTCTGCAGATAATAGGCATCACCTTTCTCTTCATCCACTTGTACCCTGGAGCCACCACCTTGTCACGCTTGCAACATATTCTGCTGCTGTATTCTTTCCAGCTTTTCCAGTTCTCCTTCTGCATTGGGCAGGAGACTAATTAGACTGGGATGAACACTTGTGATGAATTCTTCACCAGCTCTGCTTGTGCACAGTTACACCTTTTCCATAAGGGACACCAAATGCTTAGGATTTGTTTTATCCTTTTGACCTCAGCGTGGCAGCTTGCTTGGAAGCAGAGATGTTCTGCCCATTGGAGGTCTTCCGGCTGCTTCGTGCAGTTAGGACATCCTGATTAATATGACTGGTTCTGCAGAAAACAGGATATTTGGCTAGAAAAAGTAAAATTATCATAAATATGTATAAAGCACATGGGGGGGGAAGGCAATTACTTGGGCTTTAAAAGCTAGAAACAGTTTAGCAGAACAGATGGGTTGCATAAATCTGGCAAAAATGAGGGCAAGAGGGATTTGTGTGTGTGGCATGCAGCAGAGGAGACCAGGGTTTGCGTGATAAAGAATTTATTGTAGCTTGGAAATTGTCCATTTTCTTATGCTTTCAGGGTAAAAGTGGTGGCTGGGATCACTAGATGTGGCTCACCTCAGCAGTGTGTGGAATTATCTATGAAACTCCCGTCACCAAATAGTTGCTCCCTAGCACTGCGAGTCCCTCTTCCTTTTCAGAACTTTCCCGCTCCTCTCTGCTTCCCAGCAACATTGAGAAAAATTTTTCTCAATCTCTGTCGTAGTCAGGTCATATTGATGGGGAAAGTGGAAATTTTGATAACTTTGTGGTATCATAGTGATTTCCTAGTGTGCTGCTTTATTTTTTAATTTGGGGCTGTCCCTTCTGTATATGAACAAGAGCTATTAATCAATTTGCATGGGGAAAAAAAAAAAGTGTCTTAAACCTGCTGAAAAGGCAGAGGTTTTTGAATACCAAATGTTAAGCAAAAACTTCATCTCTGTAGAATCTCTGAGACAAGTGAGAAGAGTTTTGACGTGATGAGTGCATGCCACCTTGTGCTCCTTTTGGCAGAAATGTGCTGACAGTAACTGTGAGAATGGCTAAGTTTTACCCAGCTGAAGCCTGCAGTGGTAGCCTGTCCCAAATTCTCATGGATGAGAAGGCTGTTGCTGATAAGAAGTAATATCCGTTGGTTTTGTTGTGCTTATCTAAGGGATGCTTTCATGACATCTTGATTTGGACGTCTCAGTAGAGACTCAACACATCTTATCTTTAAGAAAATTAGAGGTATTCACAGCTTTCTGTCTCTTGAATGTGCATAAGTATCCTCCAGGGACT
Source organism: Rynchops niger (assembly GCA_013400035.1). Classification (NCBI taxonomy): domain Eukaryota; kingdom Metazoa; phylum Chordata; class Aves; order Charadriiformes; family Laridae; genus Rynchops; species Rynchops niger. Next base: position 158,413 of record VXBH01005098.1, on the reverse strand, counting down.
CTGGCACAAAATATTCTGGTTTTCACATGTTTCTAGCCTCCTTGATCCAAGAGAGATGGGTACAGCACTGGATCCTGCACAGCTGAACGTGAGTTCTGCAACATGTGCAGACCACATTGGTCAAATCTAACTGTTGCGTGGGTGGTGTCGCAAGGGCAGTTTTCTGAATTGGTTTTCACTTTTATTGCCACGCATCTTTCCCAGGTCAACTTAAAAATCCCTTGAGGTATTGCTCCAGCATTTAGGCGCTTTACAAATACACGCGGCCTTTCTTGTAATTGTCAGCAGCCAATTTCAGAGCAGTCTTACCTGGCAGAAACAGCTTGTCTTGTGTCAGTCTGCAGCTGTATTTGGGGTAGTACATCCACAGTATGGATTATTAGGGTTATGCATTATTTTTTTTTAATACTTGTGGTTTTCTGTTTATTTTTTTTTACCAGTTGGCGTATTCATTGGGTTGAGTTGAAGTATAAGCATATAGAAATCTAAGGGGGCTCTAATTTTAAACTTAATTTTATATCAAACAATTTGTATAAAATAAGCTCAGTTCTATAGCTAGTAGATGCTCATTCTTTACACATGAAACAGGCTTTATAAGTAGCGAGTGAGTCTGTGTTACAAAATCTAATTCTGCTGCTAACAAGCAAATAGGTAGATTTTGTGTCCTGTGGATCTCAGAATTATCTGACTGATGCCAAAAATCAATCAAAGACTACTTCTGAGCAGTCACAAGACAGGATCCTTTTTATTAAGCCTGCCCATGATTTATAGTTTTGCCATTAGTGTTAATGTAGACTTAAAATATCAATACTTCATTCTAACACCTTCCAAGCAGCATTGATTCTCCCTTATCTATGCTGCTGCTTTTGCATGGATGCTACCTGGAAATTTTTTTTTGTGGTCACATGGGTACATTTGCTTGAGTCAAGCTATAAACACACTGAAGTCGTCAGCTCGTATCGAAATCGTAACGATGGGCAGCATCTGCTGTAATTGTAAGAACAAAAAGCTGGACCTTCTCTGTTCACGAGGTGATTTCTCATTGGAAATGGTGAGTGCAGCTCTCTCAAAGAGCAGAGCTGGACTTCTGTACTGCCTTCATCAGTGTGGGCTAACCTGGAGGGAATTGCACAGGACCACCCTCTCAAGCAAACAGAAACACTATTTAAGGCAATTACTGTGTTGATACCTCTCCCCTTTTACTGATGAATTTATGCTATTGCAAAGTTTTGGGAAACGGCAGAGAAATGAGTTTTGATCTTGAAAGGTTATGAATTCTGTCTTGCTTCAAAATTGCAGAGAACTGAAGAGTCTGTAAATTACAGAAGCATAGAACTGTCTAGGTTGGAAGGGACCTTTCAGATCAAGTCCAACCATAAATCATGGCAGACGTAAAGAGGAAATGAAGATGGCTAGAAAAAAAGGATTCAAAGAGCACCCTTTAAGGGATGCTCAAGCTGGTAGTAGAAGTGGGAAGCCATCGAGGGAATCGGTGGGACCGTTTGACAGAAGTGAGCAAGAGGCACTTGGGAATGAAAACCCACAGACAGGTATGAAAAGGGATTAGACAAATTAATGTAAAAGAACTTGAGAACAAGCTGTGTCTGGCGGTATTTCCCGCCGCTATCGTTGGAGACCAGACTGAGCTGCGTGGACACTGGCTTTGACTATTTTTGGTGTTTTCATTCTCGTGGACCATTTCTCTCCCTCTGGAGAAAAAGAGGGTAAGTTGTGCTGACTGAGCACTGGCGCTGTGCTGACCCTTTGCTCCTTGGCTGAATCTTGAGGATTTGTTCCTGGAAAAGCCCCCCAGCGCTGAGCCCAGTGTTTAGTGTGTATTCTGTCCGCTGTGAAGGTGTATTACTCATTTTAGTCACGATTTACAGCATGCAGCAATTATCCCACGATCTGCATATGTTTTAAAAGTTAATGGAGAAGAAACACTGATTTTAAAAACCAATTTGAAGGCTTTCCAGTGGCTCTGGCTGCTGCAGCTCATCACAAAGGGCAAAGCCACCAGCCTGGCTCTTTGACTCGTGTTAAGAATGAAATCTCTGCATTATGTAAGCAAATCCCGGAGCACTATATGTTCCTGGCGTCTTGTCGTCTCTCTGAATGAGCTTCTCAAACCCTCCTGTACAGCAAAGCCCACAAAGAGGTGTACGAGCCTTTTCTGCATCCCTTTTATGTACCCCTTTGGCTAAACTGCAGCCTGGAATTCCCACTGTCTGCTCTCGGTGCTTCCCCGGTCTCTCCGTAATGTTGCGGTGGGCACTCGCAGAATCTCGTGTCCCTGCCTCTGAGGGCTCTCGCGCCTGGGGTGCTCCCCTGCATTGGAAGGTGTTTCACTATTCAGACAAACTTCTTTTTTTCATCACTGCCCATCCTTCCACTCACACCGTGTCCGATGGTCAAAAGCAAGGATGTTTATGTGGAAGAAGCAGTGTTTTTTCCCTTGCCTGCTGTGCCAGGTCAGTGGTCACTTTTTATCTTTTGTTAATGTTTAATACCTATTTTTCTAAACTCTGCCTGATTCCTGTAAAAATGGATTTCTTGTCAAAGACTTTCTTGTCAAGCGAGTCCTTGGGGAGTTGTGTGTTTGTACTTTTTTTCTCTCTTTTTTCCTCTTCTTACCGCTAGTCTATAGGCTGCTATCTCCTTCTGGTTTTCATTTCCAGCACTCATGGTTTTCATTCAGGCTTTACTACCAAGAGGCACGGAAGGATGGCTGGCTGCAGCGCTGCTGTTGTTTGGACTGACCTAAAATCCTGTCCCCGGTGCCTGTGCTGCATCTTGTGCTTTTAGATGCTTTTCACAGAGCTCTGACCCAGTTAGTCCTTGCCAAGGGGAAGGCATTAGTGTGAGGTTCTTGCTCCTTGGAGGAGTGAAGAGCTCTGCTCAAAGTACTTCAGTCTGGAAGAAGAGTTGGGGATGGCAGGAGGCAACCTAAGATGCGTGGGGCTTTTTGTGTAAACAGCCGCAATGAAGTCTGGTGCTCCTTCACATACTGGAGGTGAAAACCTGGGTAGGAAAGCCTGTTTGGTGGTACTATCACTTATTGCTGTGTGCTGTGGTGGCTGGGGTTAAGCAGGGTGACCACCTTGTTGGAAAGGAGTAGTCCCATCTTATGAGTGGGGATATGGAGGAACAGCACGTTCTGTAACAACGGGCTCTACGTCTGCAAATGACTCACGCAGCCGGCCCAGGGCCACCTCTTAGGGACAGGCTTTATCCTCCTTTCCCATGCTCACATGATGTGAGAAAGATGGTTTGTGATCAGAGTCCGTAACAGCTGGTAAGGGAAAATGCCAAAAACTGGGGTAATAACCTTCCTCTTAGTGTGGTCTCTAGTGGAAAGAAAGACAGAAATCGGATTGCTTTGAGGAGATTGGGTTTATAGATAGACCAACTGTGCAGTGAGGAAAAAAATCAGGCAAGGCAGATCCTTAGACCTGGAATAGAGGAATAGAGAGACAGACCGGTATATGGCCTATGAAACTGAGACACTGGGTCAAAGGGGTTATATGGTGTTGCGTTAGTTTCTTGATGTCATGGCTTTTGGTAGCAAGCAGAATTACAAATTTCATCTCTCAAAACCATCTTTCTCTTGTTTTGTCCATTTTCCTTAAGAATCAGGACCAATACCTCTGAAATAGCGATAGCTTTGTGAGACGTGCTCATCTGCTGCCATCCAGGCTTATTTCTCCTCTACTCAGGTGGGATGACTTTACTCAGGTGGTTGATAGTGATTTACTTCGGTGTATGCAGAGCTTTTGGTGCACTGGGTGAAGCGTACCTAGAAGCGGGGTTGTTGGATACGCAGATGCTCACAGCTCTGCTGGGAGATGTTTACTTGAGTAGCGGAGAAGGTGCGTTTCAAGTTGGGAATTTCTTGTTCCAGAGTTGTTTGCTGTATTTCAGTTTGAAGAGCATTTGTGTGTGTTTATGACCTCAGTGTGTCTGAGGGCCTGTTTGGAGACTGTGACTTCTAACTGTGGAGACTCTTACAAAACAGTATCTGCCTTGATCACTTGCTGATTTTTCTTTGAACGTTCCTGGTGGGATGGTATGTGAGACCCAAGCACGTAAGGGGTGCCTGTTTGTCCAGTTTCTCCAGCCTCCGTTTGCAGTTTTGGAGCTCATCACTTTTCAGTCTCATCTGAAGGATGCGGGAGGGGTCACAAAGGTGTGTGAGTTCCCATAAGTGCTGTGAAAATGGCTGGCTGAAGGGAGGAGAGATGCCTCAGCAGCGAGTCTTGCTCAGGTATAAGGTCTTCTACCAAGTACCAGAAGCTTCACACAGTGAAAAAGTTATGGTGATGGGTGGGATCAAGGGACAGGGACATGTCCCACCAGCCCAGGTTGCTCCAAGCCCCATCCAACCTGACCTCGAACCCCTCCAGGGATGGGGCAGCCACAGCTTCTCCGGGCAACCTGGGCCAGGGGCTCACCACCATCAGAGTGAAATTTCTTTCTAATATCTCATCTAAATCTCCTCTGAGCTGGTCCTGAGCCTGCTAACAGCTGAGAAGGCTGTTAAAAAAACCCTGTGTTGATGTTATCTTCCACTAAGTGTTGAAATGTAAACAGCAAAAAAAAAAAAGGCAGTCAGAGGTGCCCCTCTCCTGGACTGTGATCAGGGTTTGGGTCTGCGCTGTAAACTGTGGCTCTTGGAGGCTGCAGCCAAGCCAAACTGCTTTTAGATGAAACCCAAAGCAGGAGGGACAGTTGATGTCTTCAGGCTCTGTTGTGCAAAGGTGTTAGTGGGGACCTGCTGTGGGAAGCAGTCTGTGTCAGGTTATTTTAACGCCCAGAGTTTCAATACAAAGCCACATACAGCAACAAACCCAGGCTGTTTATGTATTGGATAATGGGGTACTGTACAGCACGGAGTGCGAGAGGGAATCTTCATCTAGGAGCCATTAATTGGAAAATGTGGGAGGTATCACTGATGTTGCTTAATGATGCACGTGGGGCTTAAAGTACTTAGAATCTGTTCAGTTACAGTAAAATCAGATTATTTTTGCCTATGCAATTTTACATCTAGTGTTTCAGGCATAAAAAGTATTTCATGCGTCACTTATTTACAATAAATTAAAAATCTCTATTAAATATTATACCACTGGAGAAAATTCTGTTAGGAATATAAAATTTTTATTGCTACTTTGACGTGTGGCTGTTCCTGCTGCATGCCATGCTTGGGCACTAAGTGATTAAGATCAAAACTGGTTTGGCATGGCATGCTCAAATATTTTCCTTTAGAAGTATTTACAGCGGGTTAAAATCAACTATACTAATCGGTGAACGTCTGTGGGCTGCCACAGCACTTGAAGTTAGTGTCTGGGTAGCAGCTAGTGGTGTAGCTGATTCCTTCTTCATGTTGTACAGGGCACAACAAAGAGATGAAAAAATGCTGCAGAGGGTGAAAGCAAGAAGGAAAGAAGAGGGAAATAAAAGGGTATTTAAGCTGTGGCTTGCTGATCTCTTGTAAATGCAGATCAATTACTGTCTTAATGGAAATGAAAGCGAAGAATAATGTTTATAGTCTGTAGATGCTCAAGACTCGCTCTGCCTGCCCAGGAGGTTTTGCAGTCATAATGGTCGTCAGGTAGGACAGAGCTGATCTGAATGATGTCTATAGCTGTGAGACTCGAGGCTCAACAAATTCTGAATGAACAGCGTCAGAGAACAGCGCAGGGTTGGTAAAGCCTCCAGTGCACTAGAGGCTGGGGTGCACTTAGGTGCCCAGTGGCTGCTGACTTTGAAAGCACCTGTCCATTGCTCACCATCCAATTCATCTAGGAGATGACCGTGGACCACCTGCATAACACAGGATTGTATGTTCATTACCAGCTCTACTACTGCATGGTGCTACCTTTTACTCAGTGAGGAATGTCATCTTTCAAGCTCGGGTTGAAAAGGGGTGCGTTTGCTGCTGTAGGATGTTTTGCAGCAACAGTTGAATTACAGCTTTCTGTGGGAATGGGAGCGCGCTTCTGATAAAGTACATCTGGAGTGGTAGTTCATAGTGTAAGCTTTTGTATCTTACATGTTGAGTCTTCCAGGGGCTACTACTTCCAAGTAGTTTTAAAACTACCTGATAATTTCAGTGCATGAACTCGGTTGCTGTGTTCGGAAGACCGAGGAATTCCTTATTCAACCAATCAACCTTGTAATCAGTCTCTGCACACCTATCAAGGTTGGAATGCCCTTTGCTGTATCATCGTCTCCATTGGCCTTTTCTCGAGTTGAGGAATCTATATAGTCTCTCATCCTGTAGCTCTTTCAGCATCCTTCATTTGACGTAGGTGTATTGTCCTGCAACAAAGGGGTTGGCCCCCACTGAAGGAAGAGCTTAGGATGCGGGCACGTTTTTTTTAAATTTTTTATTGTTTGTTCTTTGGTCTTTTTTTGGATATTCTAGCTGTCTTTTTGTCCGCTGCTGGGTTTTGAGCTGATGTTTTTGAACCTTTCTACAGCGCCTCCGCAGTCTCTTTCCTGGAGAAATGGCTAATGTAATAGCTGTTCTTGTGTACAAAAGGTACAGACTTTTATTTCTTATGTGCGCTATTTTGTAATGATAGATTCTGAATTTCATCCACCGTTTTATTGCCCTTCAAATCTTCACAAGCAGGAGTAATTTGATTATCTTGAATAAATTCCCTGCAACCTTATCAGCTCACTGTCTGCCCCTTCTTCCAGATCTTGTCTGATGAGATCTAATGTCATTTGCGGTACCTCATTTAATTGGTTAGTACATGCCAATATGCCGTGCTCCACTTGCTGGCAATTCAAATGGAAATACAGGCACTGTCTTTTTTCTGCGTATGGTACAAATAGCATGTCTTCCTCTTTTTTTCTTTCTCTTCCCCCCTATTTCCCCCCCCCCCTTATGGTCATATGTGCTCATCATGTTTGGAGTGTACAAAAATAAAGACCTTAGCAAAAGAAAACACAAACAACCTCAATAACAAAAACCCACAAAGAAAATCATGGAAGATGTGTGGAGGCTAAGAAAAATAGTCGATGAATTTCAAGGAGAAGGCTTGTATTAGATAAACAAAAGCTTATTTAAACAGAAGAGGTATGACTGCCTAAATATATAATGTAATAACTTAGAGTAACTCGGAAATTCATGAGACGTGATGGTGTAGAAAAAGGGTGAAATTATTAATACTGGTAATGATGGAGGAAAAAAATGCTAAAAGCTAAGCATAAATAGGTAATGAGCAGAGGTTAGCGAGTGCGTCTAGTAGAATACCAGAATAGAGAGAGAGAATTAAAAAAAAAAAAAAAATTGCTTGAAGTTTGTAACCATTGACATGGTCAATTTTACTTAAAAATTGTATAAGGCAACTGCTGACAACTCTCTCTATTCGGTGGCTCAGCATAGCTTTGTCTTCTGCAGACTCCTCCCCTGCCGAAGCAGGAGGCGGACTGTGGATTTTAAGGTGGGGAAAATGCTGCATTGAAAACTACAGCTGAACCTTGGGGTCACCAAGGAAATCCAATATCCTGGTGTGTTTGAAATAGGACAAAGCACTAAAAGAAGGAGCCATAGATGCTAGGTTTCGGGAAAATGAGATGGCCGCCAAAATGTTGTCTGCTTTATTGTTTTGCACAAGGAAATGGACTTGAGAAAAGAGGAGAGCTTTCAGAAGCTCTTTGCAAGCAGAGAAGCTGGGAGTCTTCCTCCTGTTTGACGTTAAACTCAAAAGGCAGAGCAGGCTAGTGTTAGTAAGTAGAAGAAAGATTATCGTGTATAATAAAATCAGTTTCATGAGGGTGTCATCAACCTGGCCAGGAAAATGTCTATAATCGGAGCCTGTTTAGTACACTTAATATCTGTTTAGCCTGTCCTAAAGGCATGGAGCCAACACACTGTTTCTGCCAATGAAGCCTGGTGCCTTCAGGTTTTAGTGTGTAGCCTTGACTGTAAAATGTAAGAATGAGGAAATCCTGCTCCAAACGTATTGATTTTGATTTCATGCTAATGGTAGAAATTACATTACAGAGATGTTTTCATAATGCTGTATGAAAAAAAAAAAGGGTAAAATTCACCAAAACCTGGGAGTACCTGGCACAACCTATAAAATCAGGTAATTTTCTGTAGTACTAATCTTCTTCCTGGATCTGGACTGTAAGATGCTACATGGTTCTAGAGGCAAAGCTGTTGGTCTGTGTTAAGTTAGGAAATGAGGTGGCCGGTCCTGTCTGTCAGCAGAGCTCCCGCCAGCCCCCGCCGCTGCCTTCACGTTTCAACGCTGACTTTCTGCAGAACATAAAGCCTGATGTAAAGATTTGCTTCTCGATTGCAAAGGCCCCTTGGCCCAGATCATTGAAATATCCTGCTGGCATAAACCACCGCTACCACTTGTGTCTTTGGGGACGGAATATGAAAATAATCAATTGTATTTTTTTTCATGTACTGGTGGAAGGTGAGCAGCTATTATAGTAACGAACTTGATAAAAGAGCGCATCCACCAGTCCCAAGCTCAAAATAAATTGCTGATGTATTGTATTCTTGTTATTAAGCTGTAATACATGATGAGAACTTCATCGAGCACTTCATCACCCTTGAGGATGCGTCCTCTAATGCTTGTGACGCAGATATACCCTGAAACCTTCTCCAAGTATTGGAGAAAGAGGAGCGACTGGCTGTCAGAGGGCTGTATCCGGGTGGGAATGTAAAGCTTTTTGAGTTATATCAGACGCTTCCCATGGTGTTTTGTGTACACGGGGCAAAGTGCAGGACTGCCAGAAACTCTATTTTTCTGGGAGTGCCAGAAATAAATCCTAAGTGTTTCACACATGCAAATAGGCTGTGGGAGAGCGTGATGGGCGATCGCTGGTTCCCCCCTGCTCACCCATCCTTTCAGTGATCCAAAGGCAGGGCCGAAGGTCGTTACGCATTGCTTCAAAATTAATTTGCTTGCCAGACGCTTCTCACTGGGTTAACAGCAAATTTGGCCTTTGCACTAATGAGCCATTTCAAGCGCCATAGCGTTAAGAAGGTAGTTGAGGAGATACTTGATCTTTGAATTAGGCTTCTGGTTTTTTAGTAATTTGTATGTTGGTTTATAGTAGGCTGGATAGCATCTTTCCTGGGGGAAAGCCAGTGTTGAAGTTGAGCTCCTGCATCTCCAAGAGCATGCTGCCACTTGCTGAAAATCCCAGTGTAATTGACTGTTCCCAGTTACTGAAATTCCGCCTGGGACTGCGTGTGGGGCAGGGCTGTGATAAAGGGGGAAATAAACCCAAACTAGTTGATCAGCTCAGAAAAGGTTTCTTGCTATTAGAAGTTAGTGGTGAAAACAAATGAAATGTAACTATGTGGGAAAAGGATGCTTTGAGTGAGGATATGAATTATGTGATTTTTGTTAGAGGGTGGGTTTGTGTGGGGTCGAGGCAAGTCCTTTTAAACAACCGAATCTGTTGCTCCTTCTGGAAGTACAAAGTACAAACAATTTCTAATGTTTATTTTATGTTTATTTAAGTGCGTATTTTGCTGGGTTAAAAGCAGACACTGAAAGAGGACGTGGAAAGCAATAGGAGAACCCGAAGGGCACATCCCATGTTGCAGCGACTCATTAATCTGGAAGCACATGACAGTACATGGCTTCATCGCTGCTCCATCCCAGTCTATCGCGGGCTTTTACGAGAGCATTTAGATTACTCTCCTTGGCAGACTGCGTCTCTCCTTGGTATTAGTATTGTCATAGCAGTCTTCAAAACTGCTCCTTGTGGATAAAGTTTGTATGTAGGTTATTATGTCATTTGCGGCAAAATATAGGCTTAAAATATCAGGTGGTTTTCCGAGGCCACCTATCGCTCAGTGTCTGCAAAGATTACGGGAAAATTATTCTCCCTTAGAGAGAGGGGAAATTGTGGAGGCGCATTATCAAATATTCTCCCTGTAATTAAGCAGCCTGCAAATGGCTTTCCCTGTGCCCGTTTGCACTCCGGTGGTCCTGGTAGGTTAACTGCTGGCTCATTATAATCTCCTGAATGAAAGCCTGACTGCTTATGATCTCTAAGATTTGGAGACAGCTCAAGTTCCGCATCTAAATTGGTTTTTTCGTAGGTTTTTTTTTCCTGTCTAGTGCACATTTTTTTTAATGTTTCGGGTAGATTTAATCAAATTGCTGTGGCATGAAAAGAAAGAAGTGTGTTTCTTTGAAAGACATAAGTAGTTCTCTATTTCAGGCTTTTCAAAACAATACCATTCTGTTATTTTGCAAATTTGTATAATGCATCATTACAAAGTTCATTTCAATTTTGTTTGAAGACACTCTGAGCTTAAATAGATGAAGTGATTCATTATAAAACTATTAGTAATAATACTACTGTAACTGTTTTCATTATTTTTTTTTTGTTTGTTTTCAGTGCTTTGTCTCTACAGTGGGTGCCTACTTAAAGCTAGTGAATATTGCTATTCGTTACAAAACCTTTCATATACAAATTTGACTTGAGACATTCTGGCCTTCTCTGTTGATGAGCTGGGGGTTTCATTTTGATACTGTAGAATTCTTTCCTATGTTTTGTTTGCATTTTGTTTTATTAATATCCCTCACTTTCTCTTCTGAGCTGCATGAATTTTTGATAAACAACTATTATCTTATAAACGTGACGGGATGTGAAACAAATGAGGTGTGAAGTCAGAAGGGCCAATTAGGTGAGCTAATGACTCCTGAAAAACGTCGCGTGACGTTTCATGGATGAAGCCCTGCAACACCACCAGTAGCTTGGTTTTGGCTAAGGCAGAGTGTGCAGAGAGAAATGCTGGCTTTTCCCAAAGGAGCCACCGCTTGGCTGCTGGTTCCAACAGTTTAATTCTATTCTCTTATTTTGGTTCAGAGACTGGGCTAGTTTCAGTAGCAATCTTACAAACAACTCATGCTTTGCATGTATGAACTTCCCTGCCCTCGTGCTCCTAAAGCCTTGCCTTCTGTTCAGCTTTCTCTCCTGGATTGTGGAACCCTTTGGAACCCAAGATTTTTTAATTCATTTGACGGAATTTACCCACTTAATGAAATCTGTTCATTCTCTTGGTTGTTTTTTTTTTTTTCCAACAACACATTGATCTAAATCCCTTATTTAGCAGCACACCAAGCATTGCAGAAATAGTGGCTTGAATAAACACCTAATTTACTCTCTGTAGTTGACAATAACAGGGTCATGTTGGAAGTTTTGTTATCCCATACAGAAGTTATCGACAAATAAAAACTATCCCAAATCTGACAAGACAATTATATCTGTTTTGATATCGTATAGACTATTTATAGGACCTACAGAAATAAATTTTTAAGTGTTCCTCTAAGATTATTTTTTTTCACGCAGAAATTGTTTTTTTATAACTACTCTCTTTACTTGAAATTGTCAACAAGGACATAATTGGCCAGTGTGTTGACTTATACTGATTTATGTGCTCCTTCGTGTAGGAGTCCCATTGCTTTATTGAAATCATTTATGTGGAGGTAAATACCTTCAAGTGTCAGCAGGATTAAAGCCTGATTGTGAGGACTAGAGAAGTTATTTAGCCTCCTGAAATATTCCTTTGTTAGAATTTATAAACTGAAGACCAAGAAAGCAATCTGGAATTCTGTTGCAAAGGCTGCTTAGGGATGACTAGGACTCCCTGAGTGAGTGCTTCCCCGTTGACTTAAATTTTTCTAGTTGTTGTTGGATTCAAAGTCTAATGATGGGTGATCTAAAGTGTAAGCAGAAACCAGTTACGAGCAGCATTGCTGAAAGGTGAAATACTGATGGGGACTTACTGGTATGTCAGTACATTCTCATCAGTAATTTGGAGGGTGGGGAGCACCCTTGACAAATTTGACAAGCTGTTCAAATTAGTTCAAGTTGTTCAGCCAGGAGGAAGGAAAGTTGGGGAAGGATCACCCAACTTAAAGCCGAGTGACGGAGAAGATGGAGCAAGACTCTCCTCAAAGGTGAATGGTAAAAGACAAGTTGCAGGATGGGAAATCCCAGCTGGATGCCGGGAAAAAAATTCTTCCCCCATAAGCTGCCAGAGAGGCTGTGTGACCCCCATCCCTGAAGATTTTCAAAATGACAGGGTGAGACCCTGAGCAGCCTGGTCTAGCTTTGAGCAGAGGTGGCCTGGAGACCTCTAGAGAAGACTTCCCCGCAAAGCCTTCCAAGGATTCGCCGCCTGCACTTGTGTCTATGCATGCTCTAGGGCATTTTTTAGATGCCTAATGTTGGATGCCTACTTCTAGGAATGAGATGAAAAGAAGCTTGTTCAGAAGCTCCTGGGAACTTGAATTTTGAGACATCAGTATTCAGCTTAGAGATCGGACTCTTAGAATTATGTTGATCTAAGAAACTGTTCCCCAGGACTATTTTGGGGGTCTAAAGTAATGAAACGAGCAAGAATTTGGGAAAATGACAAAATGCTCCAACATGCAATCACCGTGCTGATGCATGCAATTTAGATTTAGTTGAATTATTTAAATTGCATAGTTATTTACACTTCATTGTGAGAAAAATATGAGCGAGTTTGTAGTCTCACTTGCTTAATGCTGTGCAATCTATAAAGTAAAGCTTGTAAATTTGCTGCTGAAAACACTGTAAATTGAGGGGGGGAAAATGAGGTAAATCGGCTGAGGCCAATTTAAGAGAGATCATGGTCTTTGCTCTCCAACAAGTCCATAGAACATATCGGAGACTGCAGCAGATTAGAAAGAGAAAGTGAGCTGAGCAAATCTCCAAAGCTGATTGAGATGTAACACTTTCACCTGCAGCCTCTTGAAGTTTCTGAGGATTTCTGTTTCCTTTGTTTCACTTTGGACCCAATTCATAATAACTGTATGGCTGCAGTGTATCATCTTTTTGGCGAAAATGTAGGTGGAACTATATTAAAAGGAAAAAACTTACTATCTACTGGTGTTAAGAAAATAGTACTCCATGTTCCCTGACAAATATCATCTGGGAACACTTTAAATAGAAAGCCTTCTAATCTGATGTCAGAAAACTGATGTTAGAGTTATTACTAGAATCCGTTTTCAAATCTCTTTCATTATGGTGTTAGCAAAGTGTCCTGCTTTACCGAAATTAAACCGATACAGATGTGTGGGTAGAATTTGAGAATTCGCGTGGCTGCAGCTCATGGATGTGTGCTCTGCTCCGGTGGGAGGAAAAAAAAAAAAAAAGATGGAAGAAAGGGAAAAGGAGGGGGAGGACATGGTTATGAACAGGGGCCTTGAAGAAGGTCTTGGGGAGGACATGGCTGTGAACAGGGATGTTGAAGAAGGTCTACTACTGTGGTTGCTGCTACCACCGCCCTCCCGAGGAGGGGCGTCCTGGTTTGTGATCTGACATGGGATGACAGACCCATGTTATGTAGCTCAGATTTAGAGCTAAGAGGAAGGAGGGGCTGGGGCTACCTTGGGCACAGCTTGGCATCTTTTCTGGGGGCTTGTGGCTTATTCTCAGCTGCTGCGCTGCCTTGATTGGTTGTTGGCAATCGCTCTCCCCTCAGTTTGAAGCAATGCAGCTGCCTCTCAAGAAGAGCAGATCCTCCTGTTGAAGGACAAGATCTACTCCTCAGTCCCTGTGCTGCTGAGGGCACACATCTTTATTAGTCTGGGTGTTGGTCTTACACCAGATCATCTGTCAAAACTCACTACTCCTTCTGTGGCTTGTACTGGATCTGCAAAGAGGGAAGAGCACTTGCCTGGGCTGGAGAAGAGAGCACAAAGACCTGCTGGTGTTTGTCTTGGTACTTCCAGCTCTTCATCATCTTAGTAAAGAAATAAATAAAAGTCTTTCCCATCCTCCACTGCAGGACAGCATCTGGAGGCAATTTGGGTGGCACTTTGAATCTTCCATCGCAGATAGCAGTTGCCTGCATTCCTGTTGTCAAATAAGCACATCTTTTAATTACCAAACGCTCTTGCCTCCATAAAGCATGGAAAGCCAACTGACAGAGAGTGATTGTGATCCCAAGGCACGCCAATCACTCCTATGCTTTGGGGCAAGGCTGTCCAGTGCTGCCTTCGAGGTTCCAAACCACTCTCCTTCCATCATGCAGCCACTGTTGCTGTGTGTGTACAGCAGGGCTGCTGCTTTCCGAAAGCATCAGGTGTGCTGTGGATGTGCTACCCTAGCACAGGATCAGAGGAAATTCCCTGAGAGGAAGAAGGCACATTGTCCAGTCCCTGCAAGCAGGAGCTGCCTTCTGTATTTTTTGATTTTCTGGAGGAAAACCTGGGTATTCTGCAGAAATTTACTAGTTATTTCCTTTACTGTTGTGATATCCAGTTGGAAAGCTTTAGATAAATGTAAGATATTGCTGTATCATGAAAACAACACCCAATGCTCTCACTTGGAAAAGGGGATGTATGTAAGAGAAGACTTTCTCAAGGTTGGGTTGTAGGACTACATTTCCCAGATGTAGCCAGACTTTGTCTTTCACTGTGCTGCATAGTTCCCAGAAATCCTGTAGAAACAAGTGCTCTTTCCCTCCCTTCCCCTCTACTTTGACACCATCCCCCAGAGAATTCTCCTGGAGAAGCTGGCGTATCATGGCATAGACATGTGTACTCTTCGCTGGGTAAAATACTAGCTGGATGGCCGTGCCCAGAGAGTTGTGATTAATGAGGTGAAATCTTCTTGGCGGCCGGTCACCAGTGGTGTCCCGCAGGGCTCAGTTTTGGGGCCAGTTTTGTTTAATATATCTTTATCAATGATCTGGATGAGGGGATTGAGTGCACCCTCAGTAAGTTTGCGGATGACACCAAACTAGGTGGGAGGGTTGATCTGCTTGAGGGTAGGAAGGCTCTACAGAGGGACCGGGACAGGCTGGATCAATGGGCCAAGGCCAACTGTCTGAGGTTTAATAAGGCCAAGGGCCGGGTCCTGCATTTCGGTCACAACAATCCCAAGCAACGCTACAGGCTTGGGGAAGAGTG
>VXBH01005098.1:114104-143340 GCA_013400035.1 Rynchops niger | reverse complement strand
GTGGTCAGGCACTGGAACAGCCTGCCCAGGGAGGTGGTTGAGTCACCATCCCTAGAGGTGTTTAAGAGATGTCTAGATGTGGCACTTCAGGGCATGCTCTAGTGGCAGAGATTGAAGGAGGTCTTTTTTGTGTGGGTATGGTTGGACTTGATGATCTCAAAGGTTCTTTCCAACCATGGACATTCTATGATTCTACTTGGAAATCTTGCCAGGTCCCCAGCACTTGTAAAATAAATCCATGTGACTAATTCCCACCCCCTCATAGAGGTGAGTTTTAGCTGGAAGATGGGGATAAGTTGTCTACTGTGGAATGAGGAGAAGCCCTTGTCCCTTGTCTGGTTGAGATGCTCACTGCATAACGATGCTGTGATGTTCAGCTAACATTAGGGTGGAAAAAGGCATTCTGGCATATGGTCCAAACGTGCTGGTGATGTGAATGACTAATTTTCTGAAAAGTCTGAGTGGGCTGAGGGTAATTTTGTGCAATAATTTGTATTTGAGAGTTGTCTCAATATTTCACATCTATATTGAATTTGCTGTAATCCATCACTCTAATTGCCTTTCCTTGGTCAGTTGAATTTATGTGCTTGTCTTTATCATACTTAAAAGACTGTAGGTACAACCTTTCTTTCTTATTCAGATTAGGAGGTGGGTTTTTTTCTAGTTTTTGAAAGGTCACTGTGTCCCTTTTCTCAAAGATGATAGTGTGTATCTATTTTAGAGCATTAGACCAGAAACGTGAGGCAGTTTTCCTAGGTTTAAATGGTATATTAGTCCTGGTACGTGGGACTCGGCTAACGTTAATGTGAATGGCTTCCGTGGATGGCCATGAGCTGATCCTCCGATGTTACAAAACAGCTTGGCTCCTGTGGAGCTGCTGCGGTTTGGATCAGCCCACGTGTTTTCAACGGGACCAGTGAAAATTGTCTGAGTGACAGTGGCATGGATTTACCGGGGAAGAGGAGGGAAGATTGTCAGGATGGCTCGTTGCTCACCCTATCTGAAATTGCTCTGCTTTAAGAGCCATTGAACAGATGTAGCTGGGCGGCTGCAGCACTTGCATGGCCATTCTTGGAAGGATTTAGCGCTGGCTTATTGATATTGGCTGAATTTGCCCACTGTATTGATATGCACCACCCAGTTGTGAATTGATTCAACCATTACAGGGGCTGGATTGGTTTTGGGGAAAAAAAAAAATCAATTTAAAAAATGATCTCCCTAAACCAGTAAAACTTGTTATGTATGCGAGGTCTGAGCAGGAGCTGGATGCCTGGAATAGGAAGTCATTTGGGCAGTAAAATGAACTGACCAAATTAACTTTGGAGCTTGTCACTTAGCAGCACTCAGAATTAAGCCTCTTGATAAGGACGTATTTACGCTGTTGTTGCAGATGCAGGAGCAACATCGTTGGCCCTGCTGTAATAAACCAATAGTGCAGATAATGGAGGAACCCTACCATACGTTGTTTTATTTCTATTGTATTTTAAGTAATGGATGTAAGCTTTGTGATCACTGGAGCCTTACATTTTTGCTGGTTTTTGTGTTGTGGTTTTCTTGTCTTTTTTTTTTTTTAATCTGTTTTGGAGAAAATCATAGCTTCTGTTTCACAAACCATACAAACAATTAGCTTCTCAGCCTGTGCTGACTTAATGTGCAACTAATTTATTTTATATCTACTGTATAGGCAAAAGTGAAATCAATAGTACAAATGTAGTATAATTTTAATATCTTACTGTCAGAAAAGCAAAGAAAACAAAACCTCATAAATGTTTGGTATTTCACTGTTATTTTTTTGAATAATGGATGCATATTGGAAAGGCTCCATTGTAGTATTGGTTTTCCATATACCTGAATTTAGTAAAGATGTTTCTCAAATTTTCACAGTTAGAACGGGTAAAACCAAACAAAACGAATGCCCTTACTGTAGGTTAGTTCAGAACTTCATTTATCAAAAGCTTTCTTAGAAAATTTTTTTCAGACTTGTTGACGTTTTGCATATTGGGACTTTTACTTAAAGTAATATCTCTTCCTGATTTTCTGTTAACCTGATTTTTCATTTAAATATGTAACTGCCACATGCGTGATTACAAATACGTGGATACGTATTTAGAAGCAGTGTATCCCTGCTGTCCTTCTTGTGATGTTTATCTCTTGAAATTACTAACATGATGAGAAAAATACAATTGACGGAAAGGTCTGCACTAGTGTTAGCAAGGAGATTTTAGAGGCAGGACGGCAATCAAAGCACGAGGCTGGGAGAGCTTCACTGCCAGTTGAGGATGAAGTATAACTTTGAACTTTAGTTTTTCTGCCTCTATAACTTCATTGGAGCTCGGGCCGGCGTGGTGCCGTTGCCCATGGTAGCTCCCGGTGGAGGAAGCACAGGGAGCCACCGGCCTCCGAGGGAGCTGCTGGTGACTCAGACCTTTCTGAGAGATGCTAAAATGACAGTAAAACCCATAACGACAGGGAATCGCGTTGTCCCAAGGTGGCTGTTCCAGCATTTTACTACCTTTTAGTTAGAAACTTCTTGCTGTTGTTGCCTCTAAGTCTTGTATGAATCTCTTTCCAATTACTTCTAATCCGCAAGCCAGGGGGCATGGAGAAGAGCTGATGACCCTTCTTTTAACCAGGGTGTTTTACATGTTGGGAGCCTATTTCCCTTCAGCGTTCTCCTATGTTACTCTTCCAATCTTGCCTCAGAAGTCACATTCTCTAAATCTGTTGCTTTTCCTCTACTTGACGCTTTCCAATTAGCGTAGATTTTTTGTAAGAGCAATGCTAATGGCTGGACCATGTGCTCCAGACCTCACCAGGGCTGCACAGAACCAGGTAATTGCCTCCAATGTTTGCTATCCAGCGGTCCAATTAATAATGCTCGGCGTGATATTTCCTTTTCCTTTGTGATCTGTTTAAATCCTCTCCCTGCAATTTCTGGTAGCGTGATCAGCTAAAGGTTCTCGGTCCTCTTTCTCCTGTATATTTTAGCTTTACTCAAAGGTTGAGCTTTTGTACTTGTGCTTGTTGAATTTCACCCCATCACTTTTTCCCTTTCGGGTGATCTCTCTCAACTGCCAACGCAACTGAGATTTTGTTCTCAGTCTCCAAAGGTACTTGTGATATGTGCTGCTTTCTTGTCTTCTATGGATTTTGTAGGTGTCCTTTTTTATTCTTTCCTCTAGCTCATTTAGGAAAGCAATGAATGGAATCACAAAAATCAGGAAATTATACTTCTTCCCTTGCTCTGTCAGCTTAACAACGTTCACGGAGTCTTCTCCCAAAGTACTTTGGGGAATGAGGATGTAGTTGCTGTCGTGAGAGCTACTGTCAAAAGTCTCTCCAAAAAAATGACGCATTGTCTACTGCTGCTCTGGCTGTAAGGCCCACTGCCGTGAGCAGGGTTAGCAAAGAGGATTAGATGAGTTAGACTGACTCTGGTTTTAGCAAAGGTGTGCTGCCTGTGTCCTATCACCGCATTAGACCCTTAGATATTGCTGTTGCCTGTTCAGTGATTTGCTCTAGTGCTTTCCCGCAACCGTTACTCTCACAGATGTGTCGCTCCACCCTCCTGTGTGCCGCAGCAAGGCTTTGGAGACACTCATCAGAAAACAAACAGGGGGCTTCCTGGTCCACAAGATGTTTCAAAACATCCTTTGAGCATCACTGAAACGTGTACTTGAATTTGACAGTATGAAGATTATAAAGAGGTGGGTTTTTCCTTTTAGTACAGAAAAAAGTACTTCTGGGCACGTAATGTAGATTTCATTTTAAAATTTGGTTTACGGTGCAGTATAAGCAAAATGTTATAGGAATAAAATTTAGTAGTGAGGAAAAGGGTGGGGATTAATATGAGAACTATGACTCGCCCCTGTTGGCAGTGACCTGGCAGGGACAGGAGCTGAGGGAGGGTGGCTGCTCCTCCACCTTGGAAACCGAAACCAGAACAGAGTTAACAAGGAGACTATAAAAACGTGGATGAAAAGAGAACAAGGTACATGCTGAGCATTTGTCCCACTGTAAAAAGAGCAGCTCTCCACAAGAAAGAGAAAGCTGAGAAAAGAATACACTTCAGGAACTGAAAAGAAATGAGCGCGTCTGAGAGGAAGGGTGCCTGAACATAAGCATCTCTTTGAGCTGCCCCACAGTACCCTGCGGCTCCAGTGGCGGGAGCAGATGTCAGGAGGGCAGATGTCTCCTGTAGGTCGTGGGCCATGTCCCACGGTGGTTTCTGGTGGACTAAGGTGCCTCAAACAGCACTAAATGCCTTTATGTGAGCAACTGAATCAGGATCTGAGATTGTTCGGATTTAATGAATTTTGCCTCCAAGAGTAATTCTGGGAAGCCATTTACTGCAGGCGGGATCACGTATTTGCTGTTCTGTCTCTCCTGTTTGCTTTACTCTAGCGTGTAGGTTTCCACAGCAAGCCTGGGATATGATGGGGATAGACGCTGTGCAAAGCTGTAATGAATATTTTTGCTCCAAGAAGAGTTTTCTTCAAAGGATATAATGCCTCTGGCTGAAGTAGTCATATCTAATGATGTGTCTTTAGGGAAAGTGCATGCTGCTAGAACTGCAAAGGGAACTTTTTAACTGAAGCTGTTTTACTCTGTGTTCTGTTTAAGGGAAGAAGTTGATAAGGAATAAGGGGTGTTTTTCAGAGTTGCAGACTGATCCCCGGTCTGGAGAACCACCCACAGATCACCTTCGTGAGCAATTGAGGAATTTGTACAGCACTCCTTCTGAAAGGAGAAATTAATTTATTTTACTTGTGTGGGGCTTACCTCCTTGGTGTGCGTGTTCTTAGCTCATCCACTGTATGCCGCGTATAGCTGCAAGGTGGGGGCCGTGTTCAGATGACATGCACATCGTGCTGATTTCAAGTAACGCTTTCCATTTCTGATGAGCAGTGAATGAGACTTAGACTGGCCTTCTCCTTACTAGCAACCATACAACATGACCGAGGAACTTTCCACCCAAACAGCAAGTTGGCAGGAGCAAGCTGTGATTTGTGGGTCCTTTCTTACAACGTGGTGGAAAAGGAGGGGAAAGGGGAAAATGGCTGGAAGAAACCTCTTCAGCATGTTTTTCTGTTCCTCATCTCATTTCAGCTCCCTTACTGAGAGACCGAGGAGACATCTGCCATGTCGCCCACAGTTGTGGTAGACCAAGATCCCACGTGCCTGGACCGTATGGGTGCTTATGGTGAGAAAGGCCAGACTGCAGAAGGATGCGTGCGGCTGTCTGCAACCTCTGCTTTCGAAAACGAAATTCAGCTCCAAGCTCTCTGCCAGGCTGTGCTCTCTGCAGAGTTATTGTCTGTCTGTAATTGCTTAGCTGAATGCAAATCTCATGCAGGTGACCACTGCCACATAAATTATTCCATGCCTTCCTCCCTCCCGTCCTGCCCTCTGCTTGCCCTTACTGTCTGCTCACCACCCTGTTCCCCCCCCCCCAAAAAAAAAGAAAATACATTAAAAAAAACTGGTAAAAGTGTGCTAATGTACACAGCTGTTACTGTTGCTTTTTCAAACCTCGGGGAATCATCTAGTTTTGAACCCTTCAGGGAGAAGAAGAAATGTTGTAGCAACAGCAGGTTCGGTGATTACAAGCAGCGGTTGCCAGCCCGCAGTTCCTGCGGTGTGTATCTGCCGGACTCCTGGTGTACTTCCCTCCATGACACTCCCTCTGGTGTCAGGCATGGACCATGCTGTTGGCGGGGTATGCTCCAGTGCCATGGCACGGCCTTTCATGGGGATGGTGGGGATGATGATGGGGCTCTGCTGCCTCACAGTCACTGATTGTGGATACTTCTCTCCAACAGCAGGTGCCTGATTGCCATCTTGTACTGCTGCATCCCAAAAGCTTGATGAAATAACGTCTGCCCTGCTGCAAGGGAACATGGGAAAGGATCCTCAGGGAAAGGTCTCTGCATTGCAGGGACAGCTGGGTGGTGTTTTGCCGTTCTGACAGTAAACTATTCGTCCAAATATAGAATCACAGAAACGGTTAGAGTTGGAAGGGACCTTAAAGACCATCTCACTCCACCCCCTGCCCTGGGCAGGGACACCTCCCACCACACCAGGTTGCTCCAAGCCCCGTCCAGCCTGGCCTTGAACCCCTCCAGGGATGGGGCAGCCACAGCTTCTCTGGGCAACCTGGGCCAGGGGCTCACCACCCGCACAGCCAAGAATTTCTTCCTAATTATCTAACTAGTTCTAGAAAGAACTAACACTATTTAACTAGTTTGAGAAAGAACTAACAAAGGGATGGAGCAAATGGCAAGAAAGGATAAGATCATATGATTATGATTGTAGAAAACACTGTAAGTCAAGGCTTTCTTAAAAGGAGGATCAGGGCTGCCTCTCAGGAGCCAGGATGCCTGGAGAAATGGGCTGCCAGGAATGCTGTGGGGTTTCAAATAACGGTAAATGCAAAACCCTGTCCCTGGGGGGGATAACCCCCTGTGCCATGCAGGCTGGAATCAGCTCTGCGGAGAAGGACCTACAGGTCCTGCTGGAGAACTTCTCGGAGTTGCACAGTGATGGGATAAGATGCAGGAGACGCAAGTTTCAAGAAGGGAAGTTAGATATCAGGAGAATCAAGTCCATCATGCCAGTGGACAGACTTTAACAAGGGCTCAGAGATGATGTTTGAACTGCAGCCTCAGAGATCAAAACTCAACTGGACAAGGCCCTGAGTAACCTGACCTGATTTTCAAGTTAGATCCAACTTCAAAGCCAGCCTTGCTTTGATGAGGGCTGAACCGGAGACCTCTATAGGTCCCTTTTTGACCTGGATTTCATGATTCTGTGGGACGTACAGAAAAAACCTTCTCATGCTAGAGGCTTAGAATATGTGTGTTGGTTAAGTTTCACTGTAAGATGGTTGGATATTTCCTTACAGTAAAAAGCATTATTACTAAATATCAGAGACTATAATACAGTTGTATGTGCTTTAGCGTCTCTTCTCATCTTCTCCTACCCTGTTGCTAGCATCTGTAATCTAAGGGAGATATTTCTCTTGCTGTGAGATCTGTTGACTATTATGTTTGGTTTCTCAGTGTTGACACAGTGTAGAAGCTTGTGATGATCTGTAGGGGTTCATCATACTTGAATTTTCACAGGCTCTTGCCTCTGATCTCTACAGAAGAGCAGCAGAGTTGAGGGTGCTCTCGGATCTGCAGACACAGTGCTTGCTTGTCTGTTGGCACAACTGGCGAGGCTGGCTGCTGTGCCTTTTCTGCCGTCGCCTGAACAGCAGCGAGGTGGCCATAAAGAGCGTATGAGTTATCTGGGAAGAGGAAAAACTGGGAAGGGAAGATGCTGCCCCACAGCACCTTCCTGAACTAGTGATGAGCGATGCATGAAGGCAAAAGTACTGACATAAGCTGTAAAGAGTGCCAAAGAGCGATACCAGGGGATTTTCTGATTAGATTCACTCCAGGGGAGAGCTTTTGAGTTTTTTTGCTGCCAGAAGCTTTTCTTTTGGCAATCGTGAAGGGCTGCAGGTGCCTGAGGCAGTGTGGAGCCAACACAGCAATAAGTGAGGGTAAAGGCCGTCAGCTGTGAGGAGCCATGGTTTTCCTGATGCAGCCTTGCCCTTGGTTTGCATCTCCAGTGCTCCTAAGGCTGTAGCAGAGCTGCATGCAAAGGCCACGGGATTAGTTGTGGATTTACAGTCTGACTTAAACATGGAAACCCCCGGTGTCTGGCTTTGGGAAACTGTGCTTCTGTGGAGGAAGGAGATGTAGCAGCGCTGGCAGGAGCTGTAGCTTGGTGTGTTACAGCCATCTGCTGCTCCCAGCTAGAGGAGTTGTCTGTGTGGGGCCAGAGCTGAGGGAAGAGGTTTTAAGACTATTTGGAAAGAATAAAAAATAATTTAAAAAAAAAAAGGGAAGTAGCCCTGACAGCCAAACCCGGGGTTGCCCTCACTTCAGCCTCCCGAGGGTGCCTAACAGCAGAAGGGGCTTTCAGTCCCCAGGTTGTCTTTGTGGCCAGGGTGGGGCAGGGAGGAGGGACAGTGTGACACCAGGCGGGTTTTAGCTGCGGAGGAAGACTCAGTCGTGTACCCATTGACATGTTTGATGAGCATCAGGTCCTGCATGCTGTGGGTAGGTGTAGACAGGCTTTCGGGACTGAGGCAATTCACCTGGTTCCTACATCATCTAGGCACAGGAGGTGGGTGCAGGTGCCCTCCTTTCACGTGGGGAGGGACACCTTAGCTCCCACTCTTGGGCAGGCATCTGGAGAGTGGGGGTATGTCAGTCCTGGGCTCCAGCACATCCCTCCTGCTGAAGCTCCTGCTGTCCTGCAGTCTTTGTCAGAGTATGCCGGAGGCGCTCGTTCTACTTTCACTGCAGTCTTTCTGCACGGTTGTTTAATTATGGAGCTGATTATTTATGCAGTTATGTTTTTGAGAGCCTGGCTGAGCACTGTTTAAAAGCAACAGTGAAAACAGACACCCTGAAAACTCGGTGGTTATGCAGGCAGCATAGCTGTCTCATCAGGTCAGTTGTCTAATTAAGCAGGGAGTTTGAGGATTTCATGGATGCAAAGGCTACTTTTAAATATGTTGCTCAACCAACGGGGTGTTTGGCTTGCTATTGTCTGACTGCAAATAATACATGTCTTGAATTGTCTTTGTTTTAATTTATTTTTGTGCTTTGCGTGTTCTTTAAGATTGGCTCAGGTACGCTGGGAATTCATCACTGCATACCATGCTGGAATGAGCAGGGCAGTATAAGATGCATAACTTTCTTCATCTATGGAATTTGTGTGTGCGCATATGCGTATTTGTCCATCATTGTAATTAGCGGTGAGCTATATGAAAACAAGGAACAGCCCCAGGATCTCAGGCAAAAAATAAAATTAAATTAAATATTTATTAGGTATCATGATTTATGGAACCTGTCTGAAAGTGAAGAAGCCTTCATGAAGCACATACAATCTCATAGTTATTAGGGGATTTTAGAACTTGATTTTGAGAAAGATGGTATAAGTAGCTTGACAAGGATAAGGTTGTAGATGGATGGAGCTGGTCGCTACAGATTTCTTCCAAAACTTCATTTCACATGAGGTTGTCCTGAGTGGAACTGACTTTTTCAGTCCTTGATTTTTCCACCTAAGCCTGTTTAGATAGACCTCGAAGGACAGTTTGCTGTGTATGGTGCCTTCTTACAGGGAAAGTAGCTGTAAGCAAAGGCAAAGCCAAAAACTTTCAAGGTGGGTAGCTGATTCCCAGCAAAATTCACTTCCTCCACTGGTATGTGGTTATCCGGGCCATCTCTCAAACATGATAAAACACCTGAGGAGCTTTACACGTGTGTGTGGTGGCACAGTAGTTGGAGGAGATGTGGGTGGGGAGGAGGGGGGACATCCTCAACCAGCCTGGTGGTGCTTGTGGTTGAAAGCTAAAGCAGTTGGCCAAGGCTGTCTGATGGACCCCGTTCTTTTGTCATGGGGACTGGAGATGTTTCCTCAGCGCAGCAGGTTCATGAAAGCTGTTCTTTGTGCATCTCTTACATAAGACATCTAAGCTGAATTTAAGAGCTCTAAGTGTTGATGAATTTACTGAGCTCACGGTTAAATTGTTCTAGT
This sequence comes from Rynchops niger, assembly GCA_013400035.1. Taxonomy (NCBI): domain Eukaryota; kingdom Metazoa; phylum Chordata; class Aves; order Charadriiformes; family Laridae; genus Rynchops; species Rynchops niger. Next base: position 133,743 of record VXBH01005098.1, on the reverse strand, counting down.
GCTTAAATGTCTGCTGGATCAGGCTTCTGATTGTTAGGAGGGCTAATGTGTATTTACACTGTGATGAGCAAGTATCGCCTATTAAACTGGAGATAAAAGTGGAAGCAATGCAGTATCTGGGGCTTGGGGACAGAAGAGAAAAATAACATAATTACAATTCTGTTTCCTGCTCTATTTTTCTTTAGTGCTGTCTTGAGGATTGTAATTGCATATATTTTAATGATTTCTGTAGAGTTTATGATTTATTTTTATAAACCAATGACAGCGAAGTATCAGCTTAGTCTGCAAAGCATAAAAAATAGCTTGCCATAATTGAGTTCCAGTTGTAAATTCTATTAAACCTTTGCTTAATTTGGAAGTTTTATTTTTTAGGGAAGTTCCATAAACCTAATGTAGTTACCAAATAGAAAACCCTGCAAAACTCTGCACGTATTAAAATTTATTAATATTAAATTAATTACGTAGCATGCTGTCTTTTGAAAGATGAAACATTACATTTTGTTATCAGAGTAAGAGGTCTGCGTTGATTTGGCTGAGAATTGTTTGTTTTGAACAGAAAGTAAAATGCAGATGCTGTTCTGGCTGATTTGTGTCGCTTCAGCTGGAGGGAAGGTGTGACTTCTTCTGCAAAACACCTGGAAGGTGAGAAGTGAAATCTGAAGCAGTTTTGTTGGAAGTGAATGACAGAAGGCAAGTATAATGTTTTGGGGATTTACCAGATGGTGTACCTTCAGAGAATCTTGCAAGGTCTGTTTAAAAAGGAGGGGAGGGCATTCGGTGTTGGAAGCAACGGTGCTGTGATGGGGATTTATTTGCTACAAGTCTAACAGACCCCCCCGTCTGTATGGATGTAGGGTTTCTGCTGTGGGGAAATATCCATAGAGACGCACAGGAAAGAAGGTATTTCAGGCCGGAGAGCAGTTGCCTATACCAGTTCCTCACCTGCCCCATCTTGTTCCACTAATACTTGGGGCTTTTAGTTTATTTNCCCCCCCCGCCGGTATTATCTACAAAGAAATCATATGTTACTTGGGCTCAAAAAGTTCAGGTTGGTTTGGTCTTGGTTTGTGGGTTTTTTGGGGTTTTGGTTTGTGTGGGGTTGTTTGTTTTGGTGGTTTTTTTTTTTTTTTTGGTGGGGCTCAGTTCAGGAAAAACTCAATGAGCTCATTGGTTTCTTTACCTCTTCAGTGTACTTTGAGAACAGCCTGCCACCATTTCCCTGCGGACACCCATTGCCTGCATATTCCTCAGCTCTTCTCATTTTGACTTCTGTTGCATTAGGCATCGCTCATCTTTCACCTCTCTGAGAGGCTTCATCCTTTTCTCCGACTCAGACTGGCCTGTGGATATTTGTGAGCAGTCTTTGAAACTCCAGCTGAGCCAGGAAAATGCATAGTTGGTGTCGTGAAAGCCTGACCATTCATCCTGACATTTTCTTGCCATGTTGCATTAATTAGCTTTAGCCTACAGGTGGAGCAGGACGAAGGCAGAAATACTTTTCTTGGTGATCATTGGAATAAATTGATAGTATTTCTAAGATTGATAAAGTGAAAAGCAGTCACAAGCTATTAGATTAATAAGTCAGGCTGTTTTGCACACTCCTCTTGCTGTTGTTATTCTCATAGGAAAGATCAAAATTATTTATATGCCGCAGTAACTCCAGTGCTGTCTGCGAGAATGGCTAGGGCCCCCTTTTTATGTTACTGTCCCTTGAGCGCAGATGCAGGAGCACCTCTAACTCTCATTCAAAGTACGTTTTGTGTTAAATGTGGCTTAGTTGATTTCAGTAAGCTTTTTGGTGGCTTATAAATAGTAAAGATTATGTATCCCCAGTGGTACTGAATCAAGAATGCGTGTTGTCTATCAGTGTTTGTTATTGACACGTGTATGTCACAGCACAGGCCGGATTCCTCACTTTATTAATCGTGTATCACAAAGGTGCAAAGTGAGTAAATGGATGGCTGGCGGTCACTCAGGGCTTCTGCAAAAGAGATAATGGAATTAAGCCTCCTGGTTTCTAATGCAACATCCAACACTCAACATCTGCTGTCAGAGGGGAGTGTGCAACACTGTAAGGCCAGTTGTGGAATGAGTTCCCAGCAGGCTTATCCTTCATCTTGTGGGATGAACCGTCAGAAGAGTTCCAACCCAAAAATTCTCCTTCTCAAAGAGGCTCAGTCATCGCTTCTGCCTCTCCTCAAGCTCCCAGAGCCAGCCAGAGCTGAGACCTACTTCACTCTATATCTCTCTCCCTTAGACCTCCAGTTTCAGTTCCAAGCCTTGAAGCACTGGAAAAATGAGCAAATCCATTTCTTTAGGTTGCTAACTACCTTTTCTGTCATTTTATCTCATTCCACACTTGAATGTTTTGTGTTTCCTTTTCCGTTTCAGTTGCCAGCTCTTGGATTGCGCTATAAAGTCATTGTTGAGTTAAAGCTCTCCCTACTATCAGGTATCTTTGCCTGACTCTTGTAATTACGGTCTTGAATTTTGTGCTTTAGCTTTGGAAAAGCAATATGGACTGCTCTCTTTTAGTCTGTGCCAGTTGAGACAGTTTTATTAGGTATCAGACCGTTTCTCCAGCTCCACAGGAAACTTTTGTTACTCTGTGGTATTAATAGGCCTCTTAAACAGACTGGGCAGGCAATGTCATACGCTTTTGTGTTATCCAGCACAGTAGTGCTGCTGGAAACCTCTGGAGATGGATGGCATTAGGGAAGGAAGTAAAAGAATAGCAGGAGTATTGCATTCAGAACATATCATACGCTGAGTTCTCTGTCCCTGGCTCCCTTATGTGTGACTCTACAACAGCCTTTTATGACCTTGAAAACTGCCTGTACCCATCTGTTGTCTTTTTGTTTAAAAGTCCTAGTTTGTTCATTCTTTCCTTGTAGGTCACACATGTGGGGTTTTTTCTTATTTGTGATTGTTTTCAGATTGTACCCGTTGCCTTTCTTTGGCCTCCCTCCTCATACCCATATTGTCAGTAGGGACAGGGATGTAGACTGCGTGTGGTACTCTGGTACTGAGGGGCGCAGGTGGTTGCTTCTTCAGCTTTGAAGTTTCTGCTGCAGCCGAGACATTCCAGGGCCTGTTTCTCATCTTTGCAGTAACGTGACGTTTCTGATTCACGTTTAGTTTGTGACTCTCAGTAATGTGCAGACGACGCCCTGCAGAACTGCAGCCTGGGCAATGGTTCTTCACCCTGTCTTTTGGTAGCACGCTGACTCTTTTTCAGTGGGATATCTTGCAATTTCTACATTGGATAATAAATATTCCCCCCCACACTTTTTTTTAATCTTGTGATATGTAGGGATAAATCTTTGCTGGGTAAAATGTTCTTTCCTGACTTGGAAAAAAGTCTGTTCCCAGCCTTCTCCAGCGCACAAGATAATTCTATATTCCAAGATTTGAATTCTTGTGAATGAGAGTCAAAAAGCAATGCATGAACAGAACATTGGGGTTGTTAATAAAATTAATCTCTTAGAGCAAAGGTTAAGCAACTGGACTTTATTTTGTTTTCCACATATGCTCATTTCAACGCTCCAGTCTATCCCAGGAGCTGTGTGGCTGCATGCAGAAGTACCAACCCTTAGAAAGAAGATGTATTTAAATGCTTTGGTGCGCGCCCTGTAACTATATTTTTATTCTGGTCCTTATGGTGTTCCCTTAGTTTGTTGCTTATTGATAGGAGTGAGTATTAATCTGTTTTTAATTATGGTGTCTAAAGTGATTTAACGTCTGCCAGTGATTTCCAAGACATAAAATTTAGATGTTAAAAATGTGATTCACATGAAATGGGAAAGGTTTTAGTGTTTCAAAACTTCTCAGTAATTCTGTCATTCTGCCCAGTACTAATCCCTATCTACTAAAAACAAATGGTAAGAGAACTTTTAATTCTAGTTTTCTTATGAAATGAAGGTCTTTTCAAGTCAGGTTTGGCATGATTTTCTCATCTCAGTTCACTTTCCATATTTAGTTTGAAGGTGCTTATGATTCTGAAAGGCGAGAAAACAAACCCCAGAAGCACAGAAGCAGCCTAGTCCTGGCGAGTTCCAAGGGTGTTGCTGACGATGTGACAATCAAGTACACAGCTGAAAAATGTTCAAAAGAAATAGGGGAACAGGATTGGGAATAGGATCAGAAAAAGACTTGCTGAGTCTTAAAGTTCGGCCTCACCGCTGTAGGCAGCCACATCAGAGATGTGTCTCATAAACCAGTCAAGCTTGTACTCAACAGAGACGGACCTCAGCTGCCTGATCCCAAGATACACGTGCTTCCTAAAACCAGAGCAAGGGAACATGCTTGTAGGTTTATTGATGTATTTTGCATTAGGTTGGTATCGCCAAGTCAACATAGTTCTTTCCTTCACCCAAAGCCTGTCTGCTTCCTTCCCTCTCTCCACACGTTTGGTGCACGTTTTCTTGCCGTGGTTGTCCTTCCCTTTCTGTGGTCCCCAACAGCTCTACACATCCCTTCTGCCTACTTCAGTCTAATTTTCCCCCTGTCCCAAATCACTGAAAATCCAGGTTTCATCCTCCACACACCTCAGTGGTCCTCTCTCCATCTACCACGCTTATCCCCGCCACCATGTCTACCATCGTTCCCCACTCCCTGCTGCTCTTCCCTCTTGCTTTCCTCTCTTCTCTTCCCATCACCACCACAACATTGCGCAATAACTCAGGTCGAGACTGTCCCACGAGCCTTTCATCAGGTGCTGATCTGCAGCAGCTTTCTGTTTCTCCAGGCTTCACTGCTTCGGGTTAGAGGGTAGTGATGGTGACCTTGTCTCCTATTTGTGCTGTTTCTCTCCGCTTTCCCTTCCAGCTTCTCCTTTGCTTTTGAGCATCTCTGCGTCTTCTTGCCCATTTTGTGCTCCCCTGCTCCAGCCACCCTCTATCTTCCTCTTTCCTGCCCATCATCTGCTCTTGCTCTTTTAATAGAGCTCCTTGACTTCTCTGCTTGTGGGCGCTCCTCCTTATCCCTGAGATAGTCCAGCTCACTTGCCAGCTATTATCTCCATCTCCCCTCTTCTACCACTCTCCCAGTTACAGCATTGACGTTTTCTTGTCATGTTCTTCATCCTTCCCTCACCAAACACTGCCTGCTGCCTCTACCCATCTCTGTCTTGGAAATACTTTGAGGTTCCCCTCTGACAGAGATCACCAGATGTATCAACTTCCTCTCTTTCATCAGCTTCTTCAGCATCTCCATGTGAGACTTCTTCACCTGTGCCACCTGCTCAGGTAGCTGTGAGGCAGCTATACTTTAGAGACCAGCAGCAGGCCACTTATATTTAAGGACCATGTAATTTCTGGAGGTAGGTGAAATGAATAAGCACCTCTCTTCTGGTGCTCAGAGCTCCTGCTCCTCATCCACGCTGGAGCACCTGGATGGTCAGAGCTGCGGGGAGTAAAAACCTTGGAGGAGAAAGGCCCGCGGCAGCAGCGCTGCCTGGACGGCTGCTGGGGCTCTCTCCTGCAGGAGACCAGTGGATAAGCCAGAAATATTGGGACAGGAGAGACGCAGTCTCTGCTCTAAGAACTATTAGCCGCTTTTTCAATTTAGCATCCCAAATTTCGTGCCCGTGGAAACGTAAGAAGATCCAAAGCGATATGCTGGACTGCTGGTTTTCAGTGTAAATCCACGTCCTGTGAAGCAGTGGGCCTGCTTATGTGGGGAAAAAGCAGGAGCTGACAAGGTCTAGAAACTAGTGGAAAAGTGTCGAAGTGATGGAACAAAATCAGGAAGCCAAGTTTTCCTCATTACCATTTTATCAGGAAAAAGAGTATGCCTGGTCTGAAAAAGAGGATGACAATTTGGCAGTAGGTGCTACATACCTTTACTACCATGCAGGTTGTCATTTTCGTACTTACTAAAGCTGTCAGACATTTTGGTTTCCCCTTTAAGCAGGATTAATGTCAGCTTCATCTGCAGTGACTATTTTTTTTCCTTGTTTTACAAAAAATATGGGAGAATGCTGTGCCTTGTGTATTATCTTTGTGCTCATAATAGACATTAATAAGTAAATCCCTGTAAGATGGCAGGGATGTTTAGAAGATAAAAAATCCCGCTGTTTTTTCTGTGTTTAGAGTGTGTGCCGCATCAAGGCATTTTAGTTGCAGTGGGAAGCTGTTTCCTTTTTCATGACTTTATGACTGCAGTGTATTACGGAATTCTCTAGTGCTAGGAAATAAAAGCTAGAACCATGTTTTCACACAGGAATTTGGAAGTTTGAGACAAAAAGTTTAGTTATGATTCAAAAATACTTTTTTTTTTTCTTTTTTTCCCCTTGCAACATAAAAGGAGGTCAGCACAGCCTGGATATCCTACACCAGAGAGAGCACGTCTATCACCAGCACAAGCTGGGAACAGCTACAGGATGGAAAATGGAGATGCTGAATAGACTGGGAAGATGGAAACGCTCCTGGCAGCATGGCTCGGTAGCAGAGGAACAAGTCAAGTAGGTGCCATCCTTGCATCTTTGGTGGTATCTTCATCATGGCATCATGGCAATGCCTATAGATTAGCGACTAGCTGGGTCCCGTTGTGTGAGGTGCTGTACAGTCAGAGGAGGTGTGAAAGGTAACATTAAAAAGTGGGTGCTGAGAGCAATGGACGCAGAAAAAGCTTATGAGGAGGCAGGTGGATCCAGGGACCTGCTGGGTGGAATTAAACTCCAGGGGTTATTCTCTTGTTATACCTGAAATGAGTTTTGGAGCCACATTTCCATCTGCAGGTTGAGCTGCGATTGTCATCCTTGCAGGCAAAGCCCATGCTTCCCAGACCATCGTTAATTTGCCCCGTGTTTGCTGCTAATGTGCTCAAAGCAAAGAGAACCCAGCCCATTGCTTCTAATGGGACCTCTGGAGGAGGGTGCCTGTGGGGGACATGGAAGGTGCCCAGAAGGCACAAGGGAAGCATCATCTGTGGTATGTTGTCCCCTCGTCTTTCTGCCTGGCTCTTTGCAGAATGCGTTTTCCTCCCTGGCTTGGCAGTGAGTGACGAGCTGTACCTGCTGTGGGGTGGTGGGGAGAGGCAGGGAAGGGACCTAGCTGGGTCAGGGATGGAGTTCGGGTGGGCAGGGCTAGGCCGAAGGGTTTCTTCGATCTGTGGTACGTATTTCAGGTTCTTAATGACAAAACAAGCAACGAAGCTCAATTAAATGGCCTCCTAAATGAATCATCAGGCAAATAACATGGTTTTACAAGAATCTTTCATCTGAAGCTTTATCAGCTTTTGACAGAGAAAAACTTTTTTTATGCTTTTGAGCGCTTTCATGGAAGCAATATTTGTTTTCCTCATTTCCCCTTCCATATATTTTTGCTGGAGAGTTGTTTACCCTCTTTCTGCTCTGGTAAGAACAACATGGCAGTGTACTCATAAGTAGGAGGCACAGGTGAACCTTTCCCAGTAAAACCGAAAGGTTGGACCTTTAACTGCTCCACATTATCATGGCACCGTAAAGACTCGTTATTTTGTGTTGGCAGCAGGTTTGGCTGAATAAGTAGCTTGCTGAGGCACAAGGCGGGTAGTGACTCACCTTGCCGGTGAGTCAGGCTTAAGCACCACAAAATGCCTTGGGGAAACTCCATGTTTATGTCCTCAATTTTGTCTCTATTTACTAAGCTCGTTTTTAAGATATTTGAAATACAACAACGCAGCTATAGAAAGTTGCTCTCCATAGCATACCTCAACATAAATGTCCCATCTACTGCTAATTTCTCCTGCTACTGTCACCTGGCAATACTTGTTCCCTTAACTTTTAATATTTGAGTGATGAGAGAGCTCATCACTCTCTACAACTACTTGAAAGGACATTGTAGAGAGGTTGGTGCTGGTCTCTTCTCACAGTTAATTAGTGATAGAACAAGAGGGAATGGGTTCAAGCTGCAGCAGGGTAGGTTTAGGCTGGACATTAGGAAAAAATTCTTCACAGAAAGAGTGGTCAGACACTGGAATAGGCTGCCCAGGGAGGTGGTGGAGTTGCCATCCCTGAATGTGTTTAAGACTCGTTTAGGTGTGGTGTTAAGGGATATGGCGTAAGGGAGAACTTTGTAGAGTGGAGTCGATGGTTGGACTCGATGATCCCAAGGGTCTTTTCCAACCTAAATGATTCTATGATTTTTGAATTACTTTCCCTTAAAGTAAACGCAAATCTTTGTTCTTTTTTTTTTATTAGAAAACGACATGCGTCTGCCTGTTCAGATGATGAATTCAGCCCTGACTGGTTGGATTGTTTGATGTCCATCTTCTCTGGGCTGTCCTGGGCGCTCTGTCCCACCCGCAACCTGATGATCCCCAACCCATCCCCATTCCCTCCCTTGGCAGACACCGGAGCTCGCAGCCTCACAGGAGGCATCTTCACTGTCCTTCCTCTGCTGAAGCAATCTTTCTAACTTCTAACGGTCTTACCTGTTGAAAGTCACTTTAATTAACATTCTCTTTTCAGACTTCGGGCTGTGAAGTGAGTGCCTTTGATCAGATTAATAGTTTTTAGTTTTAAGAGATGTGCGTTTTCACTTCTTGTGACACATTGAATATTTGGCTTGCTCTAAAGGCTATTATGCTAGACATGTGTTATGTTCACTTAAATGTGTTTTTATCTTTGGAAAACCTTTAAGGAGCTTAGCAGGGCAGAGAGGAGTATGTTCGCTCCACAAATGCTGCATGCGCCTGAGTTTTCCTGCCCTCTCCCTCCTGGGGACTCTGTGCTTCCTTGCGAAGCCGAGCTCAGGCTGGCTCCCCTCTGACCCCACACTCTCACCCTGGTTTTGGGGGCCCACAGGGCAATGGTGTGTTTGATAAAGGCGTTATCAAACATATTGCACGAGTATTTCTCCTTCTTGTATCCTGTAGGCGTTCAAGGTGGAAATCCTTCTCTACATTCTCCCAGTGGTCTAACCAACTCTTCCAGATTTATCTTTTTTCTTCAAAGTTTCGTTTTTTTTCTGGCAGAGACTGGATATATTTTAGCTGTTTAATGCAATCTATTTTTCCTGGGTTTTTTTCCCCCGTAGTTGCAGCTGTTTCAGAGAGTAACTTATAAGAGATTAACCTCCACAATGCAAGCAGAGTTAAACGTTTCTTCCCAATGCAAAAGCTTGGTTTGAAATGGTGCAGCAATTAACTAAGATTCGTTAGAATGGGGGGAGTCCTTTACTCTCACTTTCTGATTAATGCCTCTACTTTAAACTCTTATCCATTTATCCCTCTATGTATCCTATTGTTCTCCCCTCCAGATAGGGGCTTCATACAAACACTGTTTTAATTACTTTTATAATTAGTCAGCGGCAAAATATTTGATGAAATGCCTCTTCTACTTACTGAAATCTTTGCTGCTTTTTTCATGTATTATACACAACTTCTCATTTTCAAGTCTAATTAAATTTTTCTCATCATTCTTACATTCACCCCTCCAGTATCACTCTTCTTCTTGTGACATTACATTCTAGATGACATCACAAAATCTCATTTGTTTCAGGGGAGAACGCATTTTAGAAAATGAAGACGGGGAGCAATTTTTCTTTGTTTTTAAAGGAGACTTCTTTCTGCTTTGCTGAAAATTACCTGATATTCTCAGGAACAAACAGAAAAACACTTTGTAAATCCAGTATAAACAATTAATTCTCTATCTTAAATTATCTTCCCCTAGTGTTCCTGGTGGGCTGTCACTGAACTTAAAGTACCATTTCCACAAAGTCTGATATTATCAAAGCATATTTAACAATACGTTCCTATTTGCTGCTTGTATTTTTTGCAATTCACTTCCATGAAAAGGTATTTTCAGTCCTTAATTACAGGTAGCATTTGGTAACTTGCATCTTTCACTGCCCCTTGGCTGTATCTTGGAACTGCATTGCCACTCCCCGCTTACTTCTGGCGCGAGACTTTTGGAGTGGTGTGCAGAGATTTAGCTGTGGTGTTAATGGGAATCACATGGCTACATCCTCAAGCAGGGCTTTGGAAATGAATCCCTTCCCCCTGTGGATTTATCAGGGAGTAGGTGGTTTATTTATGTAAAATCACATGGATAAACCTTGGTTTATCTTTGAAAACTTGCTGGTTTTGCTTTTTGTCCCTTATCTACATCTGCTTCAAATTTACAGCATTTATGGTAACTGCTAATACTTTCTTACGAATGTGCTTCCAAACCTTTTTATTTTTAGCGATCAGATTACCTGCCTGTTCTTTAACCTTTGAGCACTTGTTTTTCCATCTCATGATTTTGCCCTAAAATAGGGGTGAGACTAGAATGCTGATGTGGAAATGAATATTCCTGGCCACGGACCAAACCATAACCGTTTTTCACTTGATTCTTTCAACTTGGCACAAAGTCCTTAGATAAATTTGTGTGAAGTTTCAGAGAGACTGCACAGAATTTGAATCGCAGAGCGCTGGGGGTTCACACTCACCTTCAGGAAGATTTGCCTCAGCTTGTCAAGCACTGCAGAGCCCCACTGCAGGCAAGGTCCCCAGACAGCAGCCTCAGGGCAGAGGAGCCACCTTCCCATCCCATGTCCCTACCAGGAGCCACCACCTGGCTGTACCAATACCTTAGTGCTGGTTAAAGGCCATTCTCAAACTCCTCTGGAGTCCATCTCACGCTTGCTTCTGAACTTCCCAATACGAAACATCCCATCCTGCTGTTGGTGGGACTCATCCAGACCAGCCCATTGTGGTGACACCTTGCCAAAAGGAGACCTAAACTTGGAAAAGACTTTCTGTACACTTTTGTTAGGGGTGAGCTACCCCCGCATCTGTTTGACTGAGCCCTAGCCTGGGGCGAGCTATGTGACATTAGACTTTCTTGCTTTGTGTGTAAAAGAAAAGTTCCAGTGATTAATAGTCTCTTCCTGTGATTATTATCCTTTGTTTGGAAAAAAAAAATCCTTTTTTCCAGTTTTAATTTCCCTGGTTTTAGTTTCAGTTTCCAACCATTGCTTCTCACCGTGCCTTTCTTCATGAGATTAAAGCAGTTCTCACTTCTCCCCATGAAAGTGCTCACATGTTTATAACATTCCCGCTTGTTTTTCCTTTTTGATGAACAAAGCTAATGAATTCTTTGAATATTGTCAAATAAGGTATTTTCTCCCATAAAAATAAGTCGTTACAGAGCTCCCTACATATCTTTCAGCATTTCAGCAGTATTCAGAGGTTATACACTTCCATTTAATCCTACTCTACCCTCCTTTATTCATATATCCACACATTTCTTGGACATTCTATTATTCTGGGAGCTGATATTACTTGCTCACCGTGACACATAAGGTCATGTAGCACCACAGCTATATTGAAACAAGAAGGATTCGGTAAAGAATTTATTTATTTAGTGTCCTGTGGTTGAGACACTCTTATATCACCAGGACTTTTGCTGGTTGCTCTCCAGCGTCATTCTTTTCACCGTCAGTCATAGCAGGAGTGGGAAAGCTGCCCGTATCAGCAGCGCTGCTGTATCCTCCTCCTCCACTCGGCAACTGGTGCGTTGTTTGGTCTGGTTCAACTTCAGTCCTGGTCAATGGGAAACGTCCTTCCACTGGCCCCAGGTCAGCTTCACTTCAGTAGAGGCGTACTGGATTCACAAGGAGGGAGGGACAAGACAGGGCTCTCTGTGTGTGAGATGATGCTAATTCTGCATTGGTCACAGCCGTTTCTGTCTTGAGCTCATCTCGAGTGCTGTCCTTTCACCAGCAGAAGCATGTTAATTTAAATGAGATGTGGATGTAGTCACAGGTTTCTGTTGTTAGTAAATATTGATGCCTTACAGAAAGACTTTTAAATTGGTCTCTCTCCGATTTGCTTATTTTACTATGGGAAGCGATCTACAAAGCATTTAACAAGCATGAAATTCTCCTTTATGGTTGAAGTGCAGCTTCTCTAGTATTTTCTTATGGTTTTCAAGATAAATCTGACCAGTATCTGTCTGAGGAGGTTTAATGCCTGGCTCACAGCTGCTGGATGGATTTCTGGCTGTAGCTATGGCTCATCTCACTTCAACCTATTTGGGATCTTCCTGGCCCTTATACTCAGTTCACTTTTGTTACTGGCCCAAGTGTTGAAACTGTGGCACAGACAGGCTTTTAGACTGGGCTTCATCCGGTTCCCCTTGAGCTTTGTACTGTCTGAACTAACTTAAAATGAACTCCCTTTTGAGTGATTTATGCGATGCTAAGATGCATTTAGGTAAGGACCAGAGCCTGCGTTGAGTCTCTCTGTGTAGTCCTTGGCATCCAGTTGTCCTTGTGGTAAGAGTTCTAGAGTTTGTTTGGTTTTGTTTTCAGCTGTAGGCGGTCTGCATGCTCCTGCCCGGAGGCCCTGTGCTGTAGTCTCTGCTGTGCACTTTGTGAAGTCTGTAATTATAGTGCAAACGGCTGCAAGGTTTTGACCTGAGCAAGTTTGAAAAAGTGATCTGGGTTGTGAAGTGCAGGGCAGGGAAGAACCAAGCCTGCGCTCACCACATTGATATCAACTAAGGTAAGGCTTTGTAGAAATAATGGGAAATTTTAAGTCTTCACCGACTATTTTATAATCACGTGGACAAAGGGATTCTGGAAAGACAGGTTTAGAGTTTTACAGTTTAATAGAGCACAGTACCTTACCTTCTTTGCAGTGATAAGAGACGCTTTGGGGATGCCTTCTAGCGTTTGACCTTCCTGCTTTAGGCTTTGGCCGTTTTGTGTGCTTCCCTCCGCGCAGCATAGGTGGTTCCTGCACTGCCTTCTATAATTGAGGCTAAACCCTGAGCTTGTGCTGGGGAGATACTTTAAGCCAACGACCAACAAAACACATGCAAATTCCGTCTCCTGCTATTTTCCATATATTCTGTTTCTCTTGGCATTCTATATGGACACTTCACACCCGGCGCAGAGACATTGATGTTTTTATGGTGTTGGTAAGTCTGGTTTTTTTGGGTTTTTTGATTTTTTTTTTTTTTTTCTTTCCTTTGTGTCTGCTCTTGGAGGCTTGAGTCTGAAAAGATTTTCAAGGGGAGGAAGGGAACATGCTGGGTGATGGTGAGCCTGATAAACAAAGATAGCGTGTGAATTATGCATATTCTTGTACATTCACCTTCAGGAAGTAGTAGGACTTGGGTAGTGGGTGACTGGCAGAAAAGACCTTGAACAGCAGCTTTGTGAGACTTATTTATTTACCAGCGTAGTCTTCGAGCAAGATTAATTATCAGACAAAAAAGCTTTGAAGGATCATTTTTTTGTTCTAAGTGTACAAGTTTTGGACCAATAAAATAACTCTCTTTCCTAGTACTCCTGAATCGTGGTACAACAAGCTAGTAAGGCACGCAAGTGAACAGGATTATTCAACCTGGGTATGCAAATAAGAACATATTACAGCTCTCACTGGCTTTTATGACCTTCATTAAGCACAGGGGAACAGCTGAGCGTGCATACATGGACTCACACCCAGCCGAGCTCATAAACTGCAATGCGATGCAACTGCCCTCGCTGAGGGCACGCGGAGTGCAGAGCTCCTACAGCTCCATGCAGAACCCAATTTAATATTCACGGAGCTCAAATATCAAGACCTCCTAAGGAATTAGCACACAAGGACAAGACAGATTTAGACAGGAAGGGTTTGTGAGCTTTGTGTAGGAACTGCAGACCACGAGTGCCAGTAATTACCCACCTGGCTTGTGAATCACATAGTATGGGCAGGTTGCTACATGGGACTCATAAACTCTTATCAGCTGAATTTTCTGAACAAAGCATCTAGACCTGTTTCATATGACACCTGTGAGTATTTAATTGTACACAGTAATAGAAATTCCCTCTGTATTTGGTATTCCAAATAAATGGGGGGGTAAAAGTGCCTGTGTCTTATCCATTCTAGCGCTCCTCCATGGGTTACCTGGGATGTGCTCAAAGGACCCCCATCTAAAATTTGCTCGTTTATTAGCTGGTGGCAGTGGGGAAGGGAATAAAAGGGATTTTAGTGAATTTATTGAGAGAGTTTCAAGGTTTGAAAGTACAGCCTGCATTATAGGGATTGTAAGGTCTGAAACATCTACTTCTGTTTTGGAGCCCGTCTATATGGGAAGGAGCAGCAGTTCTCACCTGCTGTCGCTGACGAAGATTTATTTACACCTTTAGAGGCTTAGCGATGCCAAACCAGCTGACCCCGTATGACCACGGATTAAGTTTGGAGTTCGAAGTTTTTGCTTCTTTCCCAGCTTGTATGTAGGTTTTGCAAACTGATGATGTTGGTAAGAGACTGACCGTGTGTCAGATTAGGAAACCCCTGGAGTCATCTGTTTTGTTGCCCTGTGTACAGCAGTGCTGCAGCAGAGGTAGCTGTGATCGGTGCGTAATCAGCGTGCAGGCAGCCCCCTCTTACAGACCCCTGCATCCCCGGTGGCTGCCAGGCTTTGAGGTATTGGCTCTGGTTAAAGAAACGTGGTGAGAGAGCCAGTTGTCCTGCGCCAGCTCCCACCACAACTGCAACCACCAAGGAAGCTACAGAAGGAAGCAAGCAAACCAGAAGTTGTCTCAAAATTCAAAGTTTGCATTTGTTTGATAAAGCATGGCAAGACTGCGAGTAAAGAGGGCTGTCTCTTCATTCCTGCCATAGCCGTATTATTCACTAATAGTAACATTCAGGCTGAAACTTGCATCCTTTGGGATGTAATGTCATGATAGCAAACATGCTATGGCTTTTAAGAAAGATATGGTCCTTTCCCTAAATTACTTCAATCTTGCAAATGTAAGTACGCTAAGAAAATTACCTTCCTGGAAAGCAACTGATCCAAAGTTGGACTCTAGACATTCGGTACTGCTGGAAGCAGAACGGCACAAGTGAATTGATTTTCCTGTATGATCAAATATGAGCCTGTGGTTCTTTAGGAGGAGAAGCTGTCACAAGAAATGCCTTTCATCCTGTTCTCTCTGATGGAGTAGGGTGGATGGAAGCTATCCGATGATATATCACAGGATGGTTCAGGTTGGAAGGGAACTGGAGGTCATCATCTCCAACCCCCCTGCTCAAGCAGGGCCACCAGTTGCTCAGGACCGTGTCCAGACAGCTTTTGAATATCTCTAGGGATGGAGACTTCACAGCCTTCCTAGTCAACCTGTGCCAGCGCTCCATCACCCTCACAGTGACAAGGTATGTAGTAATGCAAGGAGGACGTTTGTCTTTGCTTCTGGGTCCCTGAGTGAAGGTCCCTGGCTGTCAGCAGGGAGGTGAGAGCAGCAAAGCGGGATGCGATTTAATACTCCTAAAGCAGCAAAGTTTGAGCCACAATTTAACACTCCTAAAGCATGACACTTGCCCCAGTTTTCTTTCCATGTTTATGATTTTTCTTATTGTTGTAGTAGAGACTCGTAATTACAAATACTTAGACCTCTTATTAATCATCAGCCCTTGACACTGCAAGCCTCCGTGTTTTGTAGTTGTAGGGCAGTGATAGCCTTTACTGATCTTCCATCACTCCAGATAAAGTGGCGTTGCTCTAACGCTGCACAGATAATCTGCTCGTAATTGGAAGAGATCCTTCAGGCATCTTATCATTCTATCTGTGAACGCAATGCTTCTTCATTACAATTAGTTAAAAGAATGCTACCTTCATAAATTATAATTCTGTAACTCTTTGGAAAAGGAATTAGTACTTTCTAGTATCTTTCCGGTAACAAGCACCTGCAGCCAGTTATTCCAACAGAATAATTTCTTCACAATTAACTACGCAGGTTTCCCCTGCATGTTAATGTTAAACTTTGGCCAGTAATGGGTAGTTGTAAAGGTCAGGCTGTCTTATACCTGCAATGCCACAACATTTGAGTGGGGGGTTACAAAGATTACTAGGAAAATGGTTAAAGAAAGTATTAGAAAACCCCTTGTAATTCAAACAGCTTGCAATGTTCTGCTTCTAAGCCTTTGTCAGCGCTGCCAACCAAAGTTCAGGAAGGAATGGCCATTAAGAAGGGATCAATTTATCCATGGCAAGGAGAAATGCAGTCTGCTGAGTTTCCTGCTCAAAGCCCAGCAGAGCGATGGGTGCTTGAGGGTTAGGGACGGAGATCAAACATTTCTTGCAAGTCAGGGGTTTCTCCAAATTAGCACTTTGGAAACTTTGCAGATTTTCAGTGGCAAAGAGATCAATGTAGCACCAGAGATCAAGAGTAAGGTATAAAATAATAGGATAAAGATACTGCTGGCACAAATGGGTCTGTCTCTTTGAGCAGATGGACTAGAGACCCCCAGAGATCCCTTCCAAATGAGATTATTCCATGATTTTGTGATATCCGCTTTGCAAAAAGAGAGTTCCAAATACAGCAGGTTAAATATATTACCTGAATCCTTTTGGAAGGAATAACCTGTTTCAGGGTCATTGTCCTCTCCAAAAAATGAATTTGTGTCCATGCCAGACCTAGTATCGCTATCATTATTATTTTTATATGCTCAGTTTATTTTATACATCTCTATTAAAAATGTTGTCTTTGATACCATTAGTGGTGATCAGTAACAGGCTGTAGAAAGGTCACAGAAGGAGATACAACTACTGCTGTATTCATTCAAATAATCCGGTGGTGTGACAGTCGTGTTTTATGAGCCCGGTGAGCAGGCTGTAGGAGAATTTCAGAGCTCAAACTGCCGAGCCTGGTATCTGCCATCGACATTGGGGCATCTGTTTTTCTGTAACATCACACAAGGAGCTAAGGCTGGTGTATCCGCCCATTGCTCCCAGACCCTTCTCTGTGCTATTGCTCTTGGAGGCAGCATCCTCCTGTTTTGTTCGCCTCCACAGCATAACACTCTTTGCGTTCATACCTTCCAGCGATCGTGTTTGATAGCATAATTTCACTTTGCACTTCCCTTGCGTTGATGCTAATGGTTATTAAGCTTGCTTGTGCACTCTTCCTTCCTCCCTTCTCTGTTTCCACGTGCACTGTATTATATTCGCTGTAATGCTCTTGATCTGGCAAATAGTGCGTGAGTGTTTTTGAAGGTTCAGAAAATTAATGATTTTGAACTACTTTTCATTTTCATGACTCCTTATGAAAGTTTGTTTTGTTTTGTTTTTTAATATGTTGTTGCAGTTTTGTGCATAATTTCTTCATAGGAATGCTTGCAGGCAGTGAAAAATCGCTGAGTAACAATTTCGACAAAGAATGAGGTAGAAGAGCCCCAGGGTGGAGCCCGTTAGAGTATAAGGGCAAATGCCCCTTTGCATTAAACAGCAAGAAAGTGCAGGTGCTGCAGACCATTGAGGGATAACAAAACAATGCTCAAGAAAATAGTGCAACTTTTCCATTGCTACCTTACAATAACTTTATTTTACTTAACAGAATAAATAATATGGTGCCTTTGCTATAGGGTAGTGAGCCGCAGGAGATATTTCACAGTAAATCAACATTTGCTTTCTTGAGTTACGGAGAGAATTTTGCATCCCTGAGGCCATTTGAGCAAATGGATGGGAATAGATGGGAAAGAGCACCGTGGGCTCAGAGAGATTTTTTAGAAACCTTCTCACTGCTTTTAATGTCTCTGTACACTGAGCAGAGAGGAACTGAGGAGGATTTCATATAAAGTGGGGGGGATGTTTGCTGATAGTTCTCGTGTTAAATAGCTTAGTGTAAGATGTAGTCTTACAGGTAGTTATGGGTGGCTTCTGACGATTAGAACCTTTGCTATTAAATCCTTTTAACTTTTTATTTCATAAATAGAGAAGGAAAAGAAATACTGAAACTAATTTTGAGAAATTAAGGTTTATTACAAAAAAACATGAGTAAAATGTGCCCAACAAAACCTGTATCTAAATTTCATAAATATATAAAGTCCCTATAAGAGAGATATCTGTTGTGAAATATTTCAGATGTTTATTATTTTTGGAGCTGCTAAGGGAGAAAAATGTTAATTGGGTATTGTCATTATCTCAATAACGCCTGTCCAGCTCGTCCCTTCTTGGAATGGCTGCGGTCCCCTGCGAGGGCGCGCGGTGCAGGCGGTGGCACGTCAGGGTTTGAAGGGCTGCCCTTTGCCAGCACATTATGGTTGTAGCACACTCGGATCGCCAGCTTTTGTGAACTGGGCTGTCTATCCAGAGTGCATCTTCTAATGTCCGTATATTTCAAGACGCTGAATGAGTTTTCAATGCTTTTAGGTTTTTCAAGCTCTTCCATCTTCCCCGGTACAGCTCTGTTAGTATCTTCAGCAAAATGCCATCTCTGCTGCTGGCTTTGACCAACTGCTTTTTGCTTCCTCTTTACCAAAACAAAAAGTAATCCCAAGAGTGGTGTTGTCTTGTAACCAGATGGAAAGGGAAAGGTTATTAATACTGATATTTATGAACTGCTTCTGGGTTTTGCTTGGAAAGAAGCAGATGCGCTCATTTAGTGTGAAGTTATTTTGCTTTGCAGCGCAATGGATACTACATAACACCTATAAATAAAAAATAATTTTAAAGCAAGAGGACTGGATAGCTTGCTCCCCAGTGACCTAAAATAATAGACTGAGGGGATTTTTGATGTAACAATTTATTAACTAGTAAAACAAGTAAGTAGAGCTCATGTTAGTGGATAACTTTGAAAAGACTGATCAAGGTCTAATGTGCTAACGAACAAAAGGGTCAACTGTGGGTCATCTGCAAAAATAATGATAAAGTATGGCAAAAGGAACCAAGTTCTTGTCAAAGATACCATGAATGTATGCCGTAGGCAGAGACAAGCATGGGCTCTGTACAGGAGTAGCAGGATAAAATTTAATGGATTGCACAGCAGAAGAGATCAGGCTGATGTAATGGTCTTTTCTAAGCTTAAAATTGGTCAGTAATTCTTTGGCCAGTCACTGTGGCGAAGTTACACGACAGCCTGCAGGACCTGCTATGAATCTCACTTGGAAAAAGAGTTATCAGGTCATTCATCTTAAACTTGCCTGCTGTGTGACAGAGCCGTGGCAGGTCCTAGATACCCTTGTGAATAGTTATGGGCTTTTAATTAGAAAGCGGTGTAAGATTTACGTTGGTGTTCCAGCCGCGTCATAGCCCTTGCCCCATGCTATGGCACAGCAGTTAAGCATTCTACCTGCCGAGCTGGCGGGAGAAGAGAGCTTTTCCAAGGGATCAGTCCTTCTCAGGAGAGTGTCAAGGACAAGGGCTCGTGCACTAAATCCGGCCAAAAGGAGCTGGGCTGGGAAGAAACAGCTCCCCTTCTGGGCAATGATTTGAACCGTGGTCCCTGCATGCTCAAAAATTTACTTTTAAAGGGTATTTTTGAAAGTTATTTCATGGAAGAGTAGAAATACTTTTTTAATTTTTGGGAGAAGTAGTGCCTGAGCATCAGAAATTCTTTAGTGAATATCTAATATTAAAATACGTGTCAAAACTGTGAAAATCTGAAGGTATTTTTTAAAACATGTAAAATAGTGTCATATCATTGTATGCAGACATGTACAAGCCACCGTATATTACAAGGTACAGGTACCCTTTGCATCAGGATCCACGAAGGAAAACGCATTAACTGGAAATCATGTACTTTACCATGAGTTCAGCAGGGCACAGAAATATGGCCACAGGCAACAGTCTGCGGAGGCAGATCTGTGCTTGGAAAAAGTGCTCTGATGGGTCTTGCTACACTCCAGCCCTAATTCCAATTTGCCAGGATTAAAGACTTTTTTCTTTTTTTTTTTTTTT
>VXBH01005098.1:25094-103914 GCA_013400035.1 Rynchops niger | reverse complement strand
AAAAAAAAAAAAAAAACACCAACCAGGTGGAAGTCCCTCCCACTCAGGCAATTCTCTGAGGCATCCTGCATACACGTTACCTGGTGGGCTTACCTCTGGTGTCGCAGGACATGGTGGGTCTCCTTTCTTCAGGGCTTTCCTGCCTTCAACACCTGCGCAATCCTCCGTGTGAACACCTCGGCGTGTCCCAGGGTGTGCTGAATAATGTCCTTTCCCAACAGCGCTCTCAGCACAGTCTGGGTGGTCAAATGAATCCCATACTTTTTGGTATTTGGCAGGGATCTGGCGGGGACGATGAGGGTTTTGAGCACGAGCGGAGCGTGATCCAGGCAGTTCAGCCAAGCAGCCAGAGTTTCAGACCTTGTCTCAATAAATCCTTCTGCAGTTCATTCATCAGTAAAGGCAGCCTTGCTTGCAATTTATAACAGCCCTGTGAGTGGCACAAGGGTTTTAATAATCCAAATGCTGGCTTTTACAGACTGAAGTTGAACTCCCGTTCTCATTGAAGCCAATGCTCAAAGCTCCTATTGCCATAGTGGGACAGAATTTCAAATAAGATATATAAAAGTGTTCTTTTCTGCGTTTTTTGGTTCTGCATCGCCAGCTGTTTCCTGGGTCACTGCTCCTCTGGCATGGTATGTGCTGGGTCTTACTCTGCCCAAACAGTCCTCTCACTGCAAAAGCTCCAAAAAGCAGTGGGTTGTTCTGAAGGAAAAGAAAGAATAAAAAATGTGAACAAGGCAAACAAAACTAAAACAAAAGAGAAAGCCTGCTAAGACATCGTTCCTATATATAAAGCCAGGTCTTAGGGAACTGACTTCTGTAAAAGGAAGCAAAAGGAGTTCCCTTGAGGTGGAAATAACATATTTGCTGAAGGCTTCTGAAACAGCTCTTATTTTTGCTGTAATAATGCTTTGACTGTCTCATGATTTCAGCTACATGGTGGAGCCCTTTTGGCATTGCCCCCCCTTACCCCTACCCAAGTCTTAATTTCCCATCTCATCCCCCCTCCCACTGGCAGAGCATCACTCGTGTGGCCGTCCCATCTACAAGTGCCTGGGGACTGGGTAAACCACAGGCGGTCCATTTGATTGTCACTTTAACTTGTCTTTTTTAAGACCAGAAAGAGAATGGAAGCGGTTGGAGGTGCTCTGTGTTTTCTTGCTCTGGCAGCGTGTGGGCTGGGGACAGTAGCCGTGTGCTTTTGCTGTGGATGTTCCTCTCGTTTCCTGCAGCAGAGCTGCAGCAAATCCCGCTGCCTTAATTCGCTGCTGCGCCTCATCCTTCCATCAGTCAACTGCCCTGGTGTCCCTGGGCTTCCCGAGGTATGAATGCTTATTTTTATTCAATTACAGCTTTAAAAAACCCTATTCAGCTGCACTTGCCCCTGCTCGCAGAGTGACAAAGAGCTGTGCCAAGCCACCCTGCATGGCTGGGGTTTCTGCTGTGCCAGACCCAGCATGTTCCCATGGAAGGGGAATTGTCAGGAAATGTGTTGCTTGCACGTAGTGCCAGCAAATCATAGAATAGTTTGGATTGGAAGGGATATTAAAAGGATATTTAGTCCCCGCCTTGCCCTGGGTAGGGCCACCTCCCACCAGACCAGGTTGCTCCAAGCCCCGTCCAACCTGGCCTCGAACCCCTCCAGGGATGGGGCAGCCACAGCTTCTCTGGGCAACCTGGGCCAGGGGCTCACCGCCCTCACAGCCAAGAATTTCTCCCTAATATCTTATCTAAATCTCCCCTCTTCCAGTTAAAACCTATTATCCCTTAACTAGCATAGATCAGTCATTTTCACGTCGAATCACAGGGATCTGCTTTCCTAACTGCTTTGCTGTTTTTACATGTGATTGTCTGCAGAGCATCCCTGGTGCGATGGCTGGGCAGGACACCGTGTCACCACCCACTGCACCCACACATCGCGGGATGCTATAGTGTGAAATGCGGATGTGATCAGACCTCAGCATCGAGCTCTAGCAGGCTGAGCTTAGAGAGGCTCGGGAAAGACGCGTGGCCAAAACGAGGAAGAAGAGAGCCAGTTATCATACATGCTGCACGTAGGGTTGGGAAGAAAGGGAGCTAAAAACAAGCTTTTAGTAAATGGTGTTTACTACAGAGGTGGAAAGGGGAGGATGAAATATGGGTGTGTGTTTTTGCTACACAGCTGTGCAATGAGTCTCAAGGGTTCAAACAGCACCGAGGAACAGTCTGGAGCATCGTTTTCCATCCTGCTTTCTGTTGATCGATCCCATAGCTCGAGGTAAAACGCAGCATTTGAGCCTCGGCTGATTTAGTTTCCTTTGTTCACAAGTAAGGATTTGTTTTCATAAGGGTGTGTTATATTTACGTAAATACAAATGTTCAGTCATGACCCAGGCAGGGTGAAACAGGAAGAGGACAGTGGCAGTATGGTGTAGTGAATGCCAGGGAAAATACTGACGTGGATGGATGCTGGAGTGATACAGAATAAAAGAATAAAACACCAATCTCTGTAGGGCCTGGGATGTTACCTGAACCTTTTATTTTTTGTACTTTCAGTCACCGTTTTAGCTACAGACAAACATCTTTGAGTTTCCTTTCTAGCCACTGAAGTCTGGGTTGTTATTAATTACTTGAGGCTATGCCATGCCATACCCTTGCAGGCTATAGCATAAGCAAGCTTTCCAACAGGAGGGATCCTGCAGCCCAGGGTGGTGAAATGAGGGCGGCACCGAGCCTTTGAATTCCCTGTCAAAGTCACATTCATCTCCTTTTACTTGATGAGATGGTGCATGGGATGAATCATTTTATCTGAGGGTAGTTTTGTTGGCTGATCAGAAAGATCTATTCTCAGACGTGCGCACCAGCTCACCTGTGTGGCTGAACTGGTGCTGACTGGTCTGGAGTATGCACGGATGGGGATTTGGGGTGGTCATGGGGGGAACTGGGAGCCAAAGGAAAGGCTATGCGTAATTTGAAAACCAATGCCTGGCATTTCCACGGGATATTCCTCCAAGACACTTAGCTGGGAGAAATCTTACTGGAAAAGAAATCTTTTTACGTAAGAATGAGAAAAATGTTCCTGGGACGTGAATATTGGATTCTTGCACTTGAGAGCTTTCTCTGGAAACATAATTTTTTGAAGTATGAAGTAAAAGAAATAGCCTGCCAATATGCTGTTAGAAATTTGCCTTCTTGGATGTGGCTGCAGTGTTGGAGTAACATGTTTTAAGATGTATTTCAGATGTGTGCAGTAATCAGGCCTCCCCAAATCTTTTATGTAGCTTCTCAGTAGTTTCATAATCTCTCTTCGTCTAGCACAAACAAGCCCGGAAATGCCACATTTGTAAAGGACAGTAGGTGCGTTCTCAGGTGGTTTCCCGTGCTGTGCAAGGGCTGCCCTGAACGCATCTGTGACATGCAGATGCCAAGGCTTTACGCCATCCCAATACGTGCCAGAAGGACTTCTTCTCCAGAACTGTCCAATCTCACCTGTTTGCTTGGAGCAAATACACACGTCAAGACGCCCTGTTCCCTGCATCGGCTTGGACACCATGACAGCCAACAGCTCTACTTCTGCTACGCGTGGGGGAGCTGAGGAAGAAGAGCCCTGGTTTCCCCTCCTGAATCTCATTCACAGGCTAAGTAGGATGGGGAGGGAGGCTATAGCCTGGAGCAGTCTTAAGGAGTGTTAAGGACACTGGGAATTAGGCTCCATTTGGGGTGGGGGCTTCTGCCCCCTCTGGAGAGTGCTCTGCTGGTCCAGAGATGCTCCCATCGGAGATTTGGTTTATGTCTTGAAGAGAATGACATTTTTATTTAGAGATGTTCGTCCAGATTCTTGGCGCTTTGGAGAACTTTGCAGCAGTCTCAATATTTAGCATTAGATTCCTCATTTATTTTTTGCTCTGAAACTGTACAAGCCCAAGCAAATTTTCTCCCCCTTCCTCTGTCCACACTCACTCTGTGCCTTGTGCTTTCCTGTGTGTGCATCTCCTGTCACCTCTGTGGCAGATAGGGACTATCACTGACTGGCTTTTGTTAGCCAGAAATACAGGGTGCCGTTATCAGCTTCTTTCTGTTGCGCTCCACCTCTCATGGGTGAACCAGAGACAGACTTATCTGCTCACCAGGGATAAGTCGAGCTTGAAAGCCCTTCAAGCCATGATCCTGCCAGCACAGCCTGGCTACCAGAGCTCTTCTGCCCGCTGGCCAGTCCCAGGCACTTTGGACTGAAGAGATCCTTCTCTTCGGCCAGCCCTTGGGCTGTCTTGGACTCAGACCGTGCTCTTCGGTTCATAAGAAGGAAATGGGTGACAGTTTCTTTCTGCTGTGGAACGAGTAAGCTGACTCTGGTGTGCTGCAGAGTTTTGGTCAGGCAGGGGTTGCAGAGGAAAGTGGTGGAACAGATGTTCTTCTTCAGGTCCCTCCTGCTAAAAACCCTGTCAAGATCAAAAGCTCCCTTTGTTTCTAAAACGGCTCTTGTGCCATGATTTCAGGGTTCTGTTGAACAACTATGGGTGAAAATAATGTGACATCTCATGGTCAAATGCACACAGAGCAATGCGAAAGGCAGAGCCTTTGAGCTGTTTTTAAATAAGTGTGTTTCTTGCATAGATAACAGCGCAGCCAGGGGAGAATTTCATGCGTGAGGAGCGTGAATTGAGCGTCTTGCTCTCAGTCCCTGGAAAAAAATCTCATTGGGGTGACTGCCAAAGTAAAGGTGGCGCAAAGATGGGCTTGCAGACCTCCAGCACATTGGTGCCAAATAAAAGAAGGGACTTTATAAATAATATAGACTACTACCAACAGACAGCAGCTGCTTTCTTTCTATGGTGATTTTGATCCTTTCTAAACAGGCAACCTCAGCACCGCGGGCAGATTCAAGGAGCGCTGTGCATCCTCCCTGGGGGTGCCCACCTCCCTCGGGGGGTGAGGCCACGGCAGTGGGAGGTGAGGCAATGCCCCGCTCCCCTCGTGTGGCTGAACACCCAAAGTCAGCCCTCCTTGGTGGGACAAGAGGAGTCAACCCCCCCAACCCCGCCCAGTGGCAGCAACACTTTGGGTTCCCGGCTTGATGCGAGGTCACATCGGAGGATGAGGAAATCTCAGTGGGTTTGTAAAAGGCTTGGAGAAGAAGGTACAGAAAAGAGGACACGTCTGAGTCTGGGGATGCTGAAGCATTGCTTTTGTTCTCTAATGACAGAGAAGTCTGCCAGTCTTGGCTCTGCTGCGAGCTTCACTCTGTGAAATTAAAAAACAATTAGTATGTTTAGCAATTATCTAATTAACTTACTAAAGCTATCATGTTAGATTCATATCCAAACATGCCTCTAAATTGTATGTTAGTAGTAATGCAAATGATGCATTTATTGCTCATGTAAGTTTGAATTAATTGAAGCACGTGACATTTCTGTTAATTTTGCACATACCTAATACTCTGTACTTGGGGATCTTTGAAACACCAATTAGGATCACAAAAACTTTTTTCTGGGACCACAGTTTTGCAGGTCCTCTGTGTGTAGGACTTTGGTCCCTGAAGCTCAAGCATGAGAAATAATGCAAAATGACCCCCGCCATCAGCATCATCTGGCAGGAGAGTTAAAGCCAGTGCAATTTGACTGTCCCTGGGCTTATCCTCAGGGAAGGTGGTGGCCCAAGTGACTGAGCACCAGGCTGTACCTTGAACACCATGCCCAGTCTCCCCAGTCTCTCCAGTCTCTCTTGGCTGGTGGTCTTTGCACCCCCTACTTCTCTGTTTTATTTAAAGAGGTTTCTTCATGCAGCAAAGACCATCTCCTGATCCAGTGTGTTCGCGGCGGTTACCGTGTGTACCTGCTCACAGCCAGATCCTCTCGATAATAACAGGAAAAACCACCTGATGCTAAGGACCCCGTTGTTTCCTGCATTCAGAGGTGAGGTCAAATTTGTTATCGAGTTAGCATTTAGAAAGCCGTCTATTAAGCCAGCTTAGGTACTTTTCTCTGCTGCAGCTGTAAGAGGTAAAAGAAATTAAATAAAAAGGAAAACATCCATCTTTTTGCAACTAGCTCTACAATGGGAAATTGGAATGGTTTTACAGCCTCTGTTCTTTCTGAAACTACCTAAGTACCAGCCCTTTCCTGGGAGCCTCGCGGCTAAACGTATTAATGAGCAGGGTGTATAGGAAGGTAAAATAGCCTTGTAATGTGCGCCAGGGGCTTTGGAGAGCCAAACGTTTATTTAGTCAAGCAAACTTAAGGGCTTGAGTGTTTGCTAATGGGAATTTGAGAAAATCTAGAGCAAAAATGCATGAACAAATAATACAGACCCCATTTCAAAAGATGGTTTTGGACTGTCAGTCTGGATTACAGGGAAGGCTCCCGGTGTGTTCAGCCAGAGTGACTAAAAGATGATAGATGCTGCTGGTGACGTTGTCTGGAGCTCATCTCTTCTGCAGCTTTGGGATAGTTGCAACTATGCATCTTGCCAGACAGTAATAAAGACAAAAAGCAATGCTCCTGGAAAGCCTCAACTCTCTGAAAGAAAAAAAAATATTGGTGAAGCTCTAGAGGTTTTGCAGACCTTAAACCACTGCTCTTCTCTCCCCTTGATAACAAAAGCGGTTTCCAAATCAGACACCTGTGTATTCAGCAGCTTCAGCAGTACTGAGCAGGATTTATGAATCTGTGTGCGCTCCAAAGCTGGTCACTTCTACCTCATTAATAGCAAGGGACGTGGCCAGAGAGAGAGAGTACACTGACACTTAACGGCGGTGATAAAGCCATCTAATTGTTTTCTTAAATTCCCCGGGAAATATTTGTCCTCGGTAAGACTAGGCTTGGGCTGTTTGGCAGTGTGGAAGCAAGAGCTGCGTGAGATGTAATGGTGGATGTCAGATGCCTGCGTGGCTTATTCCCGTCTGAACTCCTACGGAGCTCGGTTATCGCAGATCCTTCAATTGGTTAAAAAGCTCGAAGGTGAAAAAAATACAAGAGAAAGGGCTGTCCCTAAGCATAAAGTGACTGTGGGCAAGATTTGTGAAGGTCTTTAGGTGCCTAAAGATTCAGATAGATATTTCTGAAAAAACCTGCATCCAGCAGTTGGTGGAGAGTGGAGAAGTAAGAGTGAGTTCAGAATATAAATAAGGAGATCTGAGTTGGCAGGGTTAAAGAGAGGATAGGAGGCAGGTGAAGATGCGGATTTATCAAAGCAGGATTGGTGTTTAAGAGCGTTCTTAGATCCAGTGTCTGGTCTTCAACAGGGACATGACTCTGGTGTCCTGTAAGGAGAACACCTCCATGGGTTGGCAAGGGGACAGAGAGGGGCTGGGGGACAGGCCTGCTCGGGGCGGCTGGGGGAGGAGGTGATGATTCTGGGGATGGCTGGGAAGAGACAGACAAAAAGTTCTGTGTTCACCCACTATGATGCTCTGTGGCTCTGAGGACTGTCCTAACAAGTGTTTCTTCACCAGTACTTATGGGAGTGTTAATTGTATGCAAAGTCTTTCAAGCAGATAGAGGTTTCTGTTTTATGCCACTTTATGCAAGATATATAATTTTGCAAATAAACATGCCCTTCCATCCTCAGATCCTGATATCTTAAAGTGCATTTAATATTATAATTGTTGTTGAGAAGGAAATCAAACATTTCTTCAGTCTTCCTGACCTCTTCTAGCACTTAAAGCTTTTGGAGTTAACAGCAGGCACTAAAATAGGTGACTGATTTTATCATCCTTAACATCTTGCTGACATTCGTAGGCTTCTGCCAAATGCACTTTCTGCGTTTGGTGTTTCGTGGCTACATGAGATGCTTTTAAAATTTTATAAGTGCATGTTACAAAAGACAGTCTTGCAAGAGCAGAAGCCCAGTAACTCTCATTCCTGTTCTGCCACCCGGAATAGAAAGTGCATTACGGTCTGTTCAAAGTTTTCATTGTTTTCTTTGCGGTTGCTTTACAACCTACAGGAGCTGCTGAATTGTGTCGTAAGTTTGGAATAATTTAAAGCTTGCCTCCAAGTAAACAATTACCGTATTTGCAGGTGCCTGTTTGCAGTGTGATCTCCACGACAACAGTTGGAGAATGCAGAGTTTGCGGGTCTGGAAACACTGGAGGGGGGCAATAGAAACAATAAGTTAAACCTAAAAATATTTCTCAATTTTTAAAAAATGGCTATGGAAGAATCCCCGTTTTCTCTCTCTCCAGAGCCACTATATGGTTGCTTCTATTAGGAAATATTTCTCTTTTGGGAACTTTTCCTCAAAGGTTTGATGCCAAATCCTGATGTCTCCAGCAATTCACGTGGGGAGTCTGTGAGCACCTTTATAACATTTACTGCTTCGGCCTAAATAATTCATCCTCACTGCTTCTCTCTGCAGAGAGCAGGCGTTCCATTTCACAGGCAGAAGCCTGCATTTAGAAAGACAAAGTAATTTAACCAAGGCTATATATCAGGTCACTAACACAGCTCAACCTCATCTGCTATTATTCTCCAATGTTTGTTCCTCGTTGAATGCTTCATTTTTTTTTTAGTATAGTAGAAAAGGACTAAAGCTATAGGTGCTTGAGGGAGAGCTGAGATTTTCTCTCTTCTGTTTCCCCTCTCCCTCTCCAGTAAGCCTTTGCTACACAACCACTACTTATTTTAAAAGTAGCATGTAAAAGTAATGTAGAAGAAAAACCTAAAAGGAGTTCACTTTAAGAGGAATTAATTTCCTGCTTTTACACCCAAAAAGGTGCTGAACGATTCTGAAGGCTGTGATCCCAAACACTCGGCAGGCTGGCCCGTGGCTGATGCTTACCTGCTGTCAGTTTTTCCCTGCGCTATTAGTGACAAGTGGCTAAGGGCTGGTGAGGATAACCCTTGTGCCGGCTTGGTGCTTAACCGTACCACTGGTACCGGGCAACCCTCCTCCTCCTCCAAGCCCCTCAAAACCCACAAAAACCCCTTCTCACTTCTGCGCTATATCAACAAATCAATGTTTAATGGAGTTACCAGGCTTGCAAGTATCTGCGCAATTATTATCCATGGATAGCAGAACAGTTAGGGGTTTTGTTTCCCTCCAGGCTCAAAAGCGAGAGCCCACGGGGGTTTGGGGGGCATAAAAGGATGCCTGGAGCTCGCTGCCTTTATCCAGGCTCTGTGTTTGTGAGTGGTGATGCCCCAGCAGCAGCTAACCTACTGACAACGATGAACTGCTCGATAAACCCCTGACCAGGTCCTCTGGCTTGCATGAAATATAAAATCCTGCAGCGATTTCCAGTCCTGGGGATGCGGGGAGGCTGGCTGCTGAAAGGCTGTTAGACCCAATATTCAAATATGCAACTTGGATAAGAAAATGGGATCTTCCAAGCTTTGATTTGGAGTGGTGGGATGAGCTGGCTAAGAACATGAAGGTGACTTGTGAGCATGACCATGAAATACAGAGGTCACAGTCCGTAGTAAGGTTATCAAAGAATAAAAAGTGCAGAAAACGGGGGAAAAAAACACCTCCTAAAAAACTAGGAAAAAAACCCCAATGACCTTCAACAGCGCAAAGTCCAATAAACTCAGAACTGGTAGGGTAACAGCCTTTGGGAAACAAACCCAAATGAAAAAAGGAATTCAGGAAGGTTGGCATTTCTTTAAAAAGGCTACTAAGGGCACACGTACAATCCATCCCAATGCAGAGGAGCAATAAGAAGGGTAGTGGCTAAATCATGAGCTCTTTTATTGACTCTGAGCAAAAAGGAATTGTGCAGAAAGTAAAAAGTGGATCAGCTCTCTGAAAAGCAGAGCGTACGAGAGGACTGTAAGCACAGAGGAAAAAGCAGAAAGACAAAAGCACAAGGCAGGGCTCAAGTAGAAAGGCACTCAGAAGGGCTGTGTAGAGCTGCATTAGCTGCACGAGGAGGCCCAGGAAACTTCTGGTTCACGACTGGATGAGCACAGAGGTGGGACTCAGAGATGGCTGAGACCACGAGTGCTCCTCTGCCCTTCTCTCTGCCAAAACCAGCAGCAGCCAACACGGGTAGCAAATAGGTAAGTGCTTAGGCTAAAAGAGGGAAAAGACTTAGCGAAGTATTTGCATAAATTAAATGTTGTTGAACCAAGCTGTCCAACCTGCTCTGGATGAGCCTGCTTTGGCAGGGGGGTTGGACTTAGATGATCTCCAAAGGTCCCTTCCAACCCCCACCATTCTGGGATTCTGTGATTCCGTATGATAGCACCATTTTGCTCTCACTGAGCTTGCCAGGTGATGGTTGGCAGTTACCTGTGAAGAAGATGGGAGGGGGTGGCTCAAGATTGGACAAGGACTAGCAAAATGAGGGGTGGAATTGTGTCTGGGGTCTCCTTAATTCTTGGAGCGGAGGGCCGACCCCAAACGAGTTGGACTCTGCGCCAAAGGCGATGTCAGGAAAACCGTCCCCGTTCACAGGAGCTGAGACTCTTGGGAATCCTGTTTGTTTAACAGGAGCCAGTGGTAAATAGAAATCAGTATGTAGCTGTGAGCTTTCCATTTGCTTGTCCCTGTCTCAGCTTTACTAGATAAAAAACTCTATTTTGAAAGGTTGGTGCTTGTGTTCTAACTGTAAACCAAAAATACCTTCCTGGAGGAATGCTAGGGCTGTGCTTTACCATTGCAGAGACGTTACATGGAAATTCTGTCCAGAAGCTCCTTGGGGATTTCACACGTTGATACTCGCCCAGAAGGTTTCGGTGGTGCAGCACTGAAAAACCTCTGCGTTGGTAAGCATTAAATTGCAGCAGGAATGCATGGCTGCTCCCCAGGTCAGAGCTACATTGTGCACGCTGGAAAAAAAACAATATTTTTCTGATGCTTTGCTGAGTAAAAGGCTCTGTTGGCAGCTGTATCCAGCAGCCAGGTAAAACCTTCCCCTGCAAATACCGCAGCTGACTGTGGGTATGGGAACACAGTTGCCCAGGGAGCGGGCGTGCAATGGGCTGCACGACTCTAACAAATGAAGCAGATGCTTGTTCTAATTGAGTAACCTGACTAGAAGTGGAGCCTTTAGAATAAAGCCAGACGTGTCGGCCAAGGCTCCTCCTGTGGGACACTTTCCTTCCTTGTGGGGAGGAAGAGGAGCCTGGGAGAGGCAATACTGGCAGAAGCGATTTTTCTGTTGCTAAATCACAGCCTTTCACTAGACATCATCTGGGAGCAGGGAAGATACCTCTGCGCTGCTGTGCTCCTTTCCCTGCTCCCCACCAGCTCCACCTCCTATGTTATGCAAAGGCCCAAGAAGTCCAGATTTCTGTGCATAGCCAGATATTTGTTCTTGCTGGCAGGGTTATCGATGAGCCGATTGCCTGATGGGCTTGGCAGATGCTTTGTGTGAAGAGGTGAAGGCAAGCAGCTGCAGATGAGCAAGCTTTGGTCTAGGATCCATTTTCTCTTATTTATCCCCACTCTTCTCCCTTGACAATACACTGAATGTCAGGGATGGTATTTTCCTCTGGAGAGGAAATGTAGAGGAGAGGCGTGTGAAGGCCTATTTAAACCTCTCAGTAAGCGGATGATTTTTTCAGTTGTATTTTTCCTTGACAAAATTTCATCCGCTTACAGTGGTATCAAACTGTGGCATACCATAGCTGCACGTCTGCTCAGAGCCTTTCTGAAACAAATGCGGTCAGCGAAAATGTCCACATGGTAACAGCCACTCACATTTATGAAGGATGGCTAGGAAGAGAAATAGGGAAAATGACTGGAGACCAAAATCAATTCTGCGAAGCACCACCTTTCCACAAGAAGACTGCAGAACAGCTGCTCCAGCTCTTACAGGTGGTTTTGTCTCCAGTGCGTGGTGACATCCCCCAAAGCTTTGCCTTTGCCGTTACCCAGATGACTCTTTCATGGCCTGATGGGTCAGGAAGGCGTTAAGCTGTAAGGATGCAGTGGACAAGCAAAGAGGGGGCTGAGTTATATGCCTGACCTTGCTCTTCTCACCCTTTGTGTCCCAGAGGAAGTTATGTAGCCTTGCTGTTGTGTGCTTTGAAGAAGAGACTCAGCTGGTTGGGGTGCGCTGAGGTCCTGAGCATGGGGCAGAGCTGCTCCTCTCTAGTGCCAGAGCAACACTTTATGTTTTCCAGCTCCAGGGCCAGGTAAGCTCAACGTCACCACTGAGCCTAGAACAGAAATGCCCGTGTAGTCTATTTTATTCCCTCCCCTTGCTAGTTCCGTTTCTTTTATGTGGTAAAAGCAGGTCTAAACCACAGGTTACAGACAGGTCTAGGATCCTGAAGTTGTGGCAGTAATATGCCCAAGATATTTCATCCTCTCTGAATCCTCCAGTGTCTTTTTGACCCGAGCGTACGAATAAGATGCTGAACAACATTGCTGAGGGAGTAAATACCTCGTAACCAAGCAGGTGCCTCACTTTTCATTTGTGCCCGTGTGAACATTTATGATTTTATTTCAGAATGGCATTGCAGTGAGCTGCGCCTTTACAAATAGCAAATTAAATCAGATGGTGATGTAAACCTGCAGAGGAGAACAGGCAGCTGTAATGGTTCTTTATTGCTTATTTCATCTGCTGTTGCATTTTGCCATCGTCTGGTGCTTAGTGAAGTGTATGATTTATTCATAGAAGACACTGTCGCAGCCAAAGGGTTGTACAATAAACCACCGACAAGGCCTATGCCAAAAGCCATTAGGAAAAGAGAACAATAATCTAGACACAAAGTATTTACAGACCAAGTTGTCTTTAATTTAAAATCCTTTACTAAGGCTTGATGATAATTACATCACATTTCCAATCAGCCAATACTGACAGGCTTCTGTGTTTTCCCCATTGGTATTAAAAAATCCACAATAATTGAAATCTACTTTAAGAAGCCACAACAAATTAATGTCATCTTAAGGTCATTGAATCACTCATGCATGCTGCTATGAGCCAGATTTTTCTTACTTAATATTAGCGCCAGGCTGGCAAAGGAGTTGGCAGGACAGGTATGTGTTTAATATGTCTATTGGGCTGGATCCTCATCTACGGTCTGTCTTTCTCTTCTTCCTTCTGCTTCTCTCTCCCTCCCCGTACAGTGGTATTTATATATATATATATATATACACACACGCGTGAAGGGGTGAGGTATTATGCTAATGCAGGGATGGAGAGATGCTTTAAAGTCTGTAAATCCACTGGAATTCCCAAGAGGACTGTGCCTTGGAGGAATGCTCTTTCCCTCGCGTCTCCCTCTCTGCTGCAGCTCTGTCTTGATCACTCCCCACTACAGATTATTTGAGGAGGCTCTGAGTGCGGAGCATATCTCCGTGTATTCAGAGCAATCCAAGAGGATGAAACGTTGATATCAAAATGCACAGGGGCAGTGGGAGGGAGACGTCAGTCCTCCATCATTCCCTTTGCTTACCCACACACCAGTGCACGTCTGGGAACGGAGCTGTGCAGATCCGGCTTTGCAGGAAATGGGAAATGGCAGAAAAGACTGTAAAGCCCCCGTAAAGCTGCCATGGACTCTGCGGCAGCGGTGTCCCTGCAGGCTGCCTGCAGCTCCTGCTCTGTCACATCTCCCTTTGGGCTTTCCAAGTCTTGATTGCAGTTCTCATTTTTTGCAGCCCATGCTCGAGAACAGCCTTCCCAAGCAGAAGTCACTCTGGTCTCTGTGCTGCGATGGGAGGGAAAGCCCCAGGGAAGGGGCTCACAGCACAGGGCGTGTAATATTTGAATTCTGACATTTTTGGAAATGCTGCAGATGGGGCTATGGCTTTTCCCCACACTAAGATGTCTCTCTGAGGCAGGGCGAGGGTGCCCACATTGTGCATATCCATCTGGAAGACAGATTCATTTATTATTTTGAACATTATTTATTACTTGCTAGACAAGGACATCGGTAGTAGTGCATCAGGCAGAGGAGGCAGAAAGACCTGTGGTACCTGTGTGATGTTAGTGACATCTTGCTGGAATAAAGCAGGTTTTAGTCATTGCTCTGTGAGAGGTAAACGCCTCTTTTCTCCACAAATGGTATTCCTTTTTGACAGGAGCCCTTAATTTCACTGTGCCATACTGCTGCTTTTAAGAAAGAGGGGCATTTATTGAGGGTCTGCCTGCACTGTCGGTGCTTGGAGCTGGAGATTAACTCCTTTTCCTGTGCTTGTTTAACCCAATTCCCATAAAATCTTGGCCAGCCCGGAGGTGGCTTGGTGCTCCAATGTCCATACCAAGAGTTAGGGAGAAATGAGGAGACCCCGTGCTGCAAAACCACATTGTTAGCATTTTCAAGGTTTGTATAATGCCATGTGGGTCCAAAAAGCTAAGCCTAGATGCAGATAGCGGATGGTGAAGAAGAGCAACTGAGACATCCCAAAGGCAGAAGTATTGCTTTGGAGTGGAAACTGCACATTTAGATTTTTCCCCAGCCTGCTAAAGCTGTCGTTCTTCCTGCGCCGACTGTCCTTGGAACAAAATAACAGCCAACGGAGTATAAAATGCAGATTGCCTGCGCATAAAAGTGTAGCAGAGTTTTGTGTAGGTTTGTCTGTTAAAGGTTTGATGCCATCAGCTGTCCCTGTGCTGTTCCCTATTTCATCGTGTTTTATGGCTGCTTTTTGGAGAGAATAGAAGGAAAAATTAAAAGGAATGCGATCTGCCTCCTCGGCCCTTATGAGTTTGTGGGTGATGCAGTGCAGCACGCAGGTAACTGCTCTGCAGGTGTGTGCAGTTGCAGGGTTTTGACGACTGAGAGCAGCAGATCCATTGCTCAGCGCCTGCTCTCAGCAGCCCCACGGAAGAGGAAGATGAAGCGCGGCCATGCGCTAATGTTTGCATTCGCTCCAACTTTGTTCTTGCTTTATTTCGCTGCGATCTCAGGTGTTGCAGAGCTGTAAGGGGTTGTTAAAGACTTTGAAAGACTAAATTCCGGTTTCTGTGTGATGTACAATGAAACCAGTAGGAGTAAGAAATCTGTTTTTTAAATCCAGCAGTGTAAAAAACGGTTTAATTAGTAGGCAGCCTAATGAAAGCAGTCCTCTTCGGAAACAAAATACATCTACCTCTGAGTGGGAATGCACGTAGTGTTTATGGTCCCTCCTTGAAAGATTTTGAGGGTACTTTTGTTGTAAATTATAACACTGTTTTCCAAAGAGTTTAAATAGTCTTTATCATTCCTAGCAGTTCCACGGGGAAACTCATGTCCTTTGAACAGGATTTGTAGCGTATGCAGCGGCTTTTGTCACACCTCCTGCTCAGCAGATCCCCAAGCTAGAAGCTGGGTTAGCCATGGCCATGCTTGGGGACAGGAGTTTAGCCTGGATGAACCTCTGGTCTGACCCAGGATGGGCATTCTTGTGTTTAAATCACCCTTAGGTAATATTTCCTGAGAGATTTCAGCAGCTGACATGGACAGGGTGGGGAGGGAGATGGCGTGGTGACTGTGATTACTCCACCAGGGTCAGAAAAGGCTGTGAGGATGATTGTATCGTGAATAGCAAATTTATTTGGACGTCATGAATTCTTACTCTTCTGTGCAAAATGGTTTGACTCAGTGATGACACTGGAAAAAAATTGAGCGTTGAGGAGTTTAGGCACACAAGCTCCTGGAAATTCAGAAAGATGCTCCTGATATGAGCTGGCAAGTCTGCAGGAGCAGGAAAATCCAGTTGGAATTTTTATTGCGTGTTGGTTGTTTTTTAAGAAAGCAAACATAAATCTCCACCTCCTTATGGTGTCTGAAATAAGCTAAATTGTTCCGTCTGGGGTAGTTGCCACAAGAGCAAAGGCCGAGGGGTCTGGCCATATGTCTGAGCACAGGGCGCAGCCAGTCGCTGGTTCAGAGGGGGGGTTGTGACACGTCCCGTGGGGTATTGTGTGGCCAGGTCAGATGCTGTCAGCAGTTGGGCAATGGCCGCCCACCCCAGAGTCTGCTCTGGCAGTGGTGGGAGGAGACAGGCACTAAACTTTACCCAGAAATGAAGGCTCTTTCCTCTTCTCTCAGTAGCTGGTAGAGGTCTGCAACGTTTCCTGCTTCAGGAGGTGTCTGTAGGGCTGCAGCAGAGATTTCTTCTGGAGTTTATGCCGCTTCTCCAATGAGATGCAGCACTTAGCTGTCCTAGGGAGGCACTAATGCTAAGGCCAGGAGTGAACCAACAAAAAACACTCAGTCAAAAGCATGAAAGCATTCCTACTTCTATCGGAAATCTCCATCCATCTCCTCTCTGAGGCTGGAGGTCCATCCCACTCTTGTGGTCTTCATCCTTCTTCCCTCCTCCCCGGATCCCTTATGCCTCACAGGGATTGGTGTGAATATAAGCAACACAAGCGTCTACCTCCACCTCCAAGGATTAAGAGGGGGCAAAATGTAAAAAAAGACAAAAGAAATTGTTATTTTCTGATAATAATTGTCACTGCCCAAAGACTGGTATAGTGATAGGGATGGTTTTAGTAGAGCTGAGGATGCTGTCAGTATTTCTCACATTTTGTCTGTCTTAATCCAGTGCCTGTGGGATGGGATTAGGTGGAAATGCTAGCCTGGTACCATGGCTGGTGCACCCCAGGGGTCAGCAAACCCCGGCCTCTCCCTCTGCTCATTTCTGAAGCTCCACATGTGAAAATGAATCCCTGCCTCTGCCGGTTTCCACGCTGATTATTTGGCAGGGGATTCTGCCTGGCCTACCAAAGCTTCCCCCGCTTTCTTCAAAAATTACATTCACCAATCTACTTTTTTTCATCTGCGAGCATCAGAGACTTTAAAGTACTTCTCTGCAAAGAGTTTTTCTCTAGCCACTGTTTTCAACAAGCATGAGATGCTGATAGCTTCAAAAATCCTGCTTGGAATACGGCATTAATATTTGATCTTCGCTGAAGCCAATGAGTTGCCTGACTTCTGCAGACAATGCAGAGAATAATAAAGCTTTTGTTTGTTCTTCCTGCAAGGAAAAAAAAAATAAATAAAGGAACCTTTGTTTCTGCTCATGTAAATTGAATGCTAATGAAGGCACTTGTTAGTGGAGAGGCTGCAGCCAAGCTCTCCACTTACAAAAATTTTCAAGAGATCTAAATAGAGAAGAAGGTGGAGGAAATCTGAGCCAGCAGCAGGAGCATCCTGCTGCCAATTGATTTGTACGGCTCTAATTTTCTGTACGTGTGCATTTTTGGAACCTCACTCAGAAAGGGAAAATGCCACAGGTTTGGGGTAATGGTTCAGTGAGGATGTGTTACCTTATCAAAATCATAGAATCGTATAGGTTGGAAAAGACCTTTAAGAACATCAAGTTCAACCGTAGACCAACGCTGCCAAGCCCACCACTAAACCAAGTCCCTAAAATGAAAGTATTTAAATAAGTAAATAACCCTTTTTCACAGTAAATTAATTTTTTTAGGGGTGGTGAGGGAGAGGCTTTTCCTGAAGTTTGAAGTTCTCCTGGTTCTTGTGGTCTTTCTGTCTTGAAAAATAAATAAAACAAGCGAAAGTTGATATAAAGAAATCCACTAAAATAACACTAGTCCACTATGAAGGCTGAGGACTTCTGTACCTGCATGTATCTGAAAATTAAGATTTTCTATCTGTCTTCTCTCATTAAAATTTCAGCTTGACAATCCGGTTGCTACATTTTAACAAATTACTGTCCGTTTCCTTTCATTAGGAGGAGAGGCCCATCCCCTGAACTTGCCCACAGATGAGCCTGAATAGCAGGACATCTCATCCTGCGCCTCTGGAGGAAAGGGATGAAGCTTCTGCTTGGAACCATGGCTGGTTCCTGGGAAAAAGGAGCACCGGGTAAGTTACAAGAACAACTTTAACTTTAATATTTCTGGATGCTATATTCTTGATCTATATCCTTCCTGTTGTGCTAATGCTAGAAATGTTTGTGTTTTAATTAGTTCCTTGCTATAATAAAAGGTTGGAGGGGGGGAGAAAAGTAGCTATAAAGATAGGAGTGGGAAGGCTTTTGGCAAGAGGAAAGGAAGGAGAAAGAAAGTTACTGCCTACTTAGAAAGTAATAATATGAGCAATTACCACTCTGGTGTAAATGAGGTGATCTCAAATGAGAAAGTCACTTCTGAGATGTCCTTAGCAAATGCGTCTTTCAAGGATGGGACCTTCTCCAAAAAGCATTTTAACAAGGTATTTTTTATGGGAATAGTTTTATCTTTGGATTGGGAGAAAAACAGGCAAAGTCTACTGTTTCCGAGCAGAAACACTTCTAGTGTTAAAATAATGCTGAGCCAATTTTCTGGAAATCTCAATTATTTTCCCTTTGTATATTAGAAAGTCAGACGAGGGTCTGCTCTAATGCCTGTAAAAGTCAATGGGAGATTTTGCATTAACTCTCCAGAGAGCTGGATCAGTTTGGTTCCCAGCTGCAAAGCCTTTAAGCTTTGCTATTTCTGAGCTATGCAAAAGTAAGATTTACGCACTGGTAAATTGTGCCCTGTGAGTTGCAAAAGGTTGGTGCTAATTTTCTACAAGCATTTTGGGGAGAAATAAGATATGCAAGTAAGACCTAAAAATCAAGCATAAAAGTCCAAGCGCATCCTTGCCATTGTGCTAAAAGTAACGGCAGGTGAGCGCTTTGTTCCGTTTCAGCTTTTACATCACACAATTGAGACTGGGAAGTGATTTAGGGCAAAAAGCTTGTCGGTGTAAGGATGAGTTGCCTGCCACAGCAGTTGTCCCCCGTGTTACTTAATGGCTGCAGTTTTTGAGTTTTAGGAATGAGTTGTCAGATTTTTCTCTCCAGCCGTCGAGAGGGATATTTCTCAGTTCTGCCTTTGTCTGTACTGAGTAATTACAGGACGTTTTTGGCCTTAATGAAGGTTTTTGCTTTAGTGCCAAATGCTTATATTAGTGTGGAGTTTAGAGATTGTATCCAGTTTAGGGTTTCACCATGGCAGACCCGATGATCTTAAAGGTCTCTTCCAACCTAGATGATTCTGTGATTCTATGATTTGAAGTCCCTAGTGAGAGCCGCTCCTTGCCCTAAGAGTGTGTGTGCTAAAGGACCAGGCTTTTAGGGATTGGTTGGACAAGCACATTTTTCATGGAAAATAAAGATGTAGGGATGCTTTAGCCATCATTGTTGCAGGAGGTCCAAAAACTGTCTCTTTCATGCAGGATATTTTGGCCAAATAAAAGTGAGCTCTATAAAACTGATCTTCCTGATGGCGGGTTACCAGTAATGAAGAGAAGCGGTTGATGGTCTGGTCCTCGTCCCCGGGGAGGCTGTGGTGGTTCGGGCAGATGGAGAGGTGCCCAGGGGGTGGGTGTCCGTGCATGGGCACACATGCAGGGTCACGCGCTGCTCTGTGCATCGGGCACTGCAATGCCTGCAGCCAGCCCTCTCATTTACCAACATCCACCATATTTTCTGTTCTGCTCAGTTCCTCTCAAACATCCCAGCTGCGCAAATACTCCTAAAGGTGAGTTTCTATCTGGGAACAGATGGGCACAGAGGAACAAGAGCTGCCAGAGCTCGACTGGTGATGAATTTGCTCCATTATTTTATACTGTGGTCTGAAAT
Organism: Rynchops niger; assembly: GCA_013400035.1. NCBI lineage: Eukaryota > Metazoa > Chordata > Aves > Charadriiformes > Laridae > Rynchops > Rynchops niger. The sequence continues at coordinate 84,480 of VXBH01005098.1, read as the reverse complement.
GTGCCGTTGTCTCTTAAGCAGTAGTATTTGCTTCCCGGCTCGCTGCTCACTGGCTTTTCAAGCTCTAATAAAAGTCAGCCTGCAGGTAAGTCTACTTCTACTGTGTCCTCCAAGCTGGCTCCAGTGTGCTGTAAACACGGGCTTGTTACGCCTCTAAAGCATAAATAAACCCAGGTCTCTCTGGCCAGGGTATGGTGGCTGCAAGAAAACTTATCATGTTCCACTTCATTTCTACCCAGACTCATCTGAAAGCACGATCTGGACAAAAGCAAACGGCGTGATTGAAGAGGCTGTCCTCTCTGCACTCAGCAGTCCTGTCGCTGGAGTTGTTTTTTAATCTGTGCGTCTCTCATGTTCAGTGGAAAAAATATGAATTAAAACGAAGTCACAGAATCACAGAATGGTGGGGGTTGGAAGGGACCTCTGCAGATCATCTCATCCAACCCCCCTGCCAGAGCAGGGTCACCCAGAGCAGGTGGCACAGGAATGCGTCCAGGCAGGTTTGGAATGTCTTCAGAGCAGGAGACTCCACCACCTCTCTGGGCAGCCTGTGCCAGGGCTCTGCCACCCTCAAAAAAGCTGTTCCTCATGTTGAGATGGAATTTCCTGTGTTCCAGTTCGTGCCCGTTGCCCCTTGTCCTATCGCTGGGGACAACTGAGAAGAGTCTGGCCCCATACTCTTGCCACCCACCCATTATAATATTGCTCAGCATTGATGGGATCCCCTCTCAGTCTGCTCTTTTCCAGCTGAACAGTCCCAGGACCCTCAGCCTGTCCTCAGCACAGAGGTGCTCCAGTCCCTCATCATCTTTGTAGCCTGCACTGGACTCTCTCCAGTAGTTCCTTGTCTCTCATGACCTGGGGAGCCCAGCACTGGCCACAGTAGCCCAGAACTGGACTCAGTCCAACCCCTCTTCCCAAAGTCACAGCACCCAAAGGGGCTGTGTGATAAGAGCCATCATTAATGTCCTCTTTGCCCATCGCACTGGCCTGCATCCGTTTGTCTTTCCTTCCTGCTTTTGCCATCCTTTGCACAGTGCACCAGCACCCCAAAAGACTTTCCAGCTATTAGCAATTCTATTTTCCTTGCATAAAACATATCCTTCTCGAGCTTTTCGGGGAAAGACTTGACTTAAAAATCAATCTTGGTTTTACTTTTTTTGTCGAACACGTGGAATGGTTTTGACAGGTAATTTCAGGGAAAATGAAAAAGAAGTCCCATGAAGAAAATAAAAAATAAATATTGTGATGCACTCAAGCCTGCATCTGTGGGATTTGTCGGCATGAAACCAGGTAGCTGTGGCTGGGGCAGGCGAGTCCCACCTGCAATGGTGACTTCAGTCTGCTCCCCCCTGTCCGGCCAAACACGCCGCTGATTCCTACCCCTGCTCTGCGACAGCCAGGGGGGGTCTGCCCGTGGTGTGGCCGATGCAGCACTGTCATACACACCAACAGAATTCAGGGGCGGGGGGCGTCCTGGCATGGAACAACGTCTGCTTTATTTTAAATGACATCTATTGAAAAAGCTTAAATTTTAATGGAAGAAAATGATTGAAGACGGCTGGTAGACGTCGAGTTGTGCTGTCTGTGCCAGGGACCCTGGGCAGAACAGAAGTTGTTGATATTCTGCTGTGTTATTGTTTGGTTTGGGTGGGCAGTGTGTGTTGGGGAGAGGAAGGCGTGTTGGAGGCACAGTCACTGCTTTGCAAGACGCGTGTGGGCGGCATAGTTGCGAAGAGAGTCTTGGTGATGTCTTGTAATGAGAAAACGTCTTAATTTACTAGCGAGGGGCCTTACGTATGTCATGGAAGGTCAGAGGAAAGCCAGCCACGTAAACATGCTTTGAGATAAATTTCTAAGATGCTGGCATCGTTTACGATTTTGTTTTTTCTCTAGCTAGTTTGGGGGAGGCCGACTGTGATGTAGGATTGATGCTCTGCACATGGGATGGCTTTTCAGGGTGAACAGTCAAAGCCACTGCTTTGCGTTTAAAAAACACTGTTTTTTCAGGTTGTTCCATTTTAAAGTGACAGACCCTATTAAAAAAAAATCTGCAGGAGTTACAGTAAAAGCAAATAAAAGAAAAGTAGCGTGAGAGTTAATTAACTGTTTGTAAATTATGGTGAATTTAAATATTTTAAAGGCTGATTTTTTTTTTTTTAAGCGCAGATATGATAAGCACTAACTATTAATGCAGAAGAAAACATGAAAATTGCACTAGATGCCTGACATTTTCTCTATAGCTGTTTGAAGGAAACTGTCTCTGGATACCAGCAACACCTGGTGGGAACAGTTACTTTCATTGTTTGATTTCCATCTCAAAGGAATTTCTACATCAAAGGTCAAAATCATTAATAGTTAACTAAATTAATTATTAGCTCTTAGGATCACTATTAAGCACAATTTTTAACGTAATTTTTATTTAATTCCTCTCACATCCACCAACTCGATAAACTTTTTTTGCAAGTTCTGTGTTCTAGAAACTTAATTGCACTTTTATTGTTGTGTTCTGAGTTAATTATATAGCAAACCAGGTTTATCTTTTATATATTAAATCTAGCAAGTGCTCTTTTAACAATCAATTGATATTTAATTACAACAGAGAAGCTGCCCTATTAAATCTAAATTAAATGCTCATTCAAAACTATTAAAGTGTTACCAGACCATCAAATAGCAAATGCAATACAGTGCAGCATAAACCATTATGCTGTTGGTTTGCCAGTGCTGCTTTGTAAACCTGAGTAGAAAAGCTGACCTCAGGTGACATTTGCTTCAATCTTTGGTGAAACCCTTTAGCAAAATTACCTTTCCAAAATCATTTTTACTTAATGAATGGTAAGGATGACGCATGGCCTTTTTTGTATCTCTGGCTGAGTCGTGGCAGTCTAGGAGGGAAGGGTTCATGAGAAGCTCAGAAGTGTGGAGCATGGAGGAGGCAAGAGGCACCCCAGCGCTCTGCCTGTTCTCCTCCTCCTCTGGCAGCTCAAGAGGAGCGTGATATTGGCTTTGAAGCACCGGTGGTGGTGAAGGGCAGGTAGATGTGGTGAAGTGGATAGCTTTACGTGAGGTTAATGAGCAAATAGGGAGAGAAAGATTAAATTGAATTGTGAGAATTTGAATTGTTTATGAAAAATGTGTAGGACAAAGTCATCGCTTTCCAGAGCAAACACAGAGAAACGCATCACGTTGCATTAAAAGTTTTGCATGGACAACGTTCCTAAATACTTCTTAATCAGGAAAAACAGGTCTGGATTTGCCCACTGTCCCATGCTGAACAAGGCTGGAGGTACCATCTCTTCTCCTGACTACCTGACCTGAGCTCTTGCTTTGCCAAGACCCAGTGGTTCTGGTTTCATGGCTTTATCTGAGACGCCGCAGAAAGACAAAACACGCATGTGGCTGACTTTGGGTGAAAAAGCCTCCAACGTCTTCAACGTATATAATGCAACAGGCAGTGACGCTGTTTGTTCATCCTTTGTGGTTCCATGGGCGCCCAGAGCATCTGAGTATGCAGAGGAATGTGTCTGCCTTGGAATTTACCGGGTCTGCGCAATATCCTGGCTCCCGCAGCTGAGTCCATCCTCCAGCTCTGCCTGCCCAGGGGAGTCGTGGTGTTTTCTCATCTCTGTCCTGGATAACCGGGAACGGCCCCCCTTCACCTCTTCAAACAAAGAACTGCTGAACTCTGACAAAGCAATGGCAGCAAAGCCAAAGGTGATGCAAGGAAGTAGGGGCTGGAGTATTTATTTTGAGTAGTGGGGCAGCATCTTTAAACAAGGAACAATTATTTTTTTTTTTTTAAATTCTCATAAAAAAACAGTACTTAAATAGGCAAAAGGTTTTTTGCGGTGTGATGTGGAAGGCATTTAAGTGACTAATGTTTCATCTTGAAAGAGGAGCCTCCATTACTCAGTGTAAGCCATTACTTCTGATGAGTTACGGGTCATTCATCAGTCAGATCTCTAATGTATCGTACATATTCATGCCTGTACGTTCTTAGAAGAGTGATGTTAATTTTGGTTTCCCTTGACTTGTTTTCCATCTTCATTTACCTGCACACTGTAAGCTTCCAGTTGAAAAAAAAAAAAGTGGAAACTTCTGTTTGGTAATTTTTATTGGGCCGATGAACAGCGGAGCGACCCCCCAGACAGTTAGGAACACGCGGAACATGCTCGTCTGCGACAAGGCATTTGCTTACAGGGCGGAGGTGAGATTGGGCACGGGCACTTGTCAACCTCAGCGCTCTCAGCCCTCCACAGAGATCAACAGGTGTAAACATCCAGTTCAAGGTGTATTTACACTCAAAATGCATTTGATTACAGCAGAATCTTATGTTCCACTGCAGGCACATTATCGACACGTGAATAGGAAAAGAAAACAAGTAGTTCCTAAGCTTTCCTTTGTGACTGCCGTTCTGAGGTCAGGATGTCGTTTCAGTGGCACTTCCAGGCTCACAACCCTACCATTGATTGGTGTTTTCTGAGGCAGAAAAATAAAGGCTGCTAAAACCCCGGATTAAATACCCTTTTGATGATCTGGCCCTGGGAACAAGACACGACGTGACAGAGGCAGAAGCGCTGGGCGCTCTTGTTGGTTTCGCCACTTACCTGCCGGGGGAGGCTCAAACAGACGCTTTATTTCCCAGTGCCCGCGTTTCCCTTTTGTCTCTTCAGATCAATGCGTGGTTTGCTGTAACTTTGGACCTTGAGGTGTTAAACAAATTTCCTTTTAAGTACCAGGCTTTGTCAATTATTCTCTTTTCTTCCCCCCCTCCCCCCACAATAAAAGAACAAAATTGATTCTTTCTTTTGCAAGGTGAGACAAAAACCAAATATCTGCTTTTACCCAGCAGGATAAGGACGGGGGAAATCTCTTTGAGCAGAATAAGAAGAAAGTCTGTTCTTTGTAAGAGCATCCAGGGAGTGTTTGTACTGCTAGTTCAGGAGCCAGCTCTCTTACAAAAATATATCCCTTGAGCAATGAGAAGGTACTTCCACACTTAGAAGTCAGAAAGAAATGGATTTAGCTGGTGATCCCCTTTCTTTTAATCAGCTTAGCATTATGCTCCCAGCTTTCACTGAGTAACAGGAGAGAACGATCCATCTGTCAATATTTAAAGACATTAAATGCCAGAGGTGTGCCAAAGCAGGCTGGAGTGCCGTCGTGTGGGTGATTAGCAAACGGAGGTATGCAAAACACCAGGTTTTTGAGTGCACGATCCGGCAGAAGGCACTCGGCAGCGAACCCGCTTGGAACGTGCATCATGGAGTGGCCCTGGAGGCTCCCGCTCCTCCCGGCCACCTTCAGCATCATTTCCCAGCAGATTCAGGGAATGTGCTGCCACATTTCCACCCCTCAGCTGAGGACCTTGTCCATGCTGGATGAGGAGTTCCAGGAGACCTAGCTTGTCTTTGGTCTCAGGCAAAAACAAGCAATAATGAAATTTTTCTGCTTTTTTTTTTTTTTTTCTGAGAAATAACATTCTGGTTTTCAGGCAGCTCTAGAAAATTATTTCTAAGCTTCTGCCTGACCTTCTGGGTTTGACTGTGGGCTACCTTGTATTTTTTTACCATGAATAAGTGACCACTGAATGCGATTCATGCCATTGGAAGAAGCTTCTAGTTTTCATCCACAGCAGTCCCGGCATAACCGGAAAGATGCAAAGTTATTATTTCCCAGTTGCAGGTTTCTGAACTCCGGAATGTTTCCCCTTTACAAACCTTGGCTCAAAGAAAAGTCTCAACAGTTTGGAGAAATGATGAGTCTAGTGGCCGTGTTTTATTTCCCTCATCTTCTGCCAAAGAGACTGCTCTGATCTTTAATTATTCCCTGAAATTCTTTTCCAATTTACTGGAACAACTTCAAAATGAATGTAAGGGTCCCTGGCTGGCTCTGTTAGCTATACCTCTGGCCATAAATTTTGTTCCTTGTACCTTCCCATAATGTCCTGTGCTTGACTTAGGGCAGAAGATATTTGAGAACAGATTAGTTATTCCACCAGTGTTTGTAGTCAGTGAAAAAAGAAGCTTTCTGCCCAAGCATATATGTGAGCATGTACTTTTAATAGCAGCACTTAGCCAATTTTCTTATTAATGTAGTTTAAGCACGGCTCAGTTGATCTGAGGATGTTTCTGGATGGAAGAGGTTATGCTAGTTGTGCTCCTTTGGCCATCCTTTCTGTGACCAGTCCAAGCATCTCCCCAGAGACGATCCATACCATGACAAATACTGCAGCGACGGGCTGCTGAACGCAGACCTGAGACTCCTGAGCGGCACCTACTCATGCAAACAGAGTCCAAGACTTACAGTGACAGCTGTGTGAGTTTATTGCATTCCGCTTTATAGAAAATCGAACATTTGTGATATGGGGTGTCACTGAAGAGCTCAGCCAGGAGCCGTTCTCCTGGGAAGGTCAGGCATGTTCTCCACCTACTGATTCTTAGGTGGGAGTTGCCCACATTCTGCAAAATGAATTGCCATCTGAGGCTGCCGTTCCCTGTGACATCTCTCAGAAATCACCTGCCCTTCCAGAGCAATCGGTGTTACCTGATCTTCCAGGATAAGATTTCAAGTGTTTTGCTATAGTTGTGTTCGAGGGATGGAGGTTTCCACATGCAAGCATGCACTGATTTACATGCTTTTAATGCAAAAAAGTAAAATGGAACTTCTTCTCATACCATAATTTTTAAGCGTCCTGGAATTCATTTAACCAAAACTTATATGTAAGCATCTGACAATATGGAGTGAGTAACTGAAAAAAAATCTCGAGTGAAACAGTAGTGGTTTGTCTTGTGTGTTTCCTTAATAGTTTCTGAAGAAGGGGAAATAATTGGCTATAACTTCTATCATGAAGAACACGTATTTATATATATATATTAGTCATTTATGTGACGCATACTCAGGTGCATCGCATTGCAAGAATAGGCGGAGGAGTGATGTCTCTGAACCTCTACAGTGTGTTGCATCCCCATCTGCAGCCGGGGGTTCCACCAGGCGTTTGCGTGCCTCCGGGCTGCGTTGTGGACACGGTGCCCATGGGCTCCCCAGCACCCATCAGACTCCTCAGCAGCTCTGTTTTCAGTGGTGTGGTCTTACACAGCCATGAATGAAGGGAAGACCGTCACCGTGGGCGGTCAGTGCTCCCCCTGAACATCTACCACTCTACCCTGGCTGGTCACAGTAAGTAGATCTGTACTCTCTTTAAAAGCTCACACTTCTGTTGAGCATGTTTCTTTCCAAGCTTATGTGTGTACTAACCAGATTTTCCCTTGATTGAAATCAGATGGTTTTTAGTGTCTTTCTGTAATATTTCCCTGTCCACAGAAGATAAAAATCTCACCCTATTAGATATTGCCACCAACTCAGCACATTAATATTCATCATTACCTTTTGCATGTTGCCTTTCAATTAATTTTCCAGCCCCCATGAAAGTGCTTCTATCCGAGCCTATTTAATTAGTTTTCAAGGTAGAATTTCTCCGAGACAGTATCTGCCACTTCACTCCAGGTATAATACGTATTCCTTGAATCTGCTTTGATAGGTCTATTGAAAAAAAAAACAAAACAACCAACAATCAGGTTTGGCTAGCAAGGTATATTTTTGATATATTCTACTGTCAGTCCTTTTCTGAACTGCTTAAGAATTAAAAGATCTCAGTTGTTCCTGGTGTGGAGAGAGACTGCTTCTAAAGCCATGCTTTTGTAGAAAAAAAGCCTTGACCGTCTATCAGCCTCCCTGTGCTGTCACCCATGGGAGCAAGAGGGTTGAATGCTGCCCAAGACACATATTTGCCATAAACCCTCTTCTTTGATCCCAATTTGTGCTTCAAATGAGAGCAGGGAGTGAAAGGCTAAGGTTTTAATTTTCAAACAAGTGGTCAGTGAATGATGGAAAGATTATAAAGATCTGCGTGTGCAGCTGGTGCGGGTTTAGTAGGTTGTGCTAGGCCGAGCTCACGGACAGGGTGGTTTCTTTTTTTAAGCAGAAGCGGCTTGCAGTAACGTACACCAATTTGTGAAGATGCGCTGTGTAATGTACCTCATTATAGGATGCAGGTGATGGAACAAGAGTGTTTGGGCCAGGACATGCGGCCTGCGTGTTGGTGCTGCTGCTTACAGGCTGGGTACGACCATCCCACCTCTTTGCTGAGAGCTTCAGCAGCCGCATTTATGGTGGTCCTGTGCATGTACATCATCAAACTTATTCTCTCCCTTGTTGCCTATGCTGCATTTGAACCCTTCACCTCAATCATAAGAGACTATATCAGTGCACGACCACTACAGAGCCCTTCCTTCTGTCATTTCACAGACAAAAAATAAGTAGCATTCAATGTCACTTTAGCTGGCTTTCAGAAAGATTTATGTTTTTTGTTGTTGAGCTGATATTATAAATAATGACTTTACTTAAGTAAAAAATTTTTGGACAGATGCTGCCTTCATGTCAAGTTTGATTGAGTAAATGCCAATGAAAAGTAGTTCTCTATAATAGATTCATCTTCTGACATAGAGGATATTGTTGTATCCTTGACAACAAAGCTTGAAAGAACAGCAAAACAAATGTACTCGTTATGTTGGCTGAAAATTAAGTGGACCAAACTCGGATTGATCACTTCCCCATTGCACAGTTCAGTAGCTGACAGTGTCCTCCACTCACCTTTCCTTTCAGCGTTCTCGGTATTGTATTTCAAAAATAACAAGCAAAGCAATGAGGTGGCTGAGATCTGGAGACAAAAAAAACATGCCAAGAATAGAAGAATAGAACATGATATAGGCATTAACCCAGTGAGCTTGTCTATAAAATTCATCTTCTGAAGCAGCGAGCACAGCCTTCCTGTATGCAGGTGTGGCTGTTGGTGATGGATCTACATGTAACGGGTATGTTAGCACAGAGTTCTTTTATTGATTTGGTTTTATGTAGACAGGTACTGTACATTACACATATGTGTGTATACGTGTGTATATATTTATATATAGATATGCGAGCGTTTTTTACATATACACATTATCTGTTCCTACAAGCTCAAGTTTGTAGAGGAACAGGCATATTGTTCAGTCTCTGAGCCTGAAGGGAGGTACCAATACTCAGATTTAGAAGCAGGGGAGAATTGTCTGTAGTTAGTGAGAATATATAAAACAAACCATCCCCTGTCGTGGAGCAAGGATCGTACTTTACCTGAGATATTAAATACATTGAAGGCACCCCTTGTCTGGGTTATTCACACAATCCAAGGAAAAAAAAAATAAAAAAAAATAAGGGAAGATGTGGAGGTAGGAGGCAAAATCCAAATGAATGGTGCACGTACGCATACAGGCCATACGAGCGTGTGGATGGCTGGACAGGGTAGCAGAGGTCTTGTGGGAGAGAACTTAGTGCCAGTCGTTAGTACAGAAAATGGCCTTCATCACAATGGGATATTTATGTAAAACAATGTATCTACAGAAATGTACAGTATACTATCATATTTTTTAAGCTTGTAATTGCTTTTGTAATAGTTAGGTGCCTGGGAGTTAAACTTTTGGAACAGGCCCCAACTATGCAAGATATTTTATGAACATATAATATATTCTCAGGAAGCCACTTAAAAGCAAACTAAAAAGGACTGCGATGATAAAGCGAGTTCAGAATTCTGAAAATATAAACTATTTTTGATCAAAGAAGGGGTAAGTGAGGGCCATACCTGATGGAGGTGCGTGAGTGGAGAGGTCTGGGGATCTCCGTGCTCTCATAATGGCATAGCTCCCACTGGAGAGTTGCTTCTGCTGACCTGTCTCTGCATCGGAAAGGAAGGGAATATCCCACTTTCTGTCCTCAAATAGAGGAGTCTGATGTTTACGTGGGTGTTTTGAGGAGACCAATACGGCACATTACAGGCCGAGCGGGGACAGTGGTGTGGTTTATTTTATTTCTCTCTTCTGCATGGTCGCATTTCAGCTTATTCTGATGCAAGAAGTTGCCTTTTGCTTGGGAAAGGGAGGAGTCGGGGAGAAGGCAGAAAAGGAGGGAGAGGAAGGGACAGAAGTTTGACCTGAGAATGTAAATTCTAATACTGCAGTGTATTCTCTAGGGAGAAAGTCACTAGTATTGCTCTTTCTTCTCCATCATATCATCAGCGTCGTGAATCTAATGCCATTTCTCTGGATGCTTATGTGTAAAGTCAGGAGGCTATGACTGTTTCAGGAAAACATAATGAAGACAGAGGTATTCCAGTAAACCCCTTGAAAAACAACCTATTTTTCGTAGCTGCCAGATGTTGGCTGTGTGAGATTTACTGCCACTAAATGTTTTAGGGGAAAAAGCAAAGCGTTCTCAGCAAAGTCAGAATCAACCTGCATAGCTGTTGGATGGTGCTCTAAGTACTATTTGTATCAATAAAAATCTGTTTGTCACGTGGCTGATTGTGCCAAGTCATCCAGGCAGGGTTCATGTGGGTGACTAAACTTCTACCGGTTGAAGTTTCGGGGTCAGTTCTGGGTCAGAAGGAAATCAGAGCAGGAGGAAAGACCATTTATGAAACATGCAGAGTGTCCACGATTTGGGACTGACTTGATCTCCACAAGGATGCTCTGGTTTGTGAGCTGTCGTGCCACTCTCCAAGCTGATTCCTGCTGTGCTTCATAGGAGTCTTCTCCTCGGTAGTAAAGAGCATTAAAGGAGGTCCTAAATTATTTACTGTTGACTACGTGCTGCATGTAGTGCAGATCAGAAATCGTTTGTCTTACACGGCATTTCTGAGAGTGGGAGTATGTTGCACTCATGGAAAGAGAGGTACTCCCTGAGACTTTTCCTGGGGGCTGGTGGAGCTGCACATTCCTCAGGGAGACACGAACTGTTTCCCTTATGCTTTGCTTGTTTGTGGAAATTGTGATTCAGCGCTAGATCCCTCGGGTACTCTTTGTGCTGCGCCTTGTGAAAAGGGACAGAGAGGTCTTCCAAGCTGAAGGCTGTATGTTAGCTTGGAGTGGGTACCAGGCAGAAGGTTTCGTATGTGAATTGCTACTTGTTTTTGCTCATAGTCAAGGAGATGCAAAGGTGAGGGGCAGCAGCCTGACACGGAGGTGGAGCTCAGGAGGCAACGTGAGGAGCACAGAAGGAAAGAGAGGAGGCTGCAGGGACGATCAGATTTTCAGAAGCGACGGAGCCTTCCCAGTGAATGTCATGTATTTTATTAGCAATTGGCCGAGAAGATTTTGCCCTTCCTCCTGAAGCACTGGATTCGCGGCCCTCTCAAGCGCTGTGCAGAGGAGTAGGCAGATGCTTTGTTCTTTTTGTTTAAGAAAACCATCACCGTGGTGTTTTGGGCTGTGCACAGTGAATGAAAATCAAGATAAAGGCTAATGAGCCAGTTATAAGCAAGAGTATAAGCTCTTTGCCAAAATTTAACTATAGACTTAATCAAGGAGATTTACAGCATCCATTTGAAAAATTATTTACATTTCCTCTGGTGACTTACTCTTAATGTATTATAAATCAGTAAGATATTAATTCCAAACTGTTCCAAAACTGTACAAACAATAAAAAGTCATGGGAGGCAGTTGGCAAATAGGTGACTTGGACAGACATGTGGCTGATGGCAACTGCAGTTTTCCAGACATCCAGGCACTGCATAAGCCGTTGCCTCAGCCATTTCAAAAAACAAGCGGCAGAGCCACAGAAGCGGCTGCCGGGGTGTTACTGTGCACGCAGGTACGGGGTGTGTCAGGGGAGCATCCACATCCTCCATCCTTCTCCTTCCCACCCTCCCTCCGTCCCGTCCTCCTCACCTTTGCAATGCACAGCCCTGTTTGAAAAGGCCCAACGCAATCCCTTGCAGACTCCCATTAACTTCCAGCGTGCTCTGGAGTAGACCCTAAAGGCACAATCTCTCTCTCTCAACATTGGTGTATAAAAAGGTCATTCCTGTAACTAATAACCTACAAATACCCATTTACTTTGAATTACAGGGACGTTTCCCGTTGTTATTTTCAGATATTTGAAATCCATCCTTTGTGCTTGGTAGGTGTGTGGGGAGAGAAAGCCATCATGCCAAGGGGATGTTGCCTTCCTGACAGCTTCTCTTGTTTCTTCTGATGTTCAGTGATTCCTGTGCACCCACCAACCTCACAGCACCAGTGGTGGATCACACACATGCACAACTCGAGTCCACCACACGAAGGACTTCAGGTATTAAACACACCTTGGTTCCTCCAGGGAAATAACTTTTACGTAATGCCCAAGCACTGAGCGCACCACCTGCAGCACCGTAAGGGTTGGGGGTGGGTAATGGTCGTGGTGGGAGGTCAAGAGAGGTTTGTGTGTCATTAGGAAAAGCCACTGAACTGGTACCTATGGTAGTGTGAGAAACCGGAGAAGGTTTAGTGAAACCACGTTTTTGACATAAAAAGCGGAGGCAGTTTTCATAGCCATTCCCTGGTCTGCACGCCCTTAAATCAGCATGGCACAAAAGTAGATGTTGACTCGCTTTGGAGCAGGGAGGTTTGACTCCATTTCCAAGGTCTCCTTGACTGATGTTTGGTGTCTCTGAAGTCCTCTGGGATTTTATTGCACGAGATCTCTAGCTATGCTTCCTCCCCCATCACCACCGATCTGCTGAGGCTTCCCAAGGACAAGAAGCTGCCTCTCCAGCAAGGTGGGTATCAAAAGAGCTTCAAGTACGCTGCAGGGACAACAGCGGTGCGTCTATGGAGCTGTGACTGAGAGAAGGACTGCTGTTGTGTTTGCTGTGCTGGAGCGTGTGGTGGTCGGGCAGCAAGCAGCAAAACAACCTGAAACAAATTCCTGAAAAATGAACTAAAACTTGGCAGCCTATAACCTGGCGAACCTTTTGAAACACAGTTTCTCATTAGCACAGGCTGAGGGCTTCTGTCTCCCGCAGTGCTGAGCATAAAGCTGGTGAAGTTAAGACTTGGTTAAAGCTTGAAACGTAATGTTCTATCCCTTTTCCAGTTCTGCTTCCTGTTTTTCCTTCCTGTTGTTGCTTAACTGCCCTGTGGACACTTCAGAGTGCCTTGGATGAAGGCAGGCAGGGATGGCAGGGGAGAGACTTTTAAGTTATTTGTGCAGGTGTGTAACAGAGCCCTAGAAAGGCCAAAATTCCCATGCGAGAAAATTTGGCTTTGCAGGAGTTTGAACTATATTTGATAGTAGAAAATGATCCCAAAATAAGAGCAAAGAAATGCTGGCTTTCGTGTTTGCAAATGTTGTTTATTCCTCACTGTGTGGCTACAGCTGAGAGCAGACGGGCTCCTCGGCGACGCAGAGAGCTGGGGCTGAGCTGAGCAGACCCTGCCCATGGCATGGAGATGCCGCAGCTTTCGGCCTCCAGGATCAGAAGATCCTCCAGGATCAGAACTTTGTCACGCCAGGTTTATGTGAACAACTGTAATGCGACAAAACCATGAAAATATGGAGGTTTTGGACTTGAGGTGGCTTATAAAGATTAAGAAATGACAGCAACAGTAAACTAAATCCGTACATTGCTACCAAGTTACTTGATGCTCATATGTCTCCTTTTTGAGCGTGGTTTGTGGCAAGTTGCAGCTCCTTCGGTGAGGCCAGTGAGTGAAGCAAATTTGGCGACCCAGGAACAGCCAGTTGAAAGAATACAGCCTTACTCAGGGAGCTTAGCTTGGTGGTTTGCCGAATTGTTGTTACAATTATTTGGAAAATCTGATAATGACTTAGTTTAAAATGCATCAAACGTTCTTGGAGCTTGCTAACTGATTGTTGCAAAAATAATCATTATGGTGCATTATGCTGAAGTGTTTGTTTTCTACTAATTGTTCTGACCTTCTTCATCTGTATTTGATGAGATTTCTATGCATAATTAAAAGGCCCTCCAGGTAAAAAAAAAAAAAAGTAGTCAGCAAACTAATCTATAGGACAAGTAAATGCAGATCATTCCTATCACCTTCATTCATTTAAAATTCAGTCTTCCTTTTTCATTAAGATTTTTCCTTCATCGGTGCTCGTCGTATGAGCTAATTATAAGCTCCTTTAGCCTGTTATTAAGATGTATACAGACTTTCCCCCACCTCCCCCGTTCTGAAGCCTAAGTTTTTCATGTTCTTGTATTTTAAGGCAGCCAGATGTTTCTTTAGGAAGCACGGAGCAGGGTGTGGAGGCTGTGTCCTCTGCACTGTATCCCGCACACCTTGCAGAGGCCACCGGGGAGAAGCAGGGTGCCTCCGGCCAGTGCTGCTGCCACCAGCTGGACATCCCTGGGGCACGGGAATGAGCCTAGAGGAAAATATTTTGTTTAGTCTCTATTAAAATAACAGTGCTGCTTATATCGAGGTGAAATAAGTTCAATAAGCTTGAATTGAAATAAGCTATCTATCTCATGCCTTCAAGATGGAAGTTCAAGTTTGGCAGGACTTCTCTTGGAGATTTGGGTTCCCATTCCCCAGGAAAAGCCACTAGCACGTGGCCAATGTGTTACGCCTTTGGAAGAAAAAAATGGGGTTTTGTGTGTGGTTTCCCGTGTCTCTGAAGGGTGTTTGCTCACTGAAGGTGCTCAGCACAGCTCACCTGGCCATCAGGCAGGCACGACACGGGACAGGGATGTCCCTGGCATGTTCTTTGGAGAGGGAGAAAGCAGCTAAGGGAAAAAAGAAACTTGTGGAAATCAAAGTGGAATGAGAGGGTGAGAGGAAATCTTCCCAGGGGGAAGATGTGGAGGGTCACCAGAGCAGGAGAGAAGGCTTGAGACTCTTTGCATCACAAATTCCTCTTGGAAGCTGCTTTGCCTTCATCTGCATCCCACGGGATTTCTGGAGATCATTTCACTGGTTTATTAGTAGTTTAACTGGATCCTGATTATTAGTGTTTTTGTTTCAATTCAAAGAATATAGATATCTGAAGTGGTGATTTCATCACCACTCCTGTGGATATTGTTCCTTAAAATAAAGAGAGGAGTTTGGGGGCTTTTTTTTTTTCTTTTTTGCCTTTGCCATACCAACTTTAACCAGGAGCCGACACAAACACAGTGGAGGAGTCCTGAGACACTAAGAGCTCTGGACTTTCTTGAGAATTTCAATCTGTACTTTCAATTAAGTAAACTACCACTGAAGTGAACAGTAATTTAGCTAATTTGAAGTCTTAAAACATGGCTATTTGCTGGTGTCAAATCTACATGGGTAGGTGTTTCCAACCTTGAGCAATCTAGGTTGTGGCATTCTGTCTAGGTGGTTAAAAACCCAACCGATTTGTTGCCCTGCGTTAATAAGCAGATAATTGCACCAGCTGTTCGTCAGCCTCAGCAAAGGGGACTCCTGTAGACAGAAACTACATGTTGTTATGGAGGGAAAAAAAAATCACAGTTAAGATTGACACGAATATACTGTGTTGGTTCCTTTCTTTTTCTTATGCTCAGATATCGCAGTGTCTTTGGGGCGAGTAGCGTTTTATCTTCTCTCTGTAAAGTGCCTGTCTTGTAGGTAGTAAAGAAGAAAAGGTGCAAGAAATCTCTAGTAGACCGTTAATGAGTGGTTAGGGAATCAAAAAGCTGCTTCAAGACATGGGGATCTAAGTAAGGACTGAATCCTGGTAGGACTTGAGTTTGAGGAGCTTGTAGATCTCAGCCCTAAATAGCTGTACTCATACCCGAGTGCCGAGCCCCTATTTAAATAATAAATGCTGTGTATGACAGATTTCGTCCTCATAACTGGGAATGCACATGAGCACACACACTTCTAAATAAGACCGGGGTGTTTTCCAAGGTGATATAAACGCATATGACATCTACTGTGTTCGCTGAAGAGAATTAAAGGAGATAAAACCTAAAAAGAAAGGAACCGAAGCTGAAAGCTGTGTTCAGAGTCAAGCGTCCGACAGAGCAGCGCCCATGTGCCTGCATAACAAGGTTTGCATCTCTTTAGTGTTCTTTCCTACTACAGCCTTGACATTTTAAATTGGTCAATAGATGTAAAATTGCATGGATTCATTAATTTTTAAAAGCAAACTTTGAAAAGCAACCGAGATGCATTTTAAAGAAAGACGCATAGTTAGAAAGGTTAATTGTTGTTTCAAGTTGCTTAGTAAGATCAATAGGACTTGGAGCTCTAACACTTTCTGTGCTGGGTTTTTGTGGAGAAGCAGCTAACGGCTCTAACTCTCCCTGCCAGCACCCGGGAGTTTTGTGCCTCATGAAAGCGAAGCTGTGGCTATCTGGGGACTCCGGGCTGGGTCTTGAGCAGGTTAGCTGCTGCAAGCTCCTTGAAAATAACAGAAAATAAAGGAAATGTTATTTTTGTAAAGGACAGGTTACATTACTAGGAGCCTTTGACTCTATGTGTGCATGTGTACCACCCAAAGCGTGTCTTAAAAACCATTGGTGAAAGTTACAGGGGCAGTTCCTCAGGAAGCCGGGGCAGAATTGAGGGTTTTTATTTGTTCGTCTTTAGGGACGTGCATTGAGGCACAGCCTTTAGGGACATGGTCCCTTTTTCCTCCACCCAGGACCCTCTGAGGGGTAGAGAAGTGACGGTGCTCACTCAGCACCCATGCTCTGGTTTACTTTACGCCATTTGTGCAGTGCGTGGCTTCAGCATTCATCTGCTGAGCAGAATTCAAACCTGGCTCTTTACGGGAAAAGGGTCACAATTTCTTGGGGATGGAGGGTTTCCTGCACTTGCTGCGGGATCAAAGTGCTTTGTAGATGTGTTTTTTCAATAAACTCTGAGGCGAGAAAACAAACATTCTCTCCTTTGCACATGGAGACTCAAAGAGATCAAATGAAAAGCATTCCTTAATTTTCGGTGCTGTCTTTGGGCTGCCATGGCCCTGGGTTCATAAAGCGTTTAGTGGCCATGCTCTGAGCACAGCTCCGGCTGGTCCCTTGTCCCGTTCCCTGGCCCCTGGCTTGCCCCGGCCACCACTGGCACCATCCTGCCCTGTGCTCAGTGCCATCTCCAGCCTGCCTTATGGGAGCACCAAGGTGATAACAGCTTTGAGGTTGACTCAATAGATCTAAATGATAAAACACAACGGGAGTTTTGTTAGGAAGACGAGTGCGTAGCTCTGAAGAGATGAAGCTATATAAAATTAATGCCAGCAAGACAGGAAGCGGAGATTTTGGGTCGCCTCTGGTACTTCCAGCATGCAGAAGTTCAAAACAGCCTCATCGTCCTCATCGTGGCTGTTCTTTTGTCACCACCCCCGCCATGCAGCCGTCCTTCAAGTGTCCTGATTCCACAGCTTGTCATCCGAGCAATTCCTCTCCGAGTATCACTGTAACCATGCATCTGATCTGTTACCGCCCCCACCTTCCTGTATTGATCTTATTTAGATGGAACAATACTAAAGCAAAAGCTCCATTTGTCTGAGCTAATCCAACGGACCAGAATTATCCAACACCCTTGCCCGCTTGCTCTGCCTGGAGTATATATAGCACATTCAGTAAATTTTTATATATGCGTATCTCTGCATGTGCACAAGGATACACTGATGAAAGCTCATAAATGACAGACTGAATTCAAATCGTTGCTAATGCCCATTGAAACCTTACATATAAGTTTTAATTAGATATTGCTGATTAGATCTAGTTCTAGTGTTCCTGGCTTTATCCCTTTTTCCATGGGATTTAGCAGTAATTTGTATTTTAATGGCCAAATTCTGTCCTATTTTACAGCTCTATAAGCCTACTCTCAGATTTTATCCCTCTCCCTTTGATGGTAAGAAAAAATCCACAGAATTTTCATAGTTCAGGCGTTACTCTGGATTTTTTACTCATTTTGTAGTATCTAAACTTCCCCCAGGTGTGCTCTTGGGAAGATGGAGCCTTCAAAGTAATAGCAAATATTACCTGTAACAGCAAAAGGGCTGATGCAGCAGCACAGAGGGACGTGAATTAAAACTGTTGATTAACCCGGAGTCTGATGCTTTACTTCACAGCAAGCTGCAGCTCCCGCCTGCCAATGAAGAGCAAAAAGCACAATCTCATGGCCTTGGAGCTCTCTCCAACCACAGCCTATGTTCACTAAGTGTGCTTTGGATGCCACTGACCCTAGATACAGGCTCAAAATGGATTAGGGGTTGGATCTGAGCATGGATGGAGACCACCTTTTCTGGTGACGATTCAGTTCAAAAGAGAGACGAGACGTGACTTTTTTCTTGTGGAGTACTTGAATTATCCAGAACACTTTTGCTAGGAGACGATGGTGGAGGAAGCCAGAGGTCTTACCCAAAATCATCACAGCTGGATCTTTCTCCTGCGGTGAGAAGCACTTGCCAGACTTGGCACCATACATACCCCATGTGTTTCATGTCTCCAGGACTGTGTCACCCCTACCACCAAGCCACCAGTGTGGTTAGTAGATGGAAAATAAATGTTGGTGTTTATTTTACATTGGTTCTGCAGCTGAGGACCCCTGTAGGTGGATGCTTGCTGGTGCTGCCCTGTGAGAGTGCAGTCTGGATCTTTTGTGTAGGTGGTTACTGAGGTTTCACAAAGTGAGACTGCGTTGTTTCTTTGAGCTTTATTTTAAGTTATCCAGTTCTGGTAAGCTCCCATTGCCGTGTGCTTGGCCAGCCGAATGTGTGGTGTCTGACACCACCGGTGCTCAGACAGAGGCAAGGAAGACTGCCGGGCCTGGGTCCTTCCCAGGGCTGTAGAAGGTTGTCAGACAGGAGGAGTCCAGCTTGTTTTCCCTACTGCCTTTGGTTCCTGCAGCCAGAATCAGCTTTGCTCTGCAGCGTGCGCATCCCTGTCAGCCTGGGATGTGCAGGATGGGAGTGGGATTTCGTGCTTTACATGTTCTGCCCCTGAGCTGATACCCCAGCTTCCTCATGCCCCAGAACTTCCCTCCTCACCGGTGTCTTTGCTCTTGCTTTTACTGGATGACATTATCTTCCATGACACAAACAAGTTACTTCTAGACATCAAACATTACAGTGTTGCGGGCCAAAACCCAAACAAACTCCTGTGACACTTCACGAGTTTCAGTTCAGTGGCCATGGTCAAAGAGATGAAAGTTATTTTTAAAAAATAGGAGAAGCAAAGGAGTGGTACCCCTACTGATGAGGCTGGAGCACATGCTGTTTCTCTTTGTGACCCTTTCAATGTTTGCTTCCACATTGGTTCCAATGTTTTGTTTTAGTCCTCTATAAATAAAGCCTGACTTTTGGAGAAACAGTAATGTGAAAAAACCCGACCCAAACAACAACAACAAAAAGCTTTAGAGAAAGGCAGAGGGATCCAGGGACCTGGGAAAACAGGGAAACAGCCTGAAAATCAAAGGCTATATTTTACCTGTCCTATTTCCACAGCAGAAGTCAATGAATTTTAAGCGTGTGGATTGATGGCCAAAAGCCGTAGCGTCTATCTCAGCAATGGAGAAGCTATGTGCTCGGAGACAGAGCTCAATGAGTTGGTAGGTGTGAGTTTTGTACCTAGAGGCAATGCTTAATCACTTCCCAGTTTAGTTTGGCTCCTCAATCAAATTCTGTGGGGGCTTGAATGGAGCTTACCCACTTGCCTTGAACTTCACAAACTTAGGGTTTCAGTGTAAGGATTTCTGTGTTACAGTCTTTTCGCAGGTTCTGCTGGAGAAGGAGAGGGTGAAATGAATACCTGCAAAAGTTTATTTCAGTTTCACTATTTTGTGTTGTTGCTCACTGAGATGCAGGGGAGAGTTTCCATCCAGGCAAGCTTCTGGATGCAGGGAGCAGAGACGACTTCAACTTAATAGAAACTGGTTCTGCAGAGCTGCTCTGAAGCAAAGTCACAGCTTGGAAGGATGTTTCTTAACAAAAGTCACCTGTACTCATCAGCCTTGGCCTCCTGCAGCCCCCAGAGATTTCTACTGCACGCACATTAACTGATTTATCTAGAAGACATCTTTTAGGGAAACTTGAACTGCAAATTAGAGGAGATTTAACTGGAAGGATGAGGAGACTTGTAGCCAAAAGTTTTAAAACACCCAACAGTCTTCAGATCCAAGGTAAATGCTATGTCTATTTGATCATGGGTGATGGAAGCATGTGCTATCTGCTGTGATTTTTGAGAGAGGGCTGGTTTCGGTACTTAACTCCTTAGCTCCTGTTAGCTTGTGGAGAAGGCCAAGAGAAGTGATACACCCACCAGAGCAAACAGACACTCGCGGTTTCAAACTCCAAGTCCAACGGGGGTGAGGTGAGCAGCTCTCAGACCTTTCCTACATCAGTGTCAGGAAGCCGCATGGGCCGGCTGCTCCCTAGAGGATGGGGATCCAAGTGCACTATGGTGGGCAGGGTGGGAAGCTCGGTGGCTGGAGCCCGTCCCAGCATGGTGTGGGGCAGGTGAGCAGAGGGGTAACAGCGACAGCTCCTATTGACAGTCTGGTGATCATCAGGCAACGACAACACAACAAGTGAGGTTTACCCAAGAGATCAAACCATCAGACAAGTTTGTGGTGACGGGTGATGTCCAAGGTCAAGCTGGGAAGTCAGTCTGCAGGTCAGGGTCTGGAGCTCCATGGTTGGTCATGGGCATGGTGGTAGCTGATCAGGGGCTAGGAAAGCATATTAGTGCTCCCAGGACCCTGACAATAATGAAAAATAGTATGGATCTAATCTACCATTGCCGTGTGAACCAGACTTCATTCTTTTGCCTAGTTATCCTTTGGTCTTTCCTCATTTCTCTCCTTGGAGTTTGCTATATATTTTTGCATGGATAATTTTCATGCCTTGGGTAACGCAGTGGGCTGTCACTGCCAGGACATACGTGCTCTGTTTCTGGTAATGCTCTCCCTGTGTCGCCTTCCTGCTGGTTTTCTGCCTCTTGTCTCTCCATCTATCTCTCCAGCTTTCCTCCTCTCCTTGCTGGCCCCTCTGGTTCATGCGTCTCCAATACACTGTATTTTGTTTTCTTGCTCTTTTCGCTTCTGCTCTCACTCAGCCTCACTCTGTCGGCTTTCAGCACACTCCTGCCTTCCCCTTTGCCTTTCAAGCATAAACAGAAAGGTGGGATTTGCTGTAGGTGGGTCAGGTGGCCTTCTCTGAAGCTACACCACTGCAGGGCACTGGCACAGGCTGCCCAGAGAGGTGGTGGAGTCTCCGTCTCTGGAGACATTCCGAACCCGCCTGGATGCTTTCCTGTGCCACCTGCTCTGGGTGACCCTGCTCTGGCAGGGAGGTTGGACGAGATGATCTCCAGAGGTCCCTTCCAACCCCTACCATTCTGTGATTCTGTGAAAATAACTAAAATTCTTACTGCTGCCTCAGACCGAAGTTGGTACAAAGGCAGCCATTAGTAATTCAAAGTAATCCAAGGCAGGATGCTAAGTTTGATAAATCCCAGGCCAGGGCTGGCCTTGGAAACCCTTTTTTCATTTGGTACTGCTGTG
Organism: Rynchops niger; assembly: GCA_013400035.1. Lineage (NCBI taxonomy): Eukaryota > Metazoa > Chordata > Aves > Charadriiformes > Laridae > Rynchops > Rynchops niger. The sequence continues at coordinate 63,160 of VXBH01005098.1, read as the reverse complement.
TGTAGCAGGGTTAATTATTCACTTCACTGCAAAACTGAGCTGAGCTGAGCTGCAGGAGTTTGGGTTTGGCGGGGCAGGGCGGGTGGGGAGAACAGCAGAGAATTTTAAGAGTTGCTCTAGGCGATGTCACTGCGAAGTAAATGTAGCTGAAAGTGAAGCAGAAAACAAGATGGGACTTTGCCATTGCACACGTCTGGTATCATTTTTTCTCCTGACATTCCCAGCCTGCCTGCCGTGCATGCTGCCTTACAGCTCATTAAAGAAGCACCTGAACACTGTCCCTGTCCAAATCCTCTGATGTACCCATCCAAAACGCACAGCTGCAACAGAGGCGTTTGTGTCCCTCCTCCCTTCTAATAAGTTGTAATAAGCAACTTGAAATTGGGTTCCTCCTGCAATTCTCTGGACTGAAGGGATCTTAATTATGTTCAGGGAAGAAAAATAGCTAATCTGTGGTTTGACCACACCATTTCATCCCTTTGTATCAAGTAATTCCCAGCATTACCACTATATTTACACATTTAAAAAAAAAAAAAACAAACTAGTTGATTTTGGCATAGGAGTATATATGCGCAGACCTGTAAGCTCTCTCGTTACGCTTTAAAACAAAGGGGTATATATATTCACCAGACTGACTGACATGCCTCCAAGTTTAAGAATATGCTGAGATTTCTTGTTGTCTAGTTAGTTATATTCCTTTGGAGAACAGGTCGGAGAGGTGTGAACTCATTAAATGCCTCTGAGGCTTGTAAATATGTAACCGTGTTTTCTAAGGCATGTGTTGTTGAAACAAGAACAAAGCAACAGGTGGGAAAATGCAATATTTCACTCCTAGATATATATTGGTTCAGAAAATAGTGATTTCACTAGTGATGTCGTATTATCAAACAGTTAGCACTGGTTAAGCTGGTATCATTGCTGAAAGTCTGTTTTAAAAAATATCTTTTTTCTGCAAATGTTCTACATGGCAGCAAATCTGAAAGTTTGTGAATAGGCAGAAGAGGCTTTTTGGCAAAAAAAAAAAAAAAAAAAAAGCCTGAAAGAAGTTGTTTTTTTCCACAAACAGGCTGTCTCTGAAGCAATTCTGTCCTGGTTAATTCATGAACATTTCAGTTAAAATGGTCTGTGAAGTAATAGAAGCTGAAGGATTTTTATTTTCTGTCGGTTTTGTGTGTTTGAAGTACGAGTGGTTATGCTACCCTGGGAATGAAGAATCTGTCTTTTTTACTGTGCTATTAATCATCTTGCAATTATGCGCCTGGAGACAGCAGAGAACAGAATCACTGAATCTGGTTAGCCGAAATGGTAGTACTGTGGTCTCTATTTTGGTGAAGAGAATTTCCAGCTATATATCTGGGCTTGTACAGTACTGGAAAAAAGCCTTTTTGTGGACTTCAGCAAAGAAATTTTCCAAAAGCACTTGAACATCAGATTTTGATGATGTGTAGGTGGCAACGTCTTTCTTGTGCCTGCATCAGAGAGAAATGGCTTTTTTTTGTGTGTCGAAGAGGTGAATAGAGCCTTTTCACTTTGCCTACAGTCATGTGCAGGAAAATTAATGACAGCTGATCGTGAGACTTGGTTAATACTGTCCAGAAGGCAAAGCCCTTTCAAAGCAGTGAAGCAAAGTTTTCAAACTCTGGGTCTGTCCTCTTCTTTTCACCTTGTTCCTGCCTCCCATGGGGCTGATGGGGAGATGTGAACAGATCTAGAGTTCCAAAAGGCTCCTGGCAGTCTCTCTCTCCAGAGCGATGGGTGGAGGCTGCTCTGCAGCACAGTCCCTGTATAGCAGCTCGTGCATGGGGAGATGGAGCTTCTGAGAAGAATGGACGCTTCTACGATGGAAGAAGCTTCTTCCAATGGAAGAAGATTGAGCTTCTGAGAATCTTTGGAGGGGATGAAGACTGGTGGGCTGTCACTCTTCACATGTCCTTATTCTCCCGTGAGTCTAGACACTTGTAAATGAAGAAGTAACAGAAACGTGTCTTCAGTAACCTCAGTTTGTTATGGAAATCAGCTCTATCAGTCTGCAGCCCAACAAGCAAAGCAGCATGAGAATGGAAACCCCCAAACACCAGAAATAATACCAGGTATTGCACATCACTTGATCACACCGCTGCATGCACTGCAGCCATACCTTGCTGGCAGGGCCATCCCCACTGTTCCTGACCCCTCACCAGCTCCGTTGCCCTTCTCTGGACACACTACAGCACCCCAATGTCTGTCTTGTAGTGAGGGGCACAAAACTGGACTCAGCACTCGAGGTGAGGCCTCACCAGTGCCGAGGACAAGGGGGTCCATCACTTCTCTAGTCCTACTCGCCACACTGCTCCTGATACAGGCCAGGACGCTGTTGGCTGCCTTGGCCACCTGGGCACACTGCTGGCTCATATTCAGCCGGCTGTTGACCAGCACCCCCAGGTCCTTTTCCACTGGGCAGCTCTCCAGCTGCTCTGCCCCAGGCCTGTAGCGTTCATGGAGTTGTGACCCAAGAGCAGGACCCACCATGATGCTGCACTGAGATCCCTTTATACCTCCACGAGCATTTCAATGATCCTTGAAGTGACTGAAACTGCATAAACCCATAATTCATACCTCTTTTATGGTTCCTTCATGCTGCCAAAGTTGTGTGAAACAACATTGACATAACTGGCTGCTAAAAAGCCTGATTGAATTTTTGAGGCTAAATGGATTGGCACACATCAGCTGAGCCTCAAGAGCTGCTCATGGGTACACCTTTCACCATGGAGTAATTTGACTTGTTTAAACCCACTTTGCGGCAGCCTGAGTGAGGTTGAATTAGCCCGTTTGTTGCTGCCTAGATTCGCACCCGTATGGTCAGCTATTCTGGCTCAGCTGACATACGGCCTCATGTTGAGCCGGACCCCATGGCTCAGCGCCAAGAACACATAGTGCCACGTCCAAGCTGGCTATCGTGGTGAGGTTAATATCTGGGGCCTTTTCCTTCTCTGCACAATTCAGTCATCATCTGTTTACGTTTGTAGCCCCATGCACTAAAAAATAGTTTATGGCAGTGCTGTGAGAAGGAAACGTGGAGAAAGGCCATCACAATAAACACCCTTCAACACCCATTACCATGAAGAGCACTAAAGCCCAAGTGACAGCCTAAAAAGAAAAAAGTGCCATCTTTGATTCATGTCGCTGCTGAATTAAGCAATATAATCACTGACAAATCAATCATTACCAGCCATAAACAACCGGTTCGTTAGTCAGCCTTCCTAAGGCAAAGCTGTGGACCATTAACGTGTTACTCTTTGGGCTGTTAACAGCAATAAGAATCAGCTCAACACTGTCAGCAGAATTACCAATAATAAAGACCAATTTCTTACATTATGAGATGTAAAGCAGAATCAGAATCAATCAGAATAAATCAAGAGTAATTCTTCCAAGCACAAAGAAATCACTATACTGTAAATATCATTTTGGGAAATATGAGATTCTAGTGGAACATTTTAAAATGCTCAAACAGTATTTTTAGGGGAATATCCTGGTATATTTTAAAGTGTCAGCACTTTAAAATTACCATTTTATTGGAAAGGGCACAGACCTTTCTTGAAGGGCTAAACGATGCATTTTAGTAGGACTGACAATTTTCTTACAGAAACAGGGAAGTTTAGGGCAATTTTTCTTTCACTTGATTCAGTTCAGTTATGAGTGATTTTAAATTAAAAAACCCACCTCTACTGAAGTATTTTTGGAGAGCATCCTTTGCTGGATATTCACTTAAATCAGAGTAGCATTATCTAGGACAAAATAGACGATTTTTATTAAAGCAAGAGGGAACCTCCTTGTGGAAAAGCTGAAGATTTCTAACAATGCTTTTCATTCTGATTGCTGAGCTTCTAGGCTACAGGCAACAACACACCCACAAGATGGGCCTTGGACAAGCCAAAGACAATGCCGGGATTTCACCTTATTCATTGTAAACAGTTTTAATTTCTTGACGGCTGTGCTTGTGTCTTCTTTTTCATATTTTGCAGCATTTCAGCATGCCTGTTATGGCTGTATTTCTGCTTTTTTTTTTATTTCTAACACCTCTTCACTGATTAGGCAATAGAAAGAGGCAATAAAACCACTCATAAAAAGCAAACGAACAACAGGGCAACATGTGTGTCCTCACTCTTCTTCCTACTCTGCTGTAATTCTACCCTGTCACATTTCCATCCCTCATAAACCTACAGGAATCAAGAAAATTGTCGCACTTCCCATCCTTTTGAAATACACTTCTCAATGAAAAAAAAAAAAAAAATTGCATCTATACCAAGAAACCTGAGAAGATCATTACAGATAACAGTATGTGATTCATTGAGAGCCTTGGTAATTCCACTAGACAAGTCCTCTTTCTTTAGCCTCTTGCCTCAGCTTTACTAAATAAGGGAGCACTAACGGACAATACTCAACCATGGCAGTGACCCACGTGTCATGACACCACAGCCAAGTTAACTGTAGCTGCATGAGAAAGATCAAAAGGGCAAATTCCAGTTGCATGTGGAAGGGAGCAAATTCCAATTGCAGCTGGAAGTGTGCGCATGCTATTTACCCTTCAAGAATACTGATGATAACCTGTATTATCTACAGAAGTGCACTTGGAACTCTTGGGAGCTGACTCTTGGGTCAAACACTTGGGAATGTTGGATCCCACCGAAGCTTCAAGTGCAGAGTTCTATGAGACATCATTGAGGAAGGGAGCAGCTCCTCGATCTTTTCCTGCTCCCAGTTGCCAGCTGGAGGTCTGGGTGAAGCATTAGTTAGGACAAAAAAACTGTCCGCGAGAGAAGAGTGAAAGCAGGAAGACAGCAAAATAGAAATGCGATCTATCGGCCATGTTAATGGCGTGCAACATAAGCAGCCATTGAGGTCAACTAGCCATGACTGCAGAGAGGACGCTGCAGTGACAGCGTAGCAGTTGTTTTTATTAAAGCTCCCTGTCTAAAAGAGAGACAAAAATTATCTAGGACAGTGATGATTAGGCATAATCTATGCTGGTTGGGTGGTAGACTGCTGCTTCGGATTAATGTTGAAGCAATGGTATATCCAGGTCTCCAGAAAAGATAAAAAATACAATCAGACTTGAAAGCAAGGAACCTCCAAATTGAGGAAAGACTGGTTCTAGAGGATGGAGTTTCAATTTGCAGATTAATTCTGGAATGTCACGAGGTTTACTTTGCTTTATTTATTTGTATTATTTACCTTTTTATGACGTAAGCTGCTCAGGTTATCTCTGCCTTCTCATGGGTATATACGAGCCCAGCACAATGCAAATGTGACTTAGGTCTAGCAACACTAACGTTACAAATTATGCCTAAGCCCTTTGAAAATCTAAACCTCTACCTCTCCCAGGTACGAAATCTGTCATATTTTTACTCCTTGTTTTTCTGCTTGCACTTTATGAATACTTTATATCTTTCTTGAATCACTTTATTTACTCTAATCAAATGGTTTCTGTATGAGGGAGGCTGTGAGCAGGGTAGTCCTGGAGACTAGATGCAAGATTATTTTTGTGTTTTGGAATAAACACTAGCAGGTTTGTCATGCCTTGATGCGAATGAAAAACGCATCGCATTAATGATGACTCCATATCAGGGCCCGGTATGGCAATTATGTTTTATGCATGAGATCTCTGCTCCTCCAAGGCACATCAAAGGTTCATCACTGACCACTGATAAACACATTCATCCTTATTTGAAAGCTTCGTTGTAAGCTGTGTTCTTTTCTTGTCTTTCCTAATGGTCTTTCAGTAAACACCCCTCTCCTGGGAGATGCTGCAGTCCAAAGCCAGGTTTCAGCTGACTCATCAGCGCTCTCAAGGTTTTCGTGCAGCATTTATGGGACTTAAGGTGTGTTGCTTTTCAGGACTTCTGAGAATTTTCACGTTCTTTACCATGTGCTTTTCTTTCCGGCCTAGAAACGCGAGTGATTTGCTGAGCTCTGGGCCTGGATAATCGCATTGCACTGAACTGCGAGCACGGCCGGGGGTTTGCTGGGAGCTGGGCTGTAACTAAACCCCACCACGAAGATGCTGAAAGCTAACGGCAGAGGTCCCGCTTGCAGAGTCCTCTGCCGAGCAGGGAGCTCCAGCAGCAATGTTTTGTAGAAGAGAAGGGAAGAGGTTAAAGTAACTGCCTCCCCGTTGTCTCCTCTCACTGATTTGGGTCTTTCTGCAGCATGTTAAGCTGGCTGCACTCTTGCTTTCATCTTCCTCAGTTCCCTCTTCTGCCTGGTTTCGGTGTCCACTCTGCCATGAAGGAGCATCTCCTTTCTTGAACCATCTGCTGATGGGTCAGCGCTTGTGTTTTTCCCTGTTTAATAGGCTGATGGCTCACTTCTCTGGACTGAATGAAATCTACTTGCCTGACACACATTGACACAAGCAGGGCTGAGATGGTGGGTGAGAGAAACCATATCATGTCTCGTCTATCACAGCAAAAGAGGGTCTACACAAAGGTAAGGGTGGGAAAAGCAAAAATAATTTGGTTATTAGAATTCCAAGGTGAAAGGTGCATCTTTTTTTTTCCCTGAAAAAAGTATTGGGGTATTGTGAGATCATAGAATTAATGGAGACTGTCCTTATTAAATGGGTAGTTGCTTCTCATAGTAATAAAAGAATTTATGGAAGATCACAGCAGTTCAGCACATATCAGCTTAAAATACATTCAGAGACTAATCATACAGCTGCCTGAGAGCTATGCAGAGAGTACTGAATTAATCAGGTGCTTTGGACTATGAAATGCTGCAGAAAGAAAAAGAAAAAAAAAAGAAAGAAACCAAAAGAAAAGGGAAAAAAGAAAGCATGTCTGCTGTCTGAGCTGCCTGTAACTGAAATGGTACCCAGGGACCCCTTCAACAGGAGTCAGCAAAAGAAGTGACCTTCATTATCGAAGTGCTGACTGGGCACTTTCCGAGGCCTGCTTTCCAAAGTCTCAGAGAAAGAAATATTGGGCAAAAAACGTGTGCTTGGAATAAACAGCGATTCACAGCCTGTAAATGGACTGGTTTCAAAGGAGGATCCTGGCAGCGTCCCATTTTGGGCCTGTAAATGACAGAAGGATTTGCGCTTTGCTGCTGACTGCCTGGCATGTTATTTAGTCTATTTAGCCCTCGACTCTAAAAGGGAAAAATGGGTGTAATAATTCTTCTTTCCTCCCAGCTTCTGTCATATCTATTGGGCTTGAAAGCATTTCAGTGCAGGAATGACCTTTTTTTTTTGTGTGCTATAAATATACCTGTACCAGGCACGTGGTGTGTGGACACCCTGCAGAAATACTGTGCTATTTCTCTTGTGTAATAAGTAATTGATAGGTGCATTTTTACTTGCTTGACCATTAATGTAAAACCAGTATAGAGTGACATATATAGTCTGGTATCACTGCCAGAGTTGCTTGGAGCTTGTTGTCACGCTGGCGGCCAGCGGAAGCTCAGGTGTGCAGCGTTCTGGGGTAGATTCCCTGGCAGTGTGCTCTGTTCATTCAGGTAGCGACCACAGTAATTGCTCAGAGAGAAGCAAATTTATTCCAGCCAGGAGTGTCTGTACAATGGGGCGCGGGAAGCTGCTTCCAGAGAATTGCTGCAAAGCAACTTCTTTTGGCGTAGCTGCTGCAGTCAATTTCCCATTGCATGTCAGCGGGGCTGTCCGTCAGGACACAGTAATGGAAGTGCCAACCTCGCTGAAGCTGGCCGGCAAAGAGAGCCTTGGGGTCTCCCGGGACGTCGAAGGGTTCTGTTCAGACCACTGCCTGGAACAAAGCAAATGAGTCTGCAGGTTCATGTCATGTATTTGTTTCCCAGCTTTCCACTACATGCTGTCCACGGTGACCTTCAACACCACACCGCAGATGCTTTGGGTACACTGTGTGGTATCCTCCTTCTGAAATTGTTTCACCCTCGAAGATTGCAAGGGCTTCTCTGCCTTCCCCATCCCCGCGTACGTGAGGAGGTCACTGATCGCGGCAGATCCTGGAGAAACGAGAAGGTGGAACATCCAACTTCTCTTCATTGCTCAGAGCCGTTCGTGCTCACTGGCCTACAAGGGCCTTGTGTGGTGCAGGTGGGACTGTGCCTCTGCCCAGCGTGTCCTGGCTATAACAGAAACCCTCTGCAGCCATGTCTGATTTCCTCAAGAGGAGGTGGGGGACTGTATCCCTTGGCAGCTCTGGGAAGGCCAGGATGTAAGTATCCATGTATCCTAAATTTTTTTGAAAGCAAATGGTGGTATTCGTATCACTGGACTTAATTTAAAGCACATAGTTTAAAAGTAGTTCCCTACTGCACTCAATGAGAAACATGCTTCTAGGGGAAAACTGTCCTTCTACCTACTAAGGACAGGCCCCTTAGGAGGGGATGAATCACACCTGAGGACCACTTGTTCTGCAGTTGGTTCAGAGAGCAGCCCCCATCCACCCCGAGAAGGATTCTCACCCTGGAGACTTCACAGTATAGGCAGCAAAAAAGTTTGGGGGAAATCGATGGTGGTGAGCACAACCCTTCTCATAGAACAGAAAGATTAAGCCCTGCTCTTCAAAGATATATTTAGACCTCTAACTCCCATGGCAAACGGGAGTCCTGAGGGGCTTGGCAGAAGCTGATAGAGTTACAAAAGCGTCAAGATTAGACAAAGCCGCATTATCTTTCCTTTGATCTGTAATTCTCTCCTGGATTGTAAGAACAAAGCTTGGGGGGCAGGAGGCCTTTACAAGACATTGTTTCACTGCCAGATGCTGCCTGCAGGCAGCAGAAACCTGAGCTCCCACTTTCTGGTGGGCTCCATGGGGCAGTAATTGAGGCAAGGACCCATCTAGAAGGGTGTCAGATTTGCCATTTAGAGACAAGCCGCACTCCTAAAAAACCTCCCCAACCATAAATCAAAACCCTGCTGAGTTTTAACACTGCTTTATGCTAAGTATTAATAAGTAAGCAAAGTCTTCGTTTTGCTCGTTTTATTTCTTCTACAAAAGCTAACATTTTAGAAACAACAGAATACCAAAAAGGGCGAAGAAAACAAAGTCACAAGGGGTGACAAGAACCTCTCTCCCAGTGTTCAGGACTCGGATGGTGTCTTCTTTCACTGACTCATCCCCAAGATGTACATTAAAGACAAAACGATGTGGGTACAGCAATGAGGATGAATCTTGTGTTTCTTGTCCCCCTTTTTCTAACCTACCTGTTTCTCATTTTCCAGTTTACAATCTCTGTTGGTGCTCAAAGAGCTTCTAGAACCAGTAGTGCTGTTACCATGAACACTCTTAATCTGGTATACGCACTGGGATACATGTCATAATGGAAATTGAGGGGATTTAATGATTTCTCTATGCTAACTGCCGTCTTTTATATTCCTAAATAGTTTTGTTGTTGTTGTTGCAGCCTATACTGTTGCATCTGATGGAAGAACAGCTGGTCAATTATTTCCTACAGTCAGAGGCAATGTGAAGGGATTCAGAAACTGGACATAAAACAAAATCTGGACAATATAGGACTTGGCTCACTTGTGCATTGTATAGTAAGAACTAGCACCAGCTGCCTTAAGCTGGTGGGTACATATGCCAATTAATCCTCCAAGGCATTATTTTAATAAGTAGATTGAAAAAAGGAACCTAGGTGCAGCATAGATGTGGAAATAAGGTCTCCTCCAAATGATCACGGTGTCTGGGGGGCTCTGAGTTTCCAGCAGATGGGTGCACACAGTCCTGGTCACAGCTTCAGCTGTCACTGGTTTTGCAATTTTGTTTGACTTCCGCTTTGTTGCTTGCCAAAGCCCAAATAAACTCATCTGAAAAATGGCAAGCGGAACAGCATGGAAAGTCAGGAAGTGGGACAACAGCGAGGTCAGCTGCGACGGAATGAAGACCAGTCTCCTGTCATCATCTGCGAGTATCAGATTTGTTCTGTTAGTAATGCTTCGGCACTTTTTTCCATTTCCCATATTTTTCCCATAACAGTGTGTGAGTGCATATGTTCCTATTGGATAGGAGCTGAAGAGTCTGTTAGGATAATGAAAATTAAGACCAGATCTTAATTACCTTCCACAGTTGTACTCATGTAAATTGTCAGGGATATTGCAAAAAATCTTGAGTAAGGAATGAAGGATGTGGCAAGAGAAAAGGGGAAGCCGCTTAAAGACCAACTTTCTTGCTTGTAAGCACTGACAGACTCTGCAGAATTAGAGCGTTAATTTACAAATTGTAATAGCTGCCCAAAGCCATGAGGTTCTCTTTAGCCCGTGAGGTTCTTCTCCGGCTCTAATGCCTCCTGTGATGTAGTCTTCCCTAGATTGGTGCTGACTAATGCTTTGAGGAGAGAACACAGAAATGGGATTGTGAAGAAAAGGTTTCTTCTAAATCTATGTCAGAATTTAGCAACTATATTTCCAAATTTCTTTTTTTACCATGGAACAAATGGATATTTCTACACTTTATACACCACAAAAATGTTGCAACATAGCTATTGGAGAATAGATGAAGCGTTCTGAGGTCTTAAAGAAAGAGTAGTTCAGAGAGCAAATGGTCTTTACTGACAGTTGGACAGTGGCAGTGGCCATTGTTGCAGCAAAAATATTTTAACAAGGATGAGTTTAAAAGGTGCAGAACTGCCTCACCATGAACTGCATCACGGAATGGTCCCATCCAAAACTGAGGAGGGATGCTGGCAGGACACTGGCTCGTTCAAAGATGTTCATTACCAGCTGCTCTTCAGCTGCCAGGTAACTACGTGTAACAAAAATAAAGTTTATTTTAACTTGCTGATCTTTTAGAAAGACACCGTTCTCATAATTGCAAAATGAATATTTAACTGTCTTTTATGTTTTGGAAATTAACATGCAAAGACAGTGCCAGCCATCTTGTCCCAAGATGGGGGAGAGAAGAGGCAGGCTAATGAGGGCTTTCTGCTAGGTCAGGGCACAGCAGTGGAATGATGAACTGAAAATTCCTAAGGACNTTTTTTTTTTTTTCCTGAGAGAAATTAATGTCATGGAGAAACTTCAGGGGAGGGAGCAATTACTGGAGAAGGGAGGGAGGACAGGGCTGCTCCTCAGGTGTGGGAGGTACCGGGGAACAAATGAACCGACTGCATATCATTACCAAAAAGGTCGTTAGTTGGCCTCTATTAAATTTTCCACCAGCTGATGGACAGTGTAGGAGAAAGGATACAGAAATCTAATGCCTCCTTCCCATGCTGCCTCCCCGTGTTACAGGTGTGCAGATTGGCGACAGTGCCGCTTGTGGAAAGGCTGTCTCTGGAGAATTTTGCGTATTTTGCATGGCCTTTGTGAGTAGAACTCTGCTCTCTGAAGGAGGACCAGTATTTCCTTCTCAGGCTTCCTTCAGAGAGGAATTCAGCATGGCTTGACTGTCTCCACCACACCTCAAAGGTGTGTAGCCACTGCTGTGCTCCTCGCTGTTTGCAGGGACGGTCTTTTTGGGCTTTCCCAGGTGTACCATGATGAACACTGGAGGTGTTGCGTTCAGTTCCCCTTTGTAGCCCTTCATTACACAGAACTCATTGAATTTGGTATTTACACGCTTTATCCAAAGCTTCATAAACACAAAGCACCACCTACAAAAGAATATATTAGGGGAAGTTGTAGAAGTATGACGTTTTAGAAGCTCCATTCCTTTCGTGGAAAATAATGCAGATTTACATCAGTGTTGCTGCTGGGTAGAAATTGTGGCCCGTAAGGAAGATGCTGGAATTTCCACTGGGAAAGGAAGAGTTCCAGTAAAAGTGCATGGTCATTTATACTGAGTAATCTTGAATATTAAATGAGGAAATAGAAATATATGCCAGTTTTGAAAGTAATTTTTCTCTGATTAGAGCGAATTATACAGGAATACTCTATAAGGTAATTAAGCACCTATTAGATCACAAGGGTTCGATACAGAAGACTGGGTGTATAACTGTGTCCAGATGCTGCATTCCAGCATTATGGTTACTTTGGCATTGCATTCAGCTTAAAAAGGTCTCAGGCTCTCCTGGAGTCCCCCCAGCCTGTCCCCTTTGCTGACCTTGGTGGAGCAGCATCCAAAGACCTGCTGCCAAGAGACGGGGTATCTACTGTTCAAACGCAGCTGAGGGAAAGCACAAACTGCAAGGTAGGGTGTCAACAGTCAGCATTTTGCTGATCAATAGCTGCTGATTTCTGAAGGATACACAATGAATGCTCCAAAATTAATTGCTGGAAGCTGACATTAATGCACGGGGTTGGGGGGGAAATTGGAGAAGACGTTTGAAAAGAAAACAGCCCATCCACGAGTGATTTCTCCATGCAGAACACTCGAGGTTAAATTTTCCTGCCAAGGGTAACTCAACTTATTTCCTCAGTAGCAATGGTTTAATAGTTCAGTTCTTAAGGCAAAGGCGTGAAGCTTGCCTTTGCTGCTTAATATTTCAAAACTGCCATCTGCAGGTGTTGTGTTGTCCCTTGTTAGCTCCTTTTTCTGTGCCCACTGAGTCACACTTCCTCGTACAAAGTACCCGTAGAATACCACCCTTTGGCCATGACGGGTGTGTTTGTAACATCCCTTTTGGAGCTTGATGCGACTGAGCTGAATCCCTGAACAAGACACAACATTCGCAGGAAAGGATTAGATCCTGCATCTTTAAATGGGAAGGAAGCCCGCTGTCGCCACCACGTAGTTGAGAGCATGTCCTCCTGGGAAGTGGGAAAGGAGAAAAAATACTATTGCAAAAGCAGTTAATAATACCCAAGCATGAATATATTGAAATATACTGATTTTATTTTATTTTATTTTATTTTTTAGAGAAGTAAAAGAATGTGCATACTGGCCACTTTGGCATGCTGCAGACCTGGGAGCAGGGGTGGGTTTTGAAAACTGGGGCTCAGGAGAGGTACAGTGCCAAAAAAGTGCCGGATTGAAAAATTCTCATGTGCCACAGCTTGTGTTTTTCTGCTGTCCTGAACACAAAGATCTTTCTAGGGTATTTTGTTGGGGTTTTGTTTTTTTTGTAAAAACAGTTCCTTTGCCTATGCGCTCATAAAGGTGTTTAAAACCCCTCTTTTACTGATTTTTCTGTGACAAAGAAAAAGCTGACCATAAAATCAATTTTAATTTAAAATTTTACAGTTTTCATTCATGGGATTTTTCGAGCAGATCAATGTCCATTAATTAGCTTCAGCTCACCTTTTAGTTTTCATTTCAGTCATGTAGCAGAATTTGTAACGGCAACCCAGGGAGGTGTGCCAAGGTGGAGCCTGTACCTGCTTGAGAGGTCTTTGTGTCTGGAGAGCTGCGGAGAGGCCCACAATCGATAAATGAGTGGTAACAAAGGAAGAATTAAGTTGAATTTTGATGCTACTTATGGAGTACAACTCCACTAAACAGTTACCTCCTAAAGCTTCACCAGCCCAGAAGATAATGGCCTTGGCTCACGTACACACAAAGCAGAAACACAGGGTACAGGTCTGGATGGAAATCTTTGCATCTCACCACCTGTAGGTAATATTTTTGCACCAGAATTACAGCTCACATCGCGTATCATCATTTTCTCCACGTGAAGAGAAGGCATTGCTACCTTTGGAAGATTAAAAATTACAATTTGTTAATCAAAATACCTATTGAATTGCCCACGTTCCCTTTGCCTTCATTACTGGTTATTAGAATATTTGTGGGTAACCAACAGTTATTCCATTTGCACTTTGCCAGAGTTCCTGCCCTGTCCGTGCAGTTATTTTACAATCAGGCTTTTGTGACATTACCCATTTGTCACCATGGGAACAATTTTGAGATCACAAGTATGAGCTGTGACATTAATGAATAAATAAGGAGGAAAGAGTGCTGATTACAAAGAAGGCATTAAAAATCTTTGCAATCAGCAGTAATAACAATAGAAAAAAAATGCACGACAGATAATAAATGAAAAAGTTCTTGGCATTACAGTTGGAAAACTCCTCGGGTCCTGCACCATTTCTGTGCATTAGGCTGAGATGAGTCTTCATGAGGCTGCCATCTGCCTTGGAGAAAAATAGCTGCTGATCAAAGCTTCATCTTAAAGGATGAATTTTCATTACAAGAATAACGTTTAACCAGTATCAGTTTCCAGAATCTCATGAAGAGAAATATAAACCTGAAAATGACCATGAACAAAACTATTTTCCTTTCCACATTTGGTTTTTAAATACTTAATACTGATGGATTGGGTTTTTTTATTATTTGATGGAATGAAAAGAAACCAAATAGGAGCCTTAGGCTAAAATAGTTTCTTATCTTAGTAGAAGAGTTTTATCATGACTGGATTTCTGCTCTGTCTGTGTACAGGATAGAATGAACCTTGGCCGCTGGCTGATGATGTAGCAAAGCTGTCGCATCCCTACAGGCTTGCTGTTACTTTGGGATACTTGTGGGTACTTTAATTCATTCTTATGGGCAGCTGTTTACAAAAGGGTTGTGGTTTTTGGCTGTTGGACAAGCTGTGGAAAGCTGGTGTTTCTGACAGTGCATTTAGTACATGTCCTTCCTCCCATAGGGAAGGGAGAGAGCAACCACATTTTCCAGCTCTATTAAAGACTTTTAATCATCAGATTTTAATCAACAAGGTAGGCAGGATAAACCACATAACTAATATATTTGGCTGTCATGCCAAGCCCCAGATAATGTCTGTTGGGGATAGTAAAGGCCAGGGAGGATAGGAGAACATTAATATTGACAATTAAAAACTCAATTATGCCAAAGCGTAGAAGAACAATGGAGCAAAAGCAGCTTCCAAGGCTCATACGGGATAAGCACTTACAGCACAATGGAATTATGTCTTCTCTGCATTTCATTAACAGTTGGCATTAATAAGAACGCAAGCGTAACATGAACTCCTGCATTGAATTTGATGTCCTGCTGCTTTAGCACTTCATTGTGAAATCCCTTCTATAAACTTACTCCACACAGGGTATGCACAGTCCATACCATCGCTGCAGCAAACAGCCCAGTGCCAGTACGTGCCGTGTGTGAGCAAACAGGGCAAGCACAGGCGCTGAGCCTCCCTGCTGCCTCCCCTCCTGGAGATGTGGAGGCTGTAGACCAACCACCTCCAGCTTTTCGGAAAGGACCAGTGCAAAACTGTCCATCATGTCCCTGTCACCACTGACACGATCCTCATTATTCCATAAACTTTTTAGAAGATTTTGCAATAAGCCAAATCACCTCCTTGCAAGCATTTTTCTTGGCTGGCCTCACAAACTTCAGTAACTATTCAGACAAGGTGTGCACCTTCTTTCCTGGATTAGGCTGCTTGGGCAAGTAGTCAGTGGAACTTCATCCCTGTCTCCATCCGTGAGCATGCAGTCTTTTGCAAATGTCTTCCATGGTAAATTCAGATAAAATTAGTCCAACTCTGCAAACAGTTCACGTGTTGATTAAATTAACTCACATGCTTGTTCCCACTGGAGTGGTCTGTAATCTTGTATCTGTACAGAGAAGCTGTCCTCACTAAGATTTTTTTTCTTGTTGTTGGCTTTTCTGGACACTCATGTATTCAAAATCTGTTTGCGTGACAAAAATAATGTAATTTCTCAAGAGTTTATGAAATTGCCTCTTCAATTTGCTCATATATGGTATACATTGCAGGAACATACCATTAGCACATAAAAGGTGTTATTGGATGCATTTTATTGTTCAAGTATGCAAGTTAGCAAAATCAGCCATTTAAATATACTCAAACCTAGAAAACACATTTGGAAGTCCATCTATCAATATTGCAGAGAAGCAGTGACCTCCTCTTGGGTTTTGTAGTTTTCCTGCTTTTCTGAGGAAGAAGGGAATACAAATGACCTTCAGATCTTACAGGGAAAAACACTTTCCTCAAATGTTTAAACAACAACTGTATGTAGAGTTATCTGTCCCGGGCAGAGGTAATTCTGCAATATGCATTCAGTGATATTAACGTAATATGCTAATATCCATAGCTTATTTTATACATCTTCTCTTTAAAGAAGTTAGCATTGCAGTCCTCATGTGTATCATATCTCACCAGAGCGAAGAAATGTGACTATATTTCCTATTATCCCAATTATTTTGTAATTTATTTCTTTCAGAACCCTGAGAATTTTTAGTCCTTGGGGTTTAGTGTTCTTGACTTTTTTCTGGGTTTTTTTCATCGCTTCCTCAGAGACTTCAGTCTCTGCCAAGGCCTCATTCTAAGCTCCCGTGACAAGTGCCCTTGGATAAAGAAATTTTGCATTATATTTTAAAAGGAAAGGCGAATCAAAACCCCATCATTTCCCTTTCCAGCTACTTCACCATCCTTCGGTCAAGTCATTTCCTCTTCCTTATCAAGAGGTCCCACAGCCATCCAGTAAACTTTCTTGCTACTATGAATATTTAATCACTGTTCCTGTTTCATCCAAAGCTGCTTGTGATGTAAGTGAAGGTTTGAAATTGTCAGCTTCTTTTAGTGACAAGAGTGTTACCGCACACCAAATGGCCTGGCATTTCAGTTGGTTAAGTTCCTACCCTCCAGCAGAGGAAGGCTCGCAGGGTGACCTGCTCTCTCTTTGCAAGCTCAGAGGAATTTCCTCAAAAGTCTTGTCTAAGCCTGCACGTGTGAGCAGGTGGAAGGGACCAGCACTGTGTCCGTGCACTTTGTGTTTGAGGGCAGAATCTGGTTCTTCCTCTTTTTTTCAGATAAAACAATTAGGACACAGGAAAATCAGCTTGATAGCTGCTCTTTTTTCATTTGATGGGATATTTTCAAGCGGCCATTTTTCCCTACAGTTCTATATTATTTTTTTCAGCATTGTTTTTTTGTAGCTGTAGTGCACATTCTAGTTGAATGGCGTCTTTTTAGAGTACGTGACATCTTGCTCTACCATAAGACTCCAGGAGATGTTTCCAAGCAAAACACCTACAAGATGTAGCCACTATTCAGCCGCATATTTTCACTCCCATTTGTGCGTGTGTTACCTTACACCTGAACAGACCGTGCCTAGTTATTTAAGTTGCTGTTTCCCCTTTCTGCCTCCTCATATTTCTTTCTTTGGGTGTGGTCTTCATGGTCCTGGCTGCTGAGCAGTGCCTTGGTCTCTCTCAGGGTTCTGTGCAGTCAATGCCACCTTCTCTTGCTTTGAGGGAAGCCCTTGTTGCACGTATCTCTGATCAATGCACCTGCATAAATTAAATCTAAGTTCTAAAAAAAAAGAAAAAAAAAGTTATTCTGATAAAAATAATGCTGAAATCATATATTTTTAAAGTAGAAACCTCGATGCCAAAGATATTTCAGGCTTCAAAATGATTTATTTTTATTGTTTAAGGTTGAACCATCTGAACATCTATGAGTTGCATAAATTTTCCACAAATATTAGTTTATGTAATATTCTGTAATATTAATCATATCAGAAAAGATATAATCAACCCATTTGACCATTAATAAAATATGAATTATATGCAATCCCCTCTCTCTTATTACAGTTCTTTTGTATTTCTTAAGCCATACAAAATTTAATAAATCTTTGCAGGACTTAATAAATAGCAGAAGATTTATATATGTACTAAGACATTCATTTAGTCTTCATAGCCGTATTGAATTTATTTTCATCGGATTCCTCATCACCTGCTAGTTACCATATTTATTGCATTCTTTTCATTGCTTCTCAAAGCACGTACGCATAAAGTGTTCTTGGAAGAATATTGGTACAGATGTTGTGTTCATCAGGTAGACACAAAAAAAAACATCTGATCAGCCAAGACATTTGACTTAGAGTAATGGAGAGGCTGTGGGTTCAAGTCCTGGCTGTCCATCATGTGAGAGCTCCTGGGAAGCTCAGTTACTGCTCTTTGTTTTTTTTTCCAGAAAGGCTCCTACTCTTTCAAAAAAAACCAGAGAACTGCCTAAATTTTATCAAGAAGCGAATGTTGCATTTACATAGCAGTTGTGTTATTTGTGATGATTCAGACCCAATTGGTCACCCCTTAATTCCTCCAGAATTCCAATGCGTAGAGTTTTCCAGAAAGGAGAAAAAACCTTCCATCTGAAACCACTTCCAGCAGCATTGCTGTCCCCAGACCGACCCCGCGACTGCTTGGGACCTCCTCTGGAAGTTAATAAGTGTATCCAGAGGTTAATAGGCATGAAATTGCTTGAGGCTGTAGACTGATGAGGATCTGAGGGATCCACTCTGCTTTTGCAATACCGATATCTGTCCTTGAGACAGGGGACTTTGGGGACAAATTATGGGGCTGTCCATGTGTTCTGCTGCCTCCAGAGAGCAGCTTTCAACCGTGACAAGAGGATGGGGCATGTTTGCAGCGGACACTATGAGAGCATCAGTCTGGCTCGGCTGCCAGCTACTTTAGCCCTTCTGACAAGACATTTGTTACCATTCTTGAAAAATTTACCTTGTGAAGAGCAAAGTAATCCTGTATCTACTCAGGCTAAAGTTGTGTTTAAAATGCCTTTACACCCTAAGGCATGAGGGATACTGCTTCCCACCAGCTGCAGCAGCAAAAATAGGTTCTTGTAAGAGGAAATCCTCTCCAGCTTCAACTCTTGTACCTTTTTCGTCAAATGTCTTCCTTTTTTACCCTGGTTTACAGGGCTAGATCAAAACCCCAATCTTCATGCACCTTCTTCCTCTCCGTGCCACTCGCCGTTGGCTTTGTCAATGGGAAGTTTTCTAATACCCAGACAGTTCGTGTCTTGGGGGCTGTTCTGTATGTGATGGCATTGGCATTTAAAAAAGTAGAACTATGGGCAGCAACACACAGTTTCTTAGATACGTACCTGCCGTATGGACAGAATTGTGCTCTGCGTCATGGCATCATCAACAGGCCTGGAAGGGAACGCCAGAGGTCATCCCAGCTCGGTGTGGTGTCAGCTACATTGACAAGGATTCAGTCATGGCATTAGAAAATGTAGTAATTGCCAGCTTTCTTATCTCTAATCAACAATGTAAAAGAAAATCAGGTTAGCTGTGTAAAACTCTCCTTGGCTAAATCATTTCAGACCAGAAGTCCACCTACTGCAGCATCCAGCAAAGCACAGCCAACAGAAGCAGTTGGGTAAAAGAATAATAGTCCAAATATGCAACGAGACTTGCTGGAAAACATTTTTCCTTATTTCAGGTGACTAAACCTGTCTGCTTGCATGAGGTTTGACATATGCAGAATGCTGAATGGATTAGGAAACTTGTGTGAAAACAGACTCTGGTACCGGGACAAGATTTTAGTTAGCAATCGTTCCTCACTGACAGGCAGTTAAGTGATGCCCTTCTCTCCTGTAAAAGCCCTTGAAGTGATCACATTTATATTACTTGAAGAGATAACTCTAGAAAAACAAGCAACTAAAGAAACTTAATGCCACTGGGTCAGGTCATGGTTTGAACTATGTAAAATTTTCTTGAAGCCATAAACTTGTTTGCCTGGCATTAAATATTTTTAGGAAATTTCTAATTTTTCCTATTTTTAATACTGCCTGTCCACAGAAATGCTATTTATTTATGTATCCATCTATTTGTTTGTTTGTTTGGCTGTTTTTTGCTGCCTGTCTGCAAAGATACAATCCCAGCTGAAGAAAAGAGTCAAAATATTGACTGAAGCTGCACCAACAGAAAGAGAGAGAAAATTGCTTGTGGTTGTAAAAAGGCAGTTTTATTTGGACAAAATGCAACTCTGCTAATACTGTGGAACTACACATCTGTCTAAGCATTTATAAAGCTGTTCCCATACCTCAGAGAAAGATTGCAACATGCCTTACTCAGTGAAACAGAATAAATATGTCCAGGAAAATGGTATTAGAATAGCCCAGATGGAGATTGTCAAAATATAAATCTTTGTAAGTAACTGATACTTATCTCGGGGAAAAAAGAAACAAACAGCACATGTAGGCCACTGCTAATGAATCACATTATTCATAATGCTGTTAATGACTCAGGCACGAATACCTTGTGTAATTAAATTACAAGGAAGCAAAGTTTAAGCAGATGGAGCTTGTCGGAATTTTAATATGCTGTAAACTGCATTTCATACTAGAAAGAAGACTAATTGTTTTGTCAAGATTTATATTCTAGTACTATTTTATATATTACAATCCAGAATTTCAGATTTTATCTCGCCAAATAGCTGTCTCCTGCGCACATCAGCCTGAGAGTTGTTCAAATTATGTTTCTTGAACTTTTTTTGGCTTCAGTGGTATCTCCTGAATCCTTAGTTTAGCCTCCATTTCTACATTCGTCATATCATGGCTAGGAGTTATGTTGGAATGAAAGGTTTATTGCGTGTTTTGTTTTGGGGCTTCTGAGATAACTCTAGGAAATTCTTCTTCTCCCATCCCTCCGATGGCAGTAAGTCGCCTGGTTTGCAAACCGTGGTCCTACGGTGCATCACTGCTGTGAGGGAGTCCTAGGCGTGCTGGGAGTTTTCCCCCCTTGAGGCCCTGCATCCCTGACCTCTAAACCTCCTTCCCTCTCCTCCCAAACTGCAGGCCTTCAGCTCTTCAGTGCTTCTTTTGATTGCTCCGACCACAGACTGCTAAGACACGTCTAGCCAGAATACGCTTATAAAGCTGTGCATATATTGTTTTACTGTTTTCCTGGTGTTTTGGATGGGGTTTTTTTCCACATCTCTTAATTAAATCATGCATTTAGATAAAAAGTCTTATGGTCCGAGGCATAATCACCTCGCTGTACTGAACAAGTCACAGCCTGTACTTAGATTATTACATAGCTATTCCATGTTAAATTATATTCATGGCTATTAAAGGTGAAAGAAAAAGCAGTGCTGAGGAACACGTGGCTACTGCAGGATGGCAATAGCCTCGCAGAAGGCATTACAAGATCCACAAGGTCATTTCCAATTCACCATGCCTAATTAAGTTGTTCCCAATGTTAACAGCTGAAAAGCCATTCGAAGTAGTTTATGTATCAGCTCTGTTAAGTAGAACATTAGCTGTCTGGAGGTAAAAGCAAATAACGTGCAAGGGAAAATCCCTCACATCTTAAAATGATCAGAATATGGTCTAAAGAAAAGCTAATTATAATGATTCCTTTTTGTGCTAATTAACAGATTTCTATGGGGAAAATAAGCCATGCCAACTTAGGGGTCCTGACAAAGCCAAAACAACTCTTGCCCCGTTGCATGTCTGAAGAAAAGAGGAGGGACAGGAGGTTTGCGCAGCTCTTGCTGTTTGTCATTGCAGCCCAGGAGGCAGCCTGGAACCACAATCTACTATTGAGGTAAACCAACAAAATTGAAGCTTTTAACATTGTTTGCATGAACACGCAAAATAGCATTTCCATCACTACATCCTTCTTCCTTTCAATGCACCTTGGAAAAACGTATAGGGTACTCCAAAAAAATACCAATATTAAAATTAAGCTGAATGCCGAGGAGACCAGGCTGTACATTGGATCTGCTACAACACCCGAAAGTTTAACTCCCTTCTTGTGCTGTGCTTGTGGCAGCTACAAAGAATAATTTTCTTTGGCGGAATGCTTTTTTTTCCAGGCATTTCTTTTCAGTTGAATGAAACAGTGTTTCTCCAGAGCTGAAATCGTCTCTGGGAATTTTGCCCTCCTCCTAATAAAAAAGAAGATCTTACTGAGGTATTTTCTTTCAGGTCATTGAGAACTGAAATATAATATTTTTATTTTTTCAGCCCAGTCACAGTCTCTGCACCACTTCTCCTACACCAAGTCCCCAGAGTCTCACCAGATTCCCAGGCGCATCATTTGTTTTTTCTCTCATTCCTTCTGGGAGAGCCCGTATTTCTCTGCCAGCCTCCCAGCCCCTCTGCAGGTAGCTGGGGAGCGATTCCCACCTGCTGCGGGATGGGTATGCAGAGCCTGTCCTCGGGGCAGAGCCTAAGCCAGCAGACTGCTTTCCACCCAGGTCACCTCCATAAATCTATCCAGTGAGCTACAATTAAAATGAACTGAGCTGTTCCGCTCTAAACCAAGATATTTAGGCTATCTCAGTAGACGGCGTTGGGACATTCAGCATGAAAATGCTAGAGATTCATAAATTTGCTTTGTTTTACACAATGCAGAAAATTAAATGTCTCTCTGCCTGGAAAAAAAAAAATTGGCTTGTCCACACTATTTCTCTTCTTAATGAGAGTCACTGTGACACAGGAAAGGAAAGATGTGGTGAAGAAGCCAAATCCAATTGTCCATTGAAGTTAGTGCATATTGTAATTTATATAATTATTCAATTTGAGCTGTCCATTTGAGGAGAGGATAATAAATGGATGAAGACTAGAGATTAAAAGCAGTCGAATAAGTAATCCTTAATCAAATTCTGGCCAATCTCTTGTTTGCAGTTTTACCTCTGGTTTCTAGAACCAGCATTTCTTTAAAGTACAAAGAATATTCCAAAAACTGAACCACTGTTTTTGTTCTCTGTCCTAGGTAACAATTTATTGTATTTTACCATCAGCGGTGGGACTTCGGGAGTTTATATCTGCAGATGTTCACTGCAGCTTCACAGCCTCTGCCATAATTCAACGCAGCACCAGTGGAGCTGTGCGTCTTGGCACCACCTGACAATCCCACTTCCTAATTTTTCTGAAAATCATAGAATCATAGAATCTTCATGGTTGGAAAGGACCTTTAAGATCATTGAGTCCAACCCAACAACCTACAGTCTCTGCCACTAGAGCATACCCTGAAGTGCCACATCTAGATGTTTCTTAAACACCTCTAGGGATGGTGACTCAACCACCTCCCTGGGCAGGCTGTTCCAGTGCCTGACCACTCTTTCAGTAATGTAATTCTTCCTAATATTTAATCTAAACCTCCCCTGCTGCAACTTCAGACCATTTCCTCTGGTCCTGTCATTATTCACCTGGGAGAAGAGGCCAACCCCCACCTCTCTNCTGCTGGCTCATGTTAAGCTGGCCGTCCACCAGCACCCCCAGGTCCTTTTCTGCCGGGCAGCTTTCCAGACACTCTTCCCCAAGCCTGTAGCGTTGCTTGGGGTTGTGGTGACCGAAATGCAGGACCCGGCCCTTGGCCTTATTAAACCTCAGACAGTTGGCCTTGGCCCATTGATCCAGCCTGTCCCGGTCCCCCTGTAGAGCCTTCCTACCCTCAAGCAGATCAACCCTCCCACCTAGTTTGGTGTCATCTGCAAACTTACTGAGGGTGCACTCAATCCCCTCATCCAGATCATCGATAAAGATATTAAACAAAACTGGCCCCAAAACTGAGCCCTGAGGGACACCACTGGTGACCAGACGCCAAGAGAATTTCACCTCATTAATCACAACTCTCTGGGCATGGACGTCCAGCCAGTTTTTAACCCAGCGAAGAGTACACTGTGAGCTCTGAAATCCTGCAGTATACCATTTTCCCTTTGCCAGACCCCTCTGCGATCCTTCGGAGCCGGCACAGCGTGTATGTGACAAGGAAACAGACCTCGCTGCCTTCCACGTGGGGTTTCTGTGCCAGGCAGTGCCAAGCATCACCTTCTGCATCCCGAGCTGAGGCAGCGCACAAACCTGGAACTGCTGAGGGGATCATTCAGGTGGCTCCTTGGCTCTGTAAATGCTAAAATAGCTGCCGCAGTTAGAAAACACCAAACCCAGTGATACACCGTATAATTTTGAATTATTCCAGATACCATTCTCAGCGACCTGAAAGGCTTTCATTGGCATTTTCTTCGGATGGTGCTGCCTCTGTGCACAGGCTGCTCCCAGCACACGTTCGGGTGGAAATCCCATCTTTGAGAATATCCTGTGAAAACAGACCACCATACGCAAGGACCTATGGATCATACATCACTCCAGTAGCACCGGGGATGCTCTGAGGACTTGCGAGCTAAAAGCAAACCAGTTAATGTTAACGCATCAGTTTTCTAGTGGCTTTCCAGTCCCTAAAGGGGCTACAGGAGAGATAGGGAGGGACTGTTGATCAGGGAGTGGAGTGACAGAACGAGGGGGAATGGTTTTAAACTGAAATAGGGGAGATTTAGGTGAGATCTGAGGAAGAAATTCTTGGCTGTGAGGGTGGTGAGCCCCTGGCCCAGGTTGCCCAGAGAAGCTGTGGATGCCCCAACTTCAAGGCCAGGTTGGACGGGGCTTGGAGCAACCTGGGCTGGTGGGAGGTGTCCCTGCCAAGGGCAGGGGGGTGGAACGGGATGGTCTTTTAAGGTCCCTTCCAACCCAAACCATTCAGTGATTCCATTTTCATGTGATCTCATTCTTGACAGTGTAAAATGTGTTTTGCTGCTTATCCAATTTCACAACCTCTTGAAGCTTCTGGGGAAAAAAAAAAAAAGTAGTGAGATGAACAGCGGTGTGATCTCAGCCTGGCGGAGGCGCTGGTGGAGTGGGCTCTCTACCATGTGTGACAGGAGGAGGCCAGCGCGTGTCCTACGCCTGCTCTCACCCCTGACAGCCATGGCTTCACAGGGCACTTCACTGGTGTTGCTGACTGTGTTCAAATGCCATTTTCACCTGAAAATGGCTAAGCCGAGTCTATATAAATTTTAAAGTCAGGGTTACTGCCCTGCATATGTGGCTGGCATCAACACTGTCTCTACACAGAGACGATTTATTGTAGTGTGAGTAGGAAAAGGCAGGAATTGACCATCCGATGCCCCCATCGGTTCCTGTGGGAAGCTCTATGGTCAGAGCCCTGGTCCCATCCCGCACAAATGCAAGGAAAGAAGAACACAGCAGTGTGTGTAATGAGCAGAGCGCTCATTAAGAATTAGGACATCAAATCTGCAGAAAACTTGAAGCACTTACTCATCTTTTCTTTGCCAAAGCTCAAATGCATTGTGAATCTGGAAGCTGGAGAAGTTTACTGACAAGAAGGAAGTCTGTGCCTCTTGGTGAGCTGTTGGAAGTGGGATGAGGAACCTGGAGAAGTGCGGCAGTTATCTTCTTCCCTGGGCATCCCTTTTGAAGTCTGCCGTGAGATGGGATAATGCTCTACGTGAACTACTGCTCTGAACAGGTACATCACGTCCTACGCTTCTGATGTTATGCAGGGGTGCATTTATATCGCAACGCAGTTAATTGAGGGGGAAGGGGAGAGGGAGAGAAACAAATGACAAGTGCATTCCTGTTAATTCTAGTACACTGCCAGAACATGCTCAAATAGTAAAAGTACAATTTCCATCTTGTCAATACGGGGAGCAGGGAGAGCAGCAGGAGCTCCTCTGGACTCTGACCCATCTCCATGCTGCAGTCTGTCTCCCAGCAAGGGATGGGCTTATTTTTCTGTAGTAACAGGGTTGGAGGGTTTATATTTATATGCAAAAAAGAATCAAGTTCTAAAGTCATCAGCTACACTAAAAAACCTCTTGATGGTTGTCCTGCAACCTGAGCCTAGTGAGAAAAACAAGGGGCCAGCTCCTGGCTTGGCCAAGGTTCCTTGTGCTCTGGGGCAAAACCAGGGCACAAATAGCTGAAGTCAATGAAACCATGCAGGTTTATACGCCTAGTGGCTCTGGGTTGCTACCTATGGACTAGTACATGCACCCAAGGTCAGGCAGCTCCTTCTATTTACTCTAAGCGTTGAATCCAGGCTTACTACCCTCTAAATTACAGAATCACAGAATCACAGAATCTTCACTGTTGGAAAGGACCTTTAAGATTATCGAGTCCAACCAAACAACCTATAATCTCTGCCACTAGAGCATGCCCTGAAGCGCCACATCTAGACATCTCTTAAACACCTCTAGGGATGGTGACTCAACCACCTCCCTGGGCAGGCTGTTCCAGTGCCTGACCACTCTGTCAGTAAAGTAATTCCTCTTAATATCTAACCTAAACTTCCCCTGCTGCAACTTCAGACCATTTCCTCTGGTTCTGTCATTATTCACCTGGGAGAAGAGGCCAACCCCCACCTCTCTACACCCTCCTTTCAGGTAGTTGTAGAGGGCAATGAGGTCTCCCCTCAGCCTCCTCTTCTCCAAGCTAAACATGCCCAGCTCCCTCAGCCTCTCCTCATATGACCTGGTCTCCAGACCCCTCACCAGCCTGGTAGCTCTCCTCTGGACACGCTCCAGCACTTCAATGTCCCTCTTGTACAGAGGGGCCCAGAACTGAACACAGCACTCGAGGTGAGGCCTCACCAGTGCCGAGTACAGAGGCACCATCACTTCCCTGCTCCTACTGGCCACGCTGTTCCTCATATACATTAGACGGGCTTGTTTTTAAACAACCTCTGTGCTTAAAGCACAGCTCAGTCTCTTGTCCCCATCCTCTGGCTACTTATGTTTCACGTGAAGCAATTTTATGCAAGGAAAGAACTGGGATTTGATGAGGGAGGTAGACACCAGCTAGGGCAGGAGGCTGAAGCTTACCTGCCATGGCCCTTTGATTAGCTTGGCGGTTAGTGACTTGCTGTAGGATCTCTTCACCTCCAGGGTGAGACACAGCGTCGCTTTCCTGCCCTCACCCCGAGTCTGTTGTCCCATGGAGCTGTCAGGGAGCCCACTGCCACCTCCCGGCGCCTCCCCGGCTGTAAATTGCTGGGGTTGGCTCCCATTTGCTGCATCCACTGTGAAAAATGAACTTTCAAATAAAGAAGAAATGCAGTCCTATAAATCTGTTGAGGAAAGGGAGAGGAATATGCTTGGCACGTGCTTTGGTTGTAGAATAAGCGGTTCAGCCACAAAGCTTTTCTTCTAAGAATAAAGCGCTCAAAAAAGAATATAAATAGACATGCAGAAAATGAGCAGCCTGCAAAGGCACAACTGGTGCTTTCTCAGCTGGGTGTTGAGTGATGGTTGAGGGCCACAACCCCCCTCTGCCCTGCGACATGGCTGGCTTGGTGGCCCAGACAGAACTGCCAGTGGCTGGTCCCTGGCTGTCGCACTGTGCAGGGAGCAGAACACGCTGCTCCCAAAAATGCCGAGAAAAATTTGTGAGGTTGTTCAGAGGAAGAGGAAACTGCCTTAATTTCTCTACTGCTGTATTTCACTCATTATATTTAGTGTTTCTTACTGTGCTCGTTTATTACAAAAGCATATTGTGCCTTGAAGTTGATTTTCGCGGCAATTCATCGTTCTTGGAACCGCTTTGCTTCGCTTCCCTAATTTACAGCCCAAAGCTTGGCTCATCTGAATTGCTTCTCTTTTGTTACTGAGTTCGGGTTTAGGTACGGCTTTCTAGCCTAGGCCAGCTCTGTGACTGCCTGGTCGTCCCAGGGTGCCTTAGCGCGTGGCGGGGAGAAGAGGTCTCGAGGCTTGGACTCACCATTCATCACGGAGCAAAAAAGGGGAGTTTATGTCCTTGCAGAAGTCTCATTTTCTGCCCGTATTCTTTGAGTGCAGTATCTTCAGGAGAAAAATGTTCTTTTTAGTTGGTCAGTCAAGAATTACAGCTTCTTATCTTACCTGAGTGCTCTCTTTGTGCTTCTCTGTGTTTACTCCTTCCTTTTGAGGATGGATGGAGCAGACATTCAGCGGGTAAAATACTTGCCATAGGAAAACGTAGTGTTAGCCTGAACGCCTGAAGTGTTCTGCATGCATCCCAAGTAATACCTTCCTCTGCAAGTGGCATATCTCCCCTGGGCTAGCAACAGAGCAACCGTCAGTTTGCAAGTAGCTTTCAGGGGAAATTTAGCCCTTTCTTTCTAAAACAGTGATTCCAGAAATGGTTCAGCTGTTACTAAATGGTGGAAGTGTCTAAAATCCATCAATCTGCTGTTTTGTTTTTAAAGCAGGACGAGCTGTCTTTATTGAGTAAGTCAAAACAAATTCTAGGGGGAAATAGTTTGGTTGGTTCCATCCTTACACATGAGACTTGTTATGCTTTTTTTTTTTTTTTTTTTTTTTTTTTACTGGAATACAAATAAGAACACCTGCAGTTTTATCATATCATGGCTAGCCGTGGAGATTTTGTCAGCCTATTTCAGTGACCTCACCCCACAACTGGCATTATGTAGAGCTGCAGTTCCATGTCCTCCTCACCCACGGGCCAGACAGAGCGGCTCCGCAGGATGGGCGGGACCGATGCCTGCCATCATGCCTGCAGCATCCCTGGAGCTGCCCGGATGCAGGGCGTGCAGGCGCAGCTCCGTACATGAATGACCCTGGGCACTGCAGCACCTCAGCCCTTCAGAACATTGCCCAAACCAGCAAATATAGTTCTCTATTTTAGGTAAGAAAACTCCCATGATAAAAAGCTATAGATCATAGAATCACAGAATGGTTTGGGTTGGAAGGGACGTTAAAAAACACCCAGTCCCACCCCTTGCCCTGGGCAGGGACACGTCCCACCAGACCAGCTTGCTCCAAGCCCTGTCCAACCTGGCCTTGAACCCCTCCAGGGATGGGGCAGCCACAGCTTCTCTGGGCAACCTGGGCCAGGGGCTCACCGCCCTCACAGCCAAGAATTTCTTCCTGAGATCAATTTAAATCTTCCCTCTTCCAGTTTGAAGCCATTACCCCTCATCCTACCACTACCTGCCCTTGTAAAAGGTCCCTCCCCAGCTTTCCTGGAGCCCCTTTAGGGACTGGAAGGGGCTGGAAGGTCTACCCGGAGCCTTCTCCAGGCTGAACCCCACCAGCTCTCCCAGCCTGTCCTCCCAGCAGAGGGGCTGCAGCCCTCCCAGCATCTCTGGGGCCTCCTTTGGCCCCGCTCCAACAGCTCCGTGTCTTTCTTTTGTTGGGGGCTCCAGAGCTGGAGGCAGTATTCCAGGTGGGATCTCATGAGAGCAGTTTTTGTGGAACAATTTGTCAGATCTCCACAGAAGCCAGAGCACTGTTGCTGGTCACCCTGGGTGCTTCCCTCAGAACTGGGTGTTTCACAAAAACTCCCAAGCTACTTCTCCCTGGCCAGCTGCTCTCCGGAGGCTTCGGCTGGCCTGAATGCTCTGCTCAGCTTCTAGCACAGGTGGGGAGGCTTTAGCTGACGGCGGGTGCTTATCAGCCTGCTGGGCTGGGAGAAGAGTTCAGCAAGAAAGTGTGTTTCAATTTTAAATATATTGGGTCAAAATATCTATTTCTTAAAGAGAAACAACTAAAAACAACAACAAAACCAAAAGTGCTTAAAAACTGCTGATACCCTGACCGTGAAAGTCATCATTAGAATAACTCAGTTTAGTTCAGAGAGTAGATTGTAATTACCATTTTTTTTTCCCCTTTAATTATCTCAATTTCTATCCTACACTATCCAGCAAGGAAATAGTTGCAGCAAGATAGAAATTATTAAAAAAAGATCATTTTGTCTGACTTTTGTGTGACTTCATTTTAAACTTGATTGATCTAAGGTTGACCAAGAAAGTTGAGTCCATTGAAACTGGAATTACCAACTGTAATGAGAACTACACTGCTGCTGGACTGTGGTGTCTTTCTGCCAACTATGTTTTAATTTCAAATTAAAACTCTGCCTATTTTTCCCCACGTCTGTCGAGTTTTTCCTACAGGTCTTCTGCTCACCAGCATCAGCATGTTCCCTGAATGTTACCTTGCAAGCCTCATACATGTGGGAATTACTAGGAAATAAAAATAGGCTTGGGCTTGTTCACATCCACCTGCTGTTTTCAAGATGAAAACACATAGGAAAGCAATTTAGAGTGACAGAACACTTTTTAATTTAAAAAAATATAAAAAGAAGTTTTTATGGGAGCCTAAAGCATCAGATGGATTGTGAACCAGAGGAGAAACATTATGTTTTAGATTTAACTAACATCTCCTGTACGGCGCGATACTCTTAAATACCTCAGAGGTCCACAAGGAATCCGAAACTCTGCAACCACTTAAAGCAAGATAACTCAAGGCAGCAGCATATGTAAAAGCCTATAAAAAGGCCTTTTTAATAAATGTTTCCATGATTTATAAGTGTTTTCCATGATTTAGACCTTTTTATATACTGTATCTAAATTGTCAAATATCTCAAAGCTCTATTTTCTTTATTTTGTGATTTTTTTCCCCCCACCAACTTACTGAGACTTTTCCTGCAGTAAGAAAAGACTCGTTTTGATCTTCCCCCAACCTTTTGTAGCTTCCCAGGTTTCCGGATTTCTTTTGCAGGTTTGAAAAAAATGCCGTTGGGACAGATAAATGCCTCTGCTGCCATACGGTGGTTCATCTGCAGCAAGGTGTATGCAGCACCCTGACTTCCATTAACAGCTCCACTTCAATGAGCAGCAATTTTCTGCAGTCAGTTCTGACTTCCCCAACTTTGAACTAACACAAGCGGATTTTTTTTTTTCTTTCTTTTTTTTTTTTCCCCACTGCAACAAAGCTAATCCTGTGGAAAGTACTGAGACGGTCCGTCTTTGTTGAGTCCTGCTGTTAGCCCTGCCTTGCCAGGTGGTGACATCCTCTTCCAGATGGTTACAGACTGAAAAACAATCTCTAAGCAAGCACCTTGTAACTCCTTTTATAAAGCCTTTCGTGTCTCTGCCCTCCCTGGCCCAGCAGACCTGTCATTTACCACCACTGTTGCTCCCCCAGTCAGCACTGTGTGTGTGGGTCCGGTCCCACAGCCGTGTCCATCCATCCTTGCATCCTGACTTGGTCCATGGAATCATGGAAATAGAAATTAAAGTAATTGATGGAGATATGCTGATTTTTATTATTTTTGCTGTTGGAAGACAAACAAGCTAAATCACAAGAATGAAGTGGTTTTGACTTTATATCTTCTGTTTCAAAATGACTGTTCCAATATGTAGTTAAACAGAGGGGGAAAAAAATGAAATAAAATATTTCAGTTTATTGAAATGTAATTTTCAGTCTGGTCCAAACACACTTGTGAGTTTCTCTTCAATGGCTTTGTCTGTCCTCTGTTCAAAACCAAACAGTTTTTAATTTCCAGATTTTCTTGAGGCGCGCAGCTCCTGCCCAGTGCTGCCTAGTGCCCGTTCAGCTGCGTTCGCGGGGGAGTGCAGCCCTTTCTAAGTCAATACATTAAAAGACAGGAAATATTTCCTGCCTTCACTTTGCCAAAATCACATCCTCCAACGGGCATGCTTTCCGAGGCATGGACACTCACCGGACTTGGACAGTTTAGGGCTACCAGGATCTAAGTAAGTACAATTAATCTCTGCGCTGGAGGAAGGCGACGAAGGAGTCCTATTAGCACTGAAGCCGCTTTGACTCAGAAGGATCAATAACACTTATTTGCAAGTGTTTAGAGTACATTATTTGCGTTTGTGAAGGTAATGAAAAAACTATTGAATTTTAATTAGCATTTTCTGTCTCTTCTGGGAGAACTCTGATTCAATCCACAGCTACTTTCGGTATATTTGAAGACAACGTTGTGGGCAACATTCAGAATAATTTCTGATGTTTCTACCATTACAAAAAACACCTCCAAAGCATAGATTTCCATAAACTACCCACTGCCACAAGTTATTACAGACGCATAGTAATGGGTCTATTGTACTGTAAATTGTTTTGTCATTTTGAATTTCTGGTAACTGCTGAGAAGAAAAATTAAATAAATAAAATGACCAATTTTCTGTTATGAAACCAGGCTTCAGCTGGGAAAATGATTTTTTCTACTGCACATAATAACCTTTAGATAAATAGATCAGCTTTTTCTTTACTACATACTCCAGAATAAATAATTGTACTAAATGTCCATGTAAATGTTTTAGATGGAAAAATACACAATGGAAAATAATAAATACTGTAAGTCAGAATGGTCACATAATGTAGGTCTGCTATTCATCTGATGAGAATGAATGTACCCTGAACAGCCTTTTCAGATAAGAAAGACAGATAGAATAATACACAGATATTTTAAAATAGATCTTAAAAATAAACCCAGCAAGGCTTTATTCACAGAAAAAGTGAAATGCCTCAATTGCTATGAATGTTATTAATGTGTGGACAGAGTTGAGACATACAGATTCCTTAACTGTTACTTTCCATCTTTCAATCCATTTATATCTTTAACTGTTCTTGACTCTACACTTCAAGTGGTTTTAATTTATATTTTAATAGATGTTTCCAGACTAGGAATAAGTAAGAAAACTCTTTTATATTGATGATAATTACTTCAGTAATGAGAGTGAAGGAAAAATTTGGACTCATCAAGAATCAATCTCAACTTCTGGCGAAAAGACATAACGGAAGTGAATGTTCATACTAGCAATCTCCTGTGCCTGGTGTGGAAGGGCTCCAGGAAGGAAGAGCTGATGTGGTCCTTATCTGGTCCTTAGTTTAGGAGAGCAAACCCCTTTCAGTTTGGCCTGGATGGTTATCTACAAGCTGGCAAGGACAACTGGATCTTGCACTTGGCCTTGTTGAACTTCATGAGGTTCTCACAGGCCTAACTCTGCAGCCTGTCCAGGTCCCTCTGGATGGCATCCCTTCCCTCCAGCATGTCGACCACTCCACACAGCTTGTTGTTGTTGGCAAACTCACTGAGGATACACTCACTCCCACTGTCCATGTCGCTGACAAAGATGTTAAACAGCACTGGTTTCAGTACTGACCCCTGCAGAATGCCACTCATCACTGGTTGCCACTTGGACATTAAGCCATTGACCACAACTCTCAGTGTGGCCATCCAGCTAATTCTTTATCCACCGAGTGGTCCATCTGTCAAATCCATGTCTCTCCAATTTAGAGACAAAGATGATGTCCATCACCACAGGGAAGGGCCTAATAGCTTTGTTTCAAAACAGAGTACCTCTGTGGTCCTCACAGAAACCGCACTGGGTGGGGATGTTTACAGACTCCCCCTGGGTTGCTCTGAAACCTGGTACCTGATGAAACAGTGGGCCCTAAGAGAAAAACTCTGCAAAGGAACGGGCAACGTCAGAGTACTCCTTTTTCCCCAGTGCACCGCCATAAAGGATATCTGAATGGACCACACCCCTGCACCGCTTTGGTCCCAAAGATGAGCACAGACGGTTTATGGCATTTACGGGGTGGAGTTAGGAACTGCAGTACAGACATTGGCATGTCTGGAATACATAAGAAAGAAAACAAAACCAAAAAGTCTTTGTGTTGCCCACCTTTCACAATTTACACAAGCTCTTGGTATTCTCTGTCGGTATCTTGAATGTCTTACGCATCACCTGCATGTGCCTGTGTATATCACCATCCAACACCAAATTAAACTGCAAGAACTTTTGTATGTGATTGGAAATAGGGTGTCTGTCAATAGTTTGAAGTAAATAGCTTTGGCTCTACACACTTGGAAGATGATCCTGAATCATCTCTGCTACCTGCTAAGAATGGCTAACGCAGTTTTTTTAATTCCTCCATTGAAATTCTGCCCCAGCTCCAGTCCCCTCGTTGCAAGCATCCCATTCATCAGCTCTCTCATGCTGCTTCAATTAAATCCTATCGCGCTCCGAGGCAATGTAGCATCCGCTCTGGAGAAGAATTTCAATTCGGTAAACAGGCCTGTAAATATGCTGCTGTGGATAAATTGGCCATCAGTGTGATAGAGAGAAGTAAAGTAAAATGTGTGATTACAGCTAGTTTTTATGCGCGAGGAAGCCGCTGAGACATTACTGGGAGCAGGAACAATGTTTTTGCACCCTGTGCTTATCTGGCAGTTTTGTACCTATTTTATATTAGCTATTTTCAGGCAAATGTTCTATGTCTGACTGATACTTCTCACTTGGAAAGCTACTTTTAAAATAATCTTGACCTAGATTTTTGGTAATGAAAATCAGCAGACAGCACCAGAAAATGTTGTGCTGTTAGTGCCATTTCATCTCCATTCATTAAACACAGTTCCTTTAAAAGATACGAATTAAATCCATGGCGGAAGACTGATGGACAAGCACTTAGATTGCAGGCTTGTGTGGATTTCAAGCTGAGTGCTCGGCTGAAACGCATTTCTGCTGGTGGAAAAGAGGGTTTTCTTTTTGCTGAGGTTATTTCTGGTTGCATCCTGGCTCGTTTTTTGGTGTCCCGCTGCAGGCAGTAGCGATGCAAAGATGCCTTTCGGTGGCTTGGCCATCATCCAGGAGGCCAGGGCAGCGCTCCTTGCCCAGCTCGCTCCCTCTAAAGCTGATCCCAGAGCCCCAGCAGTGGAAAAGGATAATCTCTTTATTCCAGTTCACTGGCCAGGAGGACCTTTGGGTTGGGGATCAGCGGTTTGCTACCTCATTTTGGCACCCTGGGGACTGAGCGAGTGCAGTTTGGTACCTCATGCCAAAATATTAGTGATTGCCTGAACCACTTTCCCGTCTCCCCAGAGGGATCTGTACACTGCAAAAATCACATCTATCAAATAAATATTCCGCTGCATCCTCACAATGCCTTTTTCTTTATGGCAACATGTCCAAGAATGAGGAAGGAGCACACAGGAG
Organism: Rynchops niger; assembly: GCA_013400035.1. Lineage (NCBI taxonomy): Eukaryota > Metazoa > Chordata > Aves > Charadriiformes > Laridae > Rynchops > Rynchops niger. The sequence continues at coordinate 28,968 of VXBH01005098.1, read as the reverse complement.
CAAAAAAAGCCTTTTACCAGGTAAATCTTGCCCCATGCCCAGGGGGTCACAGATGTGCACAGAAAACTACCACAGCTCTGACACGGTAAAAGGCAAACAGAACAAAAAAAACCCCAAATACAAAGAAAAGCACTTTTGGTCCCAAGCTGAAGTCATCTGGTGACTCTCCTTCGAAATGCTGAGTTCAGCTAATCTCAGGCTCCTGAAAGCAGGGAAATGTGCAATAAATAATTTAATTACGACTTTTCTGTCAAAGTGAGTTTCCCAAAATAGAAATGTTTTTCAGAAAGGATTAGCTGTATTCACGGGAGGTAGGTCCTTCAGACCGCATTAAAAATGCTGATTTGGAAATCGCTTACACCGCTTCTTGCTGGCGGCGAGGAGGATGTTGTGGGGCGGAGGGGACCCCTCCTGCGCAGGTGTCCCCAGCATCTGCTGTCGCTCACCTGCAGACGGGACACCAGCATGGGGGATCTTTAGGGTGGGATCTTCTTTTTTTACGTAGAAAGCAGTTGATAGGCACTGCTAGGCGTTCATCTGGTTCCCTGCACAGGGGAGGAGCAGATTTTACCCATTCCTGCTGCATCCTGCCACATCTCCTGGGGTCACTGTGGTGGGGCAGGGGGGTTTCCATGGGAGAGAGCATTAGAGCTCAAGCTGTGCCTGTGCCGTGACTCCTCAATTATGCGCCCTCCGGAGCTGCACTTTAATTTTCTTCAAGGTCACAAAGAACAACCTTTTTTCCGCGACGACCTCAACGCAGACGATGGGCTGTCGGCTGCAGTGCCGAGGGGCCCCAGCCTGTGCCCAGGACCTGCAGTCCCTGTGGGAGGCTGGGAGCTTGCAGGGCTGACCGTGTGTCTCGGCAGCGTTCCTTCAGCCTGCTGAATATTGATACATTCTGCTCATCCCTCCATAGCTGTCGGGATGCATTTCTCTGGAAAGAGAGGAAAAAAAATCCCAATATCTGAATGATTTCCTCGTACTGTCTGTGCTTATCTTGAACTCGCCTCTGGTCCCATATATATGAATTGGGGTATGACAGAAAGGAAAGGCGAATTGAATTATTCTGTTTCCTGGTGTGCTGGTACTGGATTAGCCTGAGTTTCACTGCTGCATATTGGTTACGTTTGAACATGAATTTTCTTGTCTGTGTGTTACCGTCACAGCACCTAGAGCATATGGACAGTATATCCATAAAGAAATGAAACAAGCACGTGAACTATTGTTCTTTTGTAGTGTGATTTGCCTAGAAGAGCTTGAGGATGTGTCATTGCGGGGGTGAGAGTTAAACTGCAACAGTAAGGCCATGATATTCAATTAATTAAATTTTGATAAGCTATTTCTGTGCAATTCTATGAAGGCTGAAGAATCCCAGTTATTATGATTTCAGGATGATCTGTCATTGAGCCAGCACTGCATGGGCCAGAAACACCCATCAGATCTCCTGAGAGTGCTCTTCCATGGCCTTGCTTGGGATCTGTAAGGTAAATACAGCTGCATTAACTGCAAGCAAGCCCTATCAGTGAGGCTGACTATAGACTCCTAGTTAATCTTTTCAGTCTGCTCTTCTTACAGTTTGAAATACTGTAATTCCTTTCCTTCTTTCACCTCTTTCACCGCAGCACAATATTCAAGAAGAACATCGAGTTTCTTGTTGCCAGATGAAAAAATACTGCACCACCTCCCAGTTGCCCTTGCAGAAATCCCTCAGGTTGCTGGTCGTCTCAGCCAGTTTTCCAGTGTCTTCCATAAGATGCTCATCATAAGACATTTCATTTCCTTGTAGGAAACCCAGCAAAATCCATGCCCTGAATTAAATAGTTATCCACTGGAGCTGCTGCATCTCCTTCTCATCTCAGTAGATTAATGTTTTATGCAGAGAGATGTGATGAAGGACAGCATACAAATCAACTCAGGTGGGAAAGTTGGAGCTCAGAAGAAACTTAGACTGTGTTTTGGGGGAGCTGTATCATCCTGTCAGGACCAGAGACCTACCAAATGCCAGCAGAGTGTTGCACACTGGCAAGGTTGGGTCCTCACCAGGTTCCTTGGTCACCCAAACACCAGTTGCAGGAGGACTTCTCAGGCTTGGGATCACTGGGACGCATTCACTAGCTTATTTATGATCCCTGTTAGAAACTTTCAGATACCTTTCCTCCTAGCCCCAGATATTTTAGGTGCTTGACGCTGCGCTATGAATTTGTGAGACCACTTCACCCCAAGTTGGATGCAGTGCTCCAGGTGGGGTGTCTCTGAGTAGAGGGGCAGAATCCCTCCAGCCCTGCATGTTATTTCCTATACAACCAACAGGGAAAGAATAGGAGGACATGTACAGAATGGCCCCTGCTCTGGTATGGCCCCTGCTGTAGAAGGGATACAGCCAGCACAGCATGGGGACACCCACATAGCACAGGACAACGTGGCCCGACGCTCCAGTGGAGAACATCCCCCCCAACATGCTCGGTTAGTGTGTGAAGTCTGCATGCTGTACAGGCTGTTGTGTTAGAGGATTTAAACAGGAGCCTAAAGTAGCTGCATGTGTGCGGATCTGCCTGGGGAGATGTGTGGCAATAGGTATATGGTGTGATAGCAGCTGTTACCTGGACAGCCTTTACCAAGGTTCTTGGCTGGAGCTTCCAGTAGAAAGCCACAGCCTTTGCAGGGTTACTGACTTCCCAAGATAAGTTTTACAAGGAATATGCAGAAAAGGAAAAACAAAGGAGCCAAGGAAAACCAAAAAATATTATTGTAGGGGTTTCCAGTGTTATTGCAGGGGCTCAGTGTCACGAGACCGGAGATGGTAACAAGAGGGGGATTATGACAGAATGGGGACTATGAGTGAAGACGCTTGAGAGCCACGAGTGTAATGTGTCCAATATCTGTTTTTTGCATTAGCTTCCAAGTGTATTGAAACACGAACTTCCAGCTCTGCCAGACGCCCCAAAGGATCTGCATATTAAAATCACTCAGGTGTTCATACCCTTCTCATGCAAATTCAGTTCCAAATTAAAATAACTTGTGCAAAATCTCATAAAGTATATGTCTTTTTTCTACTTCTTGTTGCCTGAGTTGTCTCTTTAATGAGTACCAGCTGGGATAAACCAGCCGGAGGATGCTCTGTCTGTGAGTAGGTCACCAGTCAGTCATTAGTCACCATCCAGCCCCACAGCTCACCTCTACTGATGGTTTAGCACCTTGGAATAGTCTGGGGAACACAGCTCAAAAGCTCAGTTTAGGAGGAAGTCGTAAAGTTTGCGGCCTCCACCACCTTGAATGAAAATGAGCCAGCGAGGTGGGACGGGAAGAAGGCTCTCCTGCAATGTGTAGAGGTGATCCTGGTTTCAAATACCACTTCAGGGATTAGGACTGTGATGCTGCTTAGCAACATTTCAGCTCTGGTCCTTCATGGATATATTCACCGTGTTCTTCAACAATTGTACTGCTGTAATACAGAAACTTGACACGTGGCATTTTTACAGCTATTTTCTTCTTCTGATCAACTTCCTAAATTGTTGAGGGCTGGGGTTTTTTTTTTTTGTAGTCCTAAAATAGATTTCTCCGCTGTGCTTTGTGTTCCACTTGAAAGACAGAAACAAAGTCTTTTTGTTTTATTTTTTTTTTTTCATCACTGAAAGGCCACAAGCAATAAGAGATTTCACGTTGGCAGCCTCCAGCAGTCCCACTTGCGCGTACAACGCTACTCTTGACCTGCACTCAGCTGCCTCCTCGCTCACCTGAGCTGGAATATGTTCCCCACACATGCCCAGAGCGACACTGCTCAAATCACGGGACTGGTAATGCTCCATTTTTCTGTTGTCCGTCATCTAAAAGCTACCACATCTGATCTCTGCTCCTTCTGTTTTTTGTTTTT
>VXBH01005098.1:0-25073 GCA_013400035.1 Rynchops niger | reverse complement strand
TTTTTTTTTTTTTAAATTTGCAGCAGCCATTTCACAACGCTTTTGTTGGGGGGGATCAGTGTGCATATGGATATTCTGAATTTAGGCTCTAAATCTGCAGAAAGGCCTTAGCAGTATAGAAATATGAAATTTTATTACCAAATTCAGATAATGCTTTTGGGTTTTTTCACGGGTCTGAGTTTATCCAGTGTAATGTCTGCCATTCTGTACTGCACTGACCTTGTTTTCCGCAGACACCTGTTCTCTTGCAAAATGGTTATTCTGAGGTAGTTTGGGAAAAGAACTGTGTTTGCACTACATGAAAATTAGATTTCTTTACCAAAGAACCCTATTGTAAGTCCAAAAGCTGCATTACATCTCTGTACCAAGAAGTGAGAGATCCAATATTCTTGACTCTTGTTACTCACTGGCACAGCATTGTGTCCTCTAGGGTATGATAAGAGCTGGGGGAAAAAAACAAACCCCCTGTAAACGGAAATTTTCAAAATCAATTTTCTTTGTTAAAAATTTTCTGTCTTAAAAAAGAAGACTAAAGTTCCATTCTCATTTTCATTTAAAACATTTCAGGAATACTTTGTTAACATTACTTTCTATTCTTCGGCATTTTTCTTCCCCTTTTCTTTGTTTTTCTCTATTAGTTTTTTTCCCTCTTTTCTCCCTTTCACTTCCTTTTATTCCAATAGCACAATAAGAATGGGAAACGAAAACAAACGAAAAAAGCAACCCAAACTTTTTTAAGATTTCATTTTTTATAAGAGATTTAATAAATTTAAAGCCCTCCCTCCTGGAAGACCTGGCATTTAGAGTGCTTCTTCCAGCCCTTTTTCCTTCTCTTTGCCACTTTTAGGGCTCATACTGTCAGAGAGGTCCCAACAGGGAAATAAGGATCCCAAGGGGTTAAGGAATCTGTCCTTGTTAACAGCAGAGTAAATACCTCCTATGTAGCCGTAGGACAAAAGTATGTCATTGAGACCAAAGAATATTGGTGTTTCAGCTCCACCGTCACCTGGCGCTGAGCTTTATCACGACTTTATGAACTCCTTCAAGATGCTGAAGTGGACAGTCCAGCATTAGGATAACACGAGGATTACTTATTATTAGAGCTGGTTTCCCATGGTTAGTGCCTGCTGGTGATGACTGTGGAGGGGCACCCAGTTGTGTAGCATTGTGTCTTATCCTGGTGCTGTATACTCCCACCTACCAAAAAGCTCCCCAGAAATCAGAAACCTCACTACAATCTTTAAGGTGGTGTTACCCTCCCTGTTCTGAGTGTTGTGTCTCCAATTAAACCCTAACACTGACACCCAGCAGACTCTAAATAATTCTAAATAATAAAATTTTTCAAACCATGACATCTCACTGAGCACCCCAGTTCCAGCTCAGCCTTTAGCTTCTGCTTCAACACGGGGAGCATTGATCGACCACACAGAGCAGCCTGGATGTTGGCTCTCCTGCCAATGGAGAAAAAAGTTAATCTTGGCTTATTTGAGTTTATTAACAGGCTTGATGCGACAAGGTATCTCCAGGTAACGTAGATCTACCTTGGCATGTTGTGGTGTCAATTCTAGTTGTTGACCCTTCGCCATCACAAGTCAACACTCAGTGGTTGAGCTGCTGCCATTACCCAGTGGCAGCAAATTTGTTTTTCCTGGCACATCAACATCTACAAAGTCATTGTTGGTTGAGAGGGTGATAGCTGCTCACCCAGGCTGTCCTGCACAGCACGATGCCACTCTTTTCTGAGCACCAGATTTATCAGCCAGCTCCATAATGTGTTAAATTGTTATGACAAGTTTTGCTTGTTTAGAGGAACCACAGTTCTAATTAAGATTAAAACCAAGTCATGACTCAGAGTCCAATAAAAATACAATGTGAATTACACACCCTTACATTTAATTTACTCACCCATAGGCTGAATATCCTCAAGAATGTAAGAAATGCAGCAAAACAATTATTTTAATTGAAAGGAAAAATTTGGTCAAGCTAATTTACATTTTAGTCCAGCCTCAGATACATCACAGTCTCTCACCAGCCTGTCCATTAAGAGAGAAAATCAAAGCGGTTAAATTGAATTATAGATTAGGATCTTGTTGACAAACACTAGAGAGCAAGAGACCGCCAGGAAAAAGCCGAAAGAAGGCTGTAACAGAGTCATGGGGAAAATCAGAAGAGTTCCAAAGACTCCTGGCACTGGTTCAGATGTACAGGTTATAAAACACGAGGCGACCGCTGAAGTCCCATGGTTTGACCTTCCATATAGCACGGACTGCTGGAGCTTGAATCAACCCAGGCTGAGTGAAACAGGGTTGGGAAACCAAAGCGACAGAATGGAGAATCTACCTTTACCTTCGCTAAATTGTTCTAGTGATTAATTAACTACCACTGACTGAAGCATGCAAGCAGATGCATGGTTGTATCCAGGCTGGGTATCAACTTGAATACTTCAGAAGAGCCCTGATGATGCTGGTCGGGCTGGTTTGAGCAAGACACTGAGTGTCCCAGCATCGGTGGGAGGAGAAGGGGCAAACACTGCCCAGTTTGGTCCAAAGCCTGTGTGGATCCAGAGTCCAGAGGAGGCCCCGGAGATGCTGGGAGGGCTGGAGCCCCTCTGCTGGGAGGACAGACTGAGAGAGCTGGGGGTGTTCAGCCTGGAGAAGAGAAGGCTCCAGGGAGACCTTCCAGTCCCTTCCAGTCTCTAAAGGGGCTCCAGGAAAGATGGGGAGGGACTCTGGAGCAGGGAGGGGAGCCATGGGATGAGGGGGAATAGTTTTAAACTGAAAGAGGGGAGATTTAGCTGAGATCTGAGGGAGAAATTCTTTGCTGTGAGGGTGGTGAGCCCCTGGCCCAGGTTGCCCCGAGAAGCTGTGGCTGCCCCATCCCTGGAGGGGTTCAAGGCCAGGTTGGACGGGTCTTGGAGCAACCTGGTGTGGTGGAAGGTGTCCCTGCCCAGGCCAGGGGATGGGACTGGGTGGTCTTTTAAGGTCCCTTCCAACCCAAACCATTCTGTGATTGTATGATCCTTAAGCAGCCTGCTGCTTTAGGAAGAGTTAGAGCTCTCAGGCACAGAAACATAGACACCTGAAACTTTCTGATGATGTATTGCCCCCCTCTCTGGTACATATCATTAGTCTGTCAGTGATTTATATGCTGCCACCAGACTCAGCAGCAAGAGAGTCTTTTATGCGCTAAGAAAAGGCAGCATAGAGCATACCTGAGTACCCCAGAGCTACATGCCTTTTGAATAATTGCCGCTGATATGGGGATGGTGATTGCAGCAGCTGAATTTATGTAGAGACACCCACATCCGAACACAAGCATATAAATACATATGACCTGGTAAGTGTGTACATAAATGAGGAAGGCAGAAGAACAAGACCATCTTCTCTGTAGCACAGGGTCCATCCAAATCTGCTGTTCCGAATTTTTGTGACCTGACTTCTTTTAGGCTTATTCAATACGGAAATTTCTATCTGGTTCTCACTAATAGATCATATGGTGGTGCTGTTACCCACAGTGTTAGGCAAACGGTGGAGAAAGATATTCTTTTTCAATGGGCAATAGATACTTTGCCCATTAGGACCTTTAATAGGGAAGTATAACGCTACAGTCAATTGGTGCCTGATTGATTGGTGATGATCGAGGATTAATACTCTGGTTTTGGTTTCTTTGCCTTTCTGTTCTCTGTATGAGAAAGAGTTTTCCACAATGATTACGATCAATTTAGAAGATAACATAGAATGATAAAGGCAAAGCCAGGCAGAATTATATTATTTTTGGTGAAAATTGAAAATAATTCTGCTAGCCATATGCTTGCTATAGGGATGAGACTTTCCTGCGTCACCTGTTACAACATCACCATGCAGTTCTCCTGGGTACCCTCTTCTGCCCCAGGTCTTTCTAAAGCTGTCATTCTCATCTTCCACCTCTCATTCGCTACCAAAAAGATCAGTTGTTCTTCTGCTGTTCCTCAGCTGATGATGCAACTTTTGTTGCTACTGAGCTTTCTCTTGTGCTGTTTAGAAAGTACTCTGTAGGAATACTCTTTCAGCCATTTAAATAGCTATTTTATTACTTTTGATCCAGTTCCATTTATCTTGAAAAAATGAAAAAAAATCCTACCAAGGGATGACATTTAGATATCCATGTGGTATAGCATTTATTCTACTGTTGGCCAGCATAGTGCTGCTTATCTGCTGTGTGACTTGGGAAATGTGTTTCAAGCAGGGAAGCATGAAATGGAAATGAAGCACAACTGAGTGTGTTAAGGGGTGCTAAGGTCTGTATGTAAGCCAGTATTTGTGCTAAATAGTTAAAAAATAAATTGTTTTTTTGGTCAGGATTATTATTAATATTACCATTGTTAATACTATTATTTTGGGTTTATTGTTGTTGAACTGCCAAATAAAGAAATCAGTTTCCCGAGCGGTTTCAGAGTTAATTTTGTAGAAAGTTAATATCAGTATTTTGCTTCTCATCAGAAGTGTAAATTAAAGGTGTTTTCCCATCGGTTTCTTACAGCACGTGTTCCTATTGAATGATGCTAAACTCTCATTTCATTTTCCATTTAAGTCCTTGACAAACTCTCCTTTTTACAATTTTGACATTACCCTTCTATATTTTATTAGTGAAAAAACAGGAACATCCAGAAACCCTGGCTTTATATTTTTCATGCTAAGTCTACAGCTTTTTATACCAACATTTTGAAGGAGAGGTCCTGGCTCTTCCAAGGAAAACCATTTTAGTTTTAGATTCCATATTTATGTTGAAAGCTTAATTAAGTTAAATTTGCTTAAGTTAAAGTTGATTAAAATTGAATTTGGGGAACAATTAAAAACCTCATTTCTACAGGTTTTAAGTAGAAATTTCTAAATATTCGTTTAAGTTGCAAAGCAGCATTTATTCTTTCCACTGTAAGTAAAATAATAAAAAATAGCTCAGAAACTCTTAGTTCTTGTTATCCATCTTCATGATGGAGCCTTTCCTCGCAACCACACTGCAGATTCCTTTGCAGTTTCCTAATAAAAGAGAAGGAACGAATTTTGGTTAAAGCTTTATTTTTTTCAGGTTTAGAAACAGCAGGAGAAGTGTTACAGGCTGGGGAAGCTATCAATGTCACCTGGAGAGACTGGGTCCTGTTAGGGCCCACTGAGACTGTGGCAGGCTCATTATCTTTTAACCAAATATTTTTGACCAGAAAATTCCAAATTCCTCAAACTGAAGAAGCTAATGGGAAAAAACCTGGTTTCAACCAATAACCCACACCAGCATTAAAAGAAGCCAACCATTCAATACTTTCAAAAATGTCAGAATTGAAGGTTTTGTTGTCCTTGGCAGTAAATGATACATTTACATTTATCTATGCACACACGCACGTGCAAACACACACAATCTCCTTTTTGTCGATTTATTTCGCTGCTGTTTGCAATACCGTTCAAACTATTAATTTTTCCTCTGGAATATTTTTCTCTTTCTTTAAACAGAGAGGTTTAATACAAGCTGGCAAAACACTTCGTGCCTGGCAGTCAGTAAAACGCCCCAGCTCCCCCCTGGCAAACAGCCAGGCTGCTGCGTACACCTCTCCTGCGCTGGGCGCGCACTCTGCCCAGCTGATGCAAAATGAGAAATAAACGTTAAAAATCATTCTCATTCTATTCTAGGCATCCTTAAAGCTGGCAGGGGAAGAAGGTGGTGTGTTTTTTTGTTGCCTTTTTTTTTTTTTTTCATGTGATTTATAACAGAATACTATCCACAGTGGAGAGCCCGTGTTTTGATTTGTATTCAATTTCTGTGGGATTGAAAGAAAATAGAGGAGTCCTACCTGTGTGAGAAAGGGTGAGAAAGGATGACCCCTGTGTCCTTTGGCGTGCTTGCAGCAGGGCGCTGGGTTTGATTTGCTCAAAGCCAGTGTTTTCGTTGCGCTGAGGTGTGTTGGGGGGTCTGGTGGGCTCCTCGCTGCCCCGCGCCCTGGGGCAAGAGCCAACAAAAGCAGCACCGACACGGGAAGCTGCAAATATTGTCCTGTCGGCAGAAGAGGAAAAGGGTTGGGGATAAAGCCAGTAAACATTAGCTAGGATGTCTCCTGCCAAAAGATTAAGGGCAAATCTGCTTTTAGAGGGAGTATGGAGGCGACACAAGCAGCTCCCGGGATGGAGGGACAGACTCAGTGGCAAACATCTCCCAGCGTGATGCTGCTGCACCAGAAATGCAGGTTATGGAGCGGTTCTTCACTTTCCTATGCTGTGTTTCCACCAGCCTGGCTCAATATCACCGTGAAATCCGTAGCAGCATGAAGCCAGCAGCTGCTCTGTTGAGGACAGAGGGAAAGCAGAGCTGCCTCACCTCACACGGCATGCAGCCCTCAGGACACTGCAGATGATAAAAATAGATGTGGGTTTAAGGATCAATTGGCCAATTTCATGAAAGAAGATAGATCTGTCCAGGAATTTGGAGGAACAGGGAGGAATCGTTCAGACTGTTTCACGTTTGCCCCTGCCAGCACCCGCCTCCCAGTTGGGGTCCCCTCTCGCAGACACCAGCCCAGCCACACGTGCCACCTCCGGCAGCTTTCCAGGGCCGAGACATCAAGATGTACCGAACAGGAGAGAACAGAAGGCAGCTGAATGTGACATGCTTTACACCGTGCCACAAGAGCCTTATGCCCCGCCTCCCGCCCCCCCAATTCTGCAAAACCAAACCAGTGGTGATCTCTTCCAAAAATACTTTTCTTTTTTTTTTTTTTAAGTGGATGTAATAATGGTAGTTAATAACAATAATAAAGGTATGCATATGCAAAACAAATAGAACAAAGAAAGTATACTGGCATCTTAGTTTTCTCATGACACGTAAATGCCATAAAAAAGCACCAGAAATTCAGAAATTTGTAACGAAACATTCAGGAGAGAAAATAACTATTTATTTATTTATTTATTTTTCTGATTTTGAAAGTCGGCTGTACTTCGGTTAGTGCCTACTTTATTCAGACACACTTCTCAGGACTATCTGGTGCAGTGATATTGCAGGCTGTAAAATTGTGTTATTTACTTTGTCGTTTGCGAGGACCTGACTTTACAGTCATAATTCACTCTTGTTTCCCTTCACACCTCAGTGATGTTGATAAGATGAGACAAATAGTTTAGCATTTCTAGCTGCAAGACACAGTGCCTGGAAGCATTTAGCTTCCAGAAATAAAAGGAAAGCTGCTCCTTTGGCCAGCATTTACAGCTGATTTCCTTTCTGGTGAAAGCTGGAATTGATCACCTTTATGATATTTTATCACCAGGACCCAGACTAGTTGGGCAGATGGATCTACTCCAGAATGATCAGAAGTTTGCCTTTTTTTTTTCGTGCTTTTTGCGTTTCATGGGGAAGCGTCTCCCAAGGCGCAGGAAGGGTGGTCTGGAGAAGCACCTTAACTCGACTGCCGTAGTGCTCTGGGTTTGCTGAAGTGTTACAGAGAGAAGAGTCACCATACACATTTTCATCCTCTCCTATTGCAATAAGAATTTGGAAATACAGAAAAAGATGTATTGCTGCTTTGTGAAGCATGCCCACTTTATCCTTAAAGCATTCATAATTCAGGGCAGAAGGTACTACACTTTCCCCAGGAGACAATCCACCAGCTTCAGTTTTTTACCTAATCTCTACTGGCTGTATCTTTGTCATCTATTTTTTTTCATAGCTACATCTAACAAGACTCTAGCAAAGCATTACTGAGCAGTCATTATGTCAGAGTAGTGTCACAGCTGTGGAAATCTCAGTATACATTAAACAGCACGTAATCTATCATATGGGAAACCTGGTCTGACATTCTGGGACTTGAGATGGGCCTCATCTAGGAACTGTTAAAATAGACTTGGAGATTTCATAGATAACCTGAAGTGGTGTTGTTATTTATGTTTTCCTCTGTGCCACCAGACAAAATCCCACTGGAAATTATTTTTTCCAATTTACAGGCTCCGATAAGCTATGTATAAGCTATGTATGTTTCGCTACCATTTTTTCACTTGTCATTCAGTAGTTTCCTCTAGACTGTATTCCTTCATTTTACTTGCACAAGTATCATAAAAGTCAGGGTCAAAAGGCCTGTTAAATCAAAAGATAAGATGTTCCTCCATCCATAGAGCCCATTACAGTATCATAGAAATAAATTAGATCAGTGTGACATGATCTGACCGATCCACATTGGCTCTTCCTTCCTTCCTTGACACATCCTAAGTCTTTATCAATGCCTTGTTTCAGGATACGTTCCAGTATTTTTGCAGGAATTGCAGTTAGCAGAGGTTGAACTATAAAAAAAGCATTACAAATCTTGACACCCCCCCTGCATTATCAGATGATAGATTTTGATACTTCCATTGCCGGAGGGCCAGTTTGCTCTTGTTTAACTACTAACATACTCAGAGTGAATTCTTGATGTTTCTCTGTCTGCAGCATCTCATCGTGGACTTCGTACCTTCTGATTTTGCCCTACCATATGATTGCTCATTTTTTCACTCCTTTGCAATGAGGCAAAACAACTACTGATTTCTGTGGCCTACATCCTCACCTTGTGCCCTTGCTTGGTCCTGCTGGATTCACGGAGCTGGAGTGTGGAGTAAATTGCTGTAGGTTTTCAACCAACAGTTCTTTGTCTCCAGCTTTGTGGTCTTCTGCATTTGTGATAACTAGAATCCAGCTCTGTATTCGCCAACATATTAACTTAGTAAAGTCCCTAATGGGCTTGGGTCATTATTGGAAATGCATGCAAAACCCAAACGTGTCCTTCTAGCCAATCCTCGTTTTTCAGTTCAGAATTTTTAGATTTTCATTTAATTTTAACACAGAGTTTCGAATAGAGAAGAACATACCCTTGCATTATTCCAGTTGGTAAACAAATGCTTGGCAAGTAGTGTAAAAAAAGCATAAAATATGAATGTGTATTGCTTACTTTTCAGACCAAAATAGACAAACATTATTGGAGTTGTAGGTGGGGGGGGGGGGGGGGGTAGGTTTTGTTGTTGTTGTTGTTGGCAGGTTTTTTTTCAAAAATGATGTGACCAAATTGTCACTTTAAGTAGCAGGAGAAAATGTAAGGGTTGTTTTTTTTTTCCTTTGAAGGAAAAAACTCAGCCAGCTGTTTGAATCAGAAGTGACTGAAATTGTAGGATTTTTTTAAACTATATTTCATATGTAATCAGTTAGCTAAGTCAATCAACGAGGTTGGTTTCTGATTGCATAAGGTATTTAAAAGACAAAGTGAGAATATTGCAACCATTTGCTTTTCAGGCTGAATTATGTTGGTATTTTCATGGAAATATACATGCTGCCCGTGGCTGACTGACACAAAGATTTCTTGGATTTATTTTTATGATTTTTGTAAATCGCTTCAGTATCTTACATTATTACCAACTCCTTAATGGCTCTATGATTTTTTTTAAAAGGCTATTGAATATTTTTTTAAAGCACAACTTACTGCTCTTTAGTTTTACTAGGAAAAGACAAAATGATGTGGAGGTTGCGTGTAACCTAGTAGAAAGAAGATTTCAATTGTAATGAAAACCTAGGTCAAACACAAGAAGTTGTAGAGCAGACCTACTCACCCGGCCACAGCTTCCGTCACTTAATGGGAGAGTCACTTTCTGCAGAGGACGCTGTAGTGCTGACCATGCATCTGAAATCAGATGATGAAGGGGGCTCACTGCAGCTCAGGACAAAGAGATGGAGCATGCATCTGTGGCTCCTGGTCCTCCTGGACATCTTGATGGCAGCCAACTTTGAAGCCAACTTAATTTCTCTATGTCCTGGCACATGCCTAGGGCCACTGTGGCATGTCTGAGACCACCAGTCACAGAGCCAAGGAGAAATGTGAACTGTGGCTCACAGCAGGGCAGAAACTTTGTCTCTTTTGCTCTCTCGACCAAAGAAGATGAATATATATAGGACTCTCCTCCTGCCCTCGCATGCTACGTACTGACACGTGGTTGAATTGAGACACTAGAAAGGACTTCTGCCTTTCCCCTGTTCTTTTTGACTTCTCTTATTTCTCTTCTGATCATCCTTTATATTCTTTTTGCCTTACTCTTTTATTTTTCTTTTTTGAGTATCTTGGTACCTAGTGATGGTCCTGGGCCTGGGCCATGAAGGCAAAAATCATTTCTTGGGTATTTTGTTGCCGAGGGAGTGTTTGAATACTGCACAAAGCCAAAAGACAGAAATATTGCAAACTGCCTAATACTGAGAGACTGCTTGGTCCTTTATGTATGGGGGCCACTGTGGTCATTGATGTGCTGGATGAAGAAAATTGTGTTGCTTCAGGCACCAACATGAAATAGCAAGAATTATCCATCTATTTTCTATTTGCCATCTGTTTATTATTTGTTCAAAGTCTAATATGTGTAGGGTGAAGTGATAAGGAAAGGCTACGAATTTAGAATATAATGAACTGAGCACAGAAACCTAGCCTTAGGAAGCTGAAAAAAGAATGAGGTAGGTCACAAGTATATAGAGGAAAAAGCACATTTCTATTGGTTGGGCTTTTTGGTGCTCCTTTTAAGTATCTCTGCTGAAGTCATCGTATGACTGAATTAACTGGATGATTTTATCCTCTTCCTTTAGATTTAAAAAATAAATCTAAAGCAAGTAAAATAGAGATTTAAAAAAAAAAAAATCACATTCACTCCTGTTTAATTTATAAGCTATGCAGTTCCTGCTGAGTCACGTGCGTATATGTGTCTCCAGCCTCAGACACATTTAGTCTCTCCAGTATATATTTAAGCACGAGCTGGTCATTAAAATAGTTTTGCTGAGTCCCACTGAAAGTTTTCTAAAAGTCAGCTTTTTCTTTCAGTGGTTTCATTAGGGAATTAGAAGTAGGCACAGAAAGATGCTGAAATACCTCAAGCACACAATCGTTAGCTTCCAATAAGCCCTTTGAAAGTATTAACCTTTAGCTGACTGATCTGTTTATTGAGTGTTGCTCCATGGATTTGCTAGATGGAAGATGAAAAGCTCTGGACACTCTCTCTGCTTCTTTGTGAAAAGGAATAGATGAAACCCTGATGCCAACCTCTACAGCATCACATCCACTAAAAGCTCCTCTTCAGCTCTCCTAAGCACTTTCCAACATACCTATTTCGGGATGCACTTGTTTAAGACGTCCCCTACATTTTGCACTATTCTTTAAATCCCACATCTGTAAGTAAGTTTTGCATGAATGTGTAAATAAACCTTTTTCTTTTTTTTTTTTTTTCTTGGGGAAAAAAAAAAACCACAACACAAAAACCTCAAACGTAATACCTATAAGTATGTTTTGCCTTGAACAGGGATCATAAAAAAGATGATTTGCTATCCTGCTGAAACTGGAGTAATAAATCATGACATTTCTGTAATTTCAGGGACGCAGTCTGCTCACCTTAATGCAGCTAAGACCCAAATTTGAACCAGTTTGGCGTGTGCAGAGAGCTGAGGTAGCTGGTTGGAGTCTATACATGCCCTTTATTGAAGAGAAGACCTTCTGTGGTGAGTTGGAGCACCAAGGTCTTCCGTGTCTCAGCAGGGAATATTCCTTCATGGTCCCAGATCTGGCACCCAGTAGGACTATGTATACCACCATATGAGGAGTACCTGTTTCTACTAAAGAATGCCACTTTACCAGCAGATATCTATCCTCTAAAGCCCTTCAGACATCTGCAGAAGGCAGGTAATCCGGCAACATCATCCAGGACACACATTGTTTCCCAGTGCAGACTGGAAAATGGCTAAACCCTGGGTTTGACATTTGATCATCATCATTGCCTGAAAGTGGGGTTGTTACAATAATTTCCCAGTATTACAAGGTTTGGTCTTTTTTTTCAGGAAAACAGACAAATCTCTTCTTTATCTGAAGACTTTCCAAATAAAGAAATGAATGTAGCAAGCAATTCAGATTACCAAGCTTTGACAGTCCATTGCAGTCAACAAGTTGTCCCTCTTCTAGTTTGCATGGGCATTGCATATTCTTTCAATATGAATAGTGATATGGAATTAATTAAATTAAACACATCCCAACATACCTTTCCCTCACTCTTTCTTAACGAGGTTATTCAATTTTAGCTACATAAGACTGCAAAGCAAAAAGAATACTTGATCCAAGAGCAAGAAATTCAGCAGCTCTTCTGGAGAAGGCTGTCAGTTCTTCAGGCAAGACCTTCATGTATGAACAAGCAATTCTCCATTTTACCTGAGGAAAAGGAGATATATTAGCTGCTGCATGTCCATAAATGGTTCTTGTGTTACTGACACTCTAGACACTGGAGCCGGGAATGGTCTCCTTTGGAAAATCCAATACTGAATTTTTGGTATGCTGATAATCATGAACACACATGCACACACCCATAAGAAGATGAGAACAGAAGAATATGACCAAAACTGCCTCCCATGAAACCAGACTTTATTGTCTAAACATGTATTAATTCTTTCTTTTTAGACCTACCTTGCTGGTATCGGGGCGGGGGGGGCGGGGGGGGGGAGAGAAGAAAACTTCCATATTAACCATTCTGTCTTCCCTGTTTTTGCTTTGGATCACCTCTCCATCTTTTTTAAAGCATTACGACAATTCTGCAAAACAGCTAACCATTAAGTTTAACCCAGCTTGGCTTCAAAGTAAAGTAGTGTTTCGCAGACCTCCTCAATATTTTCCTTTGGGATGCTTGTATCCTTTCATCTGTGGTGTTTGATTTTAGCAGATACTGTCTCACATCTGTCTTGCTGACAAAGATGAAACTCTCATTCCACCTACAACAGCAAAAAGATACCTGCTGGATACGTCTGCATTTTCCATGTGATCTACCTCCTGCAAAGGCCTCATATTTCATTTTTAAGAAGCACTACCACTGCCCGCTGGGCACTGCCTCGTCCTTGCTCCATTTGGCTTCTCTTATCAGCCCTTCCCATACTCCCTTTTAACAATGAGGGCAGTCTGCCCCGCATCACTTTTTATTGCCTCAGTGGGATTTTACTGTGTGCACGCACATGTCCTTGAACATTTCCTAAATTTCATAAATATCCCCTGCATTAAACTGGCAGGGCTAATCATGCCAAAGATTGCTTTGAGCTTAGGAAGAGGAGGTTTGGTTATCCATGCTCTCTGGTGTCCGTTTTATCAAATACTTTCTAAGTACCAGAGCGAATGCCTGAGCCCGCGGGCAATAAAACATGGTTGAGGTCTACAGTGTCCCTCTCGCTATGACAGCACAAGAGTTAATGCACTTTTATGGACTTGTAGCTCCTTGAGTGTCTCACAGTGCGTAGAAGTTGTCCTTGCTTTTCGACACCTCATGGAGAGCCGTAAGGTTTCATAGCCTGGTGTCAGGCATGACAAATGTGCTAGCTGAGCAGAGCACTCAAACTCTAAACGAGAAATGATTACTCCAGGAGAGCCTTGATGAATTTGGAGAAAATCAGAGATCGCTTTCTGTCCAGATAGTCACTGAAACAAATAAATGGAAAGGTTGCTGGCATGATAATAATCTGTAAAGGCATATGTTGTGAGTAGCTAATAATGTCTCTTCTTCGTTGGAAGTGATTATTTTTCATTTAGCAGATCTGAACAGCTAAACGACTTGCGTCTTTGCTCATTCCATTCCTCAGTACCAAATTACAGTACAAAGAGTGAAGTTGTCCTAAGGGCAAAAAGAAAATAGAACAATATATTAAACCTCACTTGTAAGTAATAGTGTATTTTCTTAAATAGTCCTTTTTAAAATTACATTTTCTCAAATTCTTGAATTATGCAATATATTCAAAACATGAAAGCAGCCCCAACTTACACGCTCTGAACAAATATCTGGTATTTTATCCAGAAACAATCTTTTCATCAATGGGACAAAATAGACAATTACAAACATTTTAGAGTAGAATTTACAGTTCTCAGTTAGAATAAACTAGGCATGGATTCTTAGTTATAAGGAACCATCAATTTGCATAGACTGACATCGCATAGTAATTGCTTTTTATGGATTTGTGTTACCGCAGTTCTCATTATATTAAAGATTTTATCACTTCTTTTTTCCTGTTGAAGAAAAGGAACTATGCTGGACAACTTGTTATGTAGCCAAAGCCTGGGAAATGCTCAGATTTGTTGTCCGAGCTAGTGGTATGATTGTATTAGCAGTCAGATACCCACTGCTTCTTACCAACAGACAAATACTACTATGTTTTGGGATTGTACTTTCTTCACCAAAAAAGGTCTATGGTTTCACCACAGCGAACATTTCAGCCTGCTTTCAGCTTGAGGGAAACCACAGTTTTCAGTCACCTGCAGAGGGGAAGCTTTTTGTCTCCATGTTCTGGGAGAATTCCTATCTACTTTCCTAAATTACCATCTGCATTAAATGCATTGTGAGAAAAAAATACAACAATTTCTCCTGCTGCAGAGCGTAATGAATTTTACTTAATGATAACAAAGCCATATCTATCTCAGGTATCAATTCCCATTCCCTGTTCTGGATGATCCATCATTTTCAAGACAGGACAATCTTGCTCAAAGAAAGGAAAAAATTCCTATTCTTCTCCCTGCCAAAGCTTTCAGATCCATTACACTGGCATTTTAATAGATGAATGCCTGCAGGGTATGAAGCATATTAATCCTTTAAATGTTAAAACATCCAAAACAAGGTATATTATACATAATAACTCCTCCACCATCTCCTGAGCATTAAAATGTAGACAAGATTTATGCAAAAAATGGCACTACTAATATTACTGAGGCTAGTAAGGCAAACTCAGATTCTCAGTTAAATTACATTTTAATATAATATAGTCTTGGTACAAGAGGCATGACAACTCCCTCCCAAGCTTAGGTCTTAGGAGGCCTGGCTTTCAAAACCTGCCCAGGGGAAGAGTATTTCTTCAGTTAACTTGTATAATGGATGCTTGGTAGCTGTGAGCCCTTTGTTTGAATTTCAAGTACGTTTGGCTGGAGAAACCTTTCACAGTCAAATAAAAATGCTTGTTGAGCAGTGCTGGTAGCCAGACTCATTCTAGTGAAAAAGCATCTGCTGCTGGAGTTCGATCTGGATGAGGCTATAAGAAGCCAAATGAGGTTCTAAAGCCAAATTCAATGACTTTCTGGGAATGGAGCAACAATGTCCTATGGAAATATTTACTATTGGATTTGTATAAAGGCATTATCCATTCTAATTAATTAATCATGAAAAGAAAAGAAAGGGGGGGAAAGAGAGATGCTGAGAACATTGTACAAAGTCCTTTTCATCTAGATGGATTTACACAATCTTATTAGTTAAAATTTCCCAAGGAAATGAGTGCCCAGGAAAACCACCATTTCTACACCCAAACGCCTATTTTAAAAGAGGTTGCTCCCATGGGGAAGGCCTATCATACCCTAGGGAGATCCTCTGTGAGATGGTGGAGATGGAGGCTCGTGCTGTCTGTGCACAGCCCCTGCACCCCAAGGGACAGCCAGGTCCCTGGCCACGCTCACAGGTCTGATTTCAGTGCTGCCATGGGGTGTTTGGACAACGTTCAGCTGTGCAAGCAGTCCTTCACCACCTCACGCCCCCGGGACTAGAATAAAAGAAAAGCAAAAGGGCAGAGAACAGGGAGGAATTAGGAGCAAAAAAAGTTAGAGTGGTAAAGAACGTAAGACAAAGTAGCAGTAAGACATCAGAAGTAACGAGAGATAGAAAAATGCCATTTTGTTATTTCATGGGCAAGAAGAAATAACAAACATGAAGGCAGCTTGAATGTTTAAAGCCCGTTTTTCTCAGTCTTCGTGAAAAAAAAAAAAAAAAATGAATACTAATTAGGTTCTCCTGAGAATTAATATTAATGTAGCTAACAACAACACAACAGAGAATCAGTGCAACATGAATCTGAGTTATAAATGTTCAACTCATCAAGACCTGGTGAAATTCATCGGAGCACTTAAGGAATTAAACGTAGCAATTTCTAAACCATTAGTGAAACTCAGAAAGGGCTGGTAAGGTCCCAAAGGCACAGGAAAGAGCAAATGCAGGACCTCTCTTTAAAAAGAGGAAAGATAAGGAGACAGGACTGTAGACTTATCAGCATAACCTCTGTAAAGAAGGACACCGAAACATTGTTTAGCAATCTATTTATAAGTGCTAGGAGAAGAGTAAGATGATAAACCATCCAATGTGATTTTCTCAAAGGCAGTAGTGTCAAGCCAACAAATTTTCTGTTATCAAAAGTGCAATTGGAAGAAAGTCACTATTTTTGCTCTAGCAGCTCTTTTTACACGGTTGTACCTGACATTCCCATGAATGAAATATGATGAAGGTGAAATTGCCAGAGTATTGATAGGCCATCAGCTGAAACGCTCCGAGATTAGTTATCGCTGGTCTATTTTAGGGCATGTGAAATGTGTCCTGACAAGGGCTGTCCTGGATTTAGTACTCTTAAATATTTTCCTTAGCATGCAGATGATGAAACGGAGAATCTGGGATATAATAACATGTGGCTGTGACACCTTTATTAGTGGCGATACTAAAGAATTTTTTTTTTATGTTTGACAAAAATATCCTGAGGATTGTTTGGGAGCTTGTGATCCTGCTTTATAGCAGGGAGATGGAAAAGATGATGTCCCGAGGTCCCTTTGAGATATATTTTCTAATGACCATATGATTCTCGAACTTTCATAACTTATTAAAGTGGTTGGATAAAAATGTCTTGTCATTACACTGATGGGGATTATCTGCTTTTGGGAAGATTGCTGTTCATATTTATAGAAACAATGATATTAAGAAGACAGATATATTCCAATAACACTACTGCTGTAAAGGGGATAAGCACAGAGACACCAGTTTGTGTGATTGCCCTGATAGACATTGTAAGAAATGCACAACAAACTGGAAATTATTGACTAAGAAATATGAGGGAAAGTGAATCAGGGCAAAACCCAGGAATAGTTAAAGTCAAAATCGAGTGGTTATACAGAGGAACAACTAGGATTGCTCAAAGGCTCTATATTAAGAATATTAACTGAAGTTTTCTGTTTCCTCAAGCCACTTGTTAGCCAAATGCAAAGATGTTCTGACTTCATTCCGAGCTGTCACTGAATGTAGCTATCGCTGTTATCTGGCTTTAGTAGAGCAAACTTAAAGGACATTAAGAAACGGTCATACCAAGGGGTAAGCACACCATCTCTCTGCTCATGGACAAGTTTTTGGAGTGTCTGAAGGACACAAGAAGATGCCAATCAAAACGCCAGCTCCCTTCTTGCTCCATGATGTTAGTAAGTCTGGGTGGTCCCTCTCCATCAATATCCTTCTCCTGGGGAGGAAGGGTTGAAGCGGGTCCTGGTTCACCATCATCACTGCAAGAAAAGAGGAAAGACATAGGAAAAAAAGATGAGAGAAATACTGGAAAGACAGAGAGAAATGTGCTACCTCTGGAACGGTGCTATTGCAGTGTAAGAATGGCAAGGTGGCTGTGATTTACAAGTGAATAAATGAAAAGGAAACTCTGACAGCCTCTCCACAAGGATGCTCTCCTTCCATTATTTGGATACTTTCCTTCTTCCCATACCAACGTCTTTCTCATTTGAGAAAGGGATAGCAGCCAGAATAGCTCTCTTATTTTATTCGAGAGATCCTTCTCACATGCAAATTTTGGTCCAATTATTTTTTTTTTAAAAAAACCTGTCTTTAGACTATGTAACTAGGCATTTTTACTTGAATTTAATCATATTAAATCATAGAATGACTTGGATTTTCTTCCGCCTTTTCCACCATACATAGAGAGGGCAACCTACACCCAGCTCTAAGTTTCTGGCTTCCTCTGAGTGCAGCAGTTTCATTTTGCTCTTCCCTCTCCCTCTCCTGTACATCCATGAAGACGTAGAATCATAGAATCATTTTGGTTAGAAGAGACCTTTAAGATCATTGAGTCCAACCGTTAACCTAACACTCCCAAGTTACTACTACCCCATGTCCCTCAGCACATCATCTATCTGTCTTTTAAATACCTCCAGGGATGGTCATTCCACTACTTCTCTGGGCAGCCTCTTCCAATGTTTGATGACACTTCCCATGAAGCAATGTTTCCTAATATCCATCCTCAACCTCCCCTGGTGCAACTTGAGGCCGTTTCCACAAGACTTGTGTTCCAGACCCCTCAACAGCTCCATTGCCCTTCTCTGGATACGCTCGAGTGCTAAAAAAGTCTCATGCCTGGTTAAAAGCACTGGAGGGGACTTTTTGAAGTCACAGAATCATGCAATTTTTCAGAGTTGGAAGGAAGCTCTAGAGATCATCTAGTCCAACTCCCCTGCTAAAGCAGGATTGCCCAGAGCACATCACTCAGGACTGCATCCAGGCGAGTCTTGAAAGTCTCCAGAGAAGGGGACTCCACACCCTCCCTGGTCAGCCTGTTCCAGTGCTCTGTCACCATCACTGTAAAGAAGTTTTTTTCTCATATTTGTTTGGAACTTCCTATGTTCCAGCTTGTGCCCGTAACCCCTCGTCCTGTTACTGGGAACCACATACACCATTTGCATAAAAGGATTTATTTGTGTGCTCATTTCTAATTCACCCAAGTAGCCTCTCTTTTCATGTGGTGTACATTAGTTTATAAGTTAACACGAACTTTTATATACTTGAGCTTTCTGAAATCAGTTGTGAAATGATGGTCTTGGATTTTGACAGGAGCCTGAATATTGGAAACATGGTCCTGTCTCTTGGATGAATTTCCTACCCGTGTAATGAGAACAGCAGCGGTTTCTGCCTCTCCCCTTCCGGCATCTGCTGCACTAAGGCCATCAGCGCTCCAGAGCAGAGGCTGCGGTGCCAGGAGTAGCTCCACTCTCGCTGTGGTAAGTTGGTTGTGTTGGGTAAGGCCTCTGTAGAACTGCAATAATAATTATTGATAATAAATATGCAAAACTATTATTTAACATAAAAGAAAATAAATTCTGAACCATAAAATTTAAGGCCATGATGTTGAACTGTGCCATTTTATAACTCTTTGGGACTTGCTTTGCCATTTATTTTTCTTATTTTGTTTATCTTATACGCTAAGTATTTTGTGTCAATAGAGTAATTTACAGGGGACTAGTAGAGTTCTTGGCCTTTTATATATAAATTAGTGTTATGGAATATTACCTCCTTCTTTCAGTCTCAACCAGCAATCCTCATGATTTATGACAGTTAATGACACTTGATGGCATAACACACTTATTTATTTTAAAATCTCTGCCATGCAAAGCACTGCACAATGAAAAATGTCATTTTTTTAATGGTACCTAGGAAATTCAGGAAGAAAAGAAAGAAAACTGCACTCTATTTCCATTCTGACATTCATTAAAGCAATTAAAATGAATTGAAATTAACTTCAGAAGATCTTCCGCATGCTTAAAACAGCCTATTTCCCTACAGTCTTTTGTTGTTACTATTATTCTGACATTACTGCCTGATCAGTTAAGAAATTATGATTAATGACACTTTAAAAGTGAGCTTGATTGCTCTGAATGCTTGAACTGATTATTTATGAAAATATTGGAACGTTGAACACAGAGTATTGATTCTCTTTCACGAGATGATAGATCTCGGTCCCATGCACAAGTTTACAATGCTTGTCACTTTGCTGCCATAATAAAAAATAATTCCTCTCAGTTTCCCTGATCACATCTCGAAGCACTTCACAAACACGACTATATCTCTTCACGTTACTGAAGCAGGTTAAAGAAAGGTAGTCAAACATCCTTAAACCAGGAGCATTTGTGCTCCACTGTTATGCCTAACCCAACAATTTAGCTAAAATCCAAGTGCTGAATAAAGGACGGACTCATTCTTAATGGCTGAATGAAGGGGAAACTCCCACATACACTGCATATCCTCTGTTCTGTCTTCTGGTCACTTACTGAGAAAAATCAAGATCACTTACTGAGCAAATGTGGTTCTGCTGACTAAATAGCCAAAAAAAACTTTCAAAAGTCTTCTGATTAGCAGATGGAATTCTGGGGTCATGGAAATTGGTGGTGAAACACATCCTGCCAATGTGCGTAACACAAAGCACAGATTTAAACATTAACTTGAGCAAAGATAAAAATGAACATTAGTAGCGATAGAATCTTTATAGTTGCTTTAGTATCTCAAGGATTTGCAACATCTGAGACAAACGTTATCAACATTTAAAGTAATGAAACTGAGGACAATAACAGATGCCCAGATTTTAACAATTCTCTTGGTACAAATATTAATTAAATGGAGGATAAGAATTACCTTTTTATTGGCTATAAGTCGCAGATTACAGTTCTAGTTATGTTTTTTGCTCTGTAGCTGCTGCAGGCTGCAGATTTTGATGCAGAAAATTTGTATATATTGTCCCTATATGCAGCCATAAAGACGGCAGGGTGAAAAGTTCCCAGGCAGAGCGCTGGGCAGTGGAGGGCGAAGGGCTGAATGTTTGTGGATGCAACAGCTATCAGGCTGCTTACCAGCAATATAACAATGGCAAACATAAGTCAATAGGTTGGTTATAATAAATGCTGTGGTGTTTACATATCGCTCATCAGCGGTGCCAGTTCACGCGTGCTGTGAGGGTACCTCTAAGCATCTTCACTCAGGGATATGAAAGGTGGTTGTGACTCTGGTTACGGATCTGGGAGCAAACAGAGGCTTCCGTAGGGCTCCGTACAAATGGAATTACTATTAATGACTGCACAACCCAACCTTTGAGGGCGAACACTCCACTTCCAAAATCCAGGCTTGGAAGTCAAACAGAAAGATGGGATGAGCTGCCTTTTACCCTCTGCCTAAGCAATGGACCACGTTTCCCCTCGTAAGCGTTTCCAAAGCAACAGTAAATAGTACCCCTGTTGAGACAACAGTATATTGCACTCCTGCTGAGAGGAATTTGCATTTCATTTGCAGATTATTATACCCGAGGCTTAGTCTAAACTGCTTTCAAATTTCCTTTGCTCCTATCGGGTATTCACGTCTGTGTCTAGATAGAACTTAGAAACTGGAAATTATTCTCACATCACGTACAAAACCATATGCTTCACTATAAGAAGTTTGATATAAGAAATACCCATCATTTTGCACAGATAGCTAATGTAAAACAGACAGATTAATAAATTCGGGAAGAGCCACATTCTCGTTCATCTAGGTGGATACACCTTCTGTGGAGCAAAATGTAGTTACAGAAAGTAACTGGCCACCAAATTTAAAAGTTAGACTGAACGTGTTTTGGAAAAAAGAAAAATTCAGAGAGACACACAGGATCACAGAATTGCTGATGTTGGAGGCAACTCTGGAGATAGTCTCATCCAAGGGGCAGTGAGAGCAGGTTGTTCAGTGCTGTGTCCAACCGGGTTCAACTGTCCCCAGGGAAGGAGACTCTACAACCTCTGTGGGCAACCCTCATGATAAAAAAATTATTTTTTCATATGTTTAAGAGGAAATTCCTGTATTTTTTAATTTGTGCCCATGCTCCTGTCACTGGGCACCACTGAGAAGAGCCTGGCTCCATCTCCATTACTGCCCCCCGTCAGGCCAGTGGGTAAGACTCCCCCGAGCCTTCTCTTCTCAGCTCTCCTCAGCCTTTCCCCACATGATAAATGCTCCCGTCCCTTCATCATCGTTGTGGCCCTGAGCTGGACTCTCTCCCATAGCCCTTGTCTCTCTCATCCTGGGGAGCCTAGCACTGGACCCAGCACCCCAGCTATGTGTCTCCAGTGCTGAGCAGAGGGGCAGGAACCCCCATCAACCTGCTGGCCACGCTCTGATGGTGCATCCCAGGAGGCTGGTGGCCACAAGGACACATTGTTGGCTTGTACACTGCTGTCTAATATTATAACATTACTCTTCTTCCTGCCCGTATATTTGGTCTCTTTGTTCTTACTACTAACTTCTGTAGTCCTTTTGGTTTAAACCATTCTTGTCGGTAAAAGCTGCTCGCATGTAAACTCCAGGGCTAGGGTAAGAAGAAGGATGAGACCATGCTGCCCTGTATGACACAGAAGGATGGCGTGGACCAAGGAGTCCTCCAAGGGACGAGGATGTGGTCGTGGTCTGTTTTTTCTCAGACCTTCCCACAAGTGAACTAGTGCTACAGTTTTCTGTTTTCCCTAAGCTAACAGTTTGGATAGTGACAATAATGGTGGCTGTGTTTTGCTTTTCAGCTTACAAAAATGCAGCAGATTTAAAGATTTAGCCAAAGTAATAGCAGAAACCTCACATATATGAACTGTCATCCCTTTACAGTTGTTTTCCTTAGGAAAAATAACCATGGTAATATTTGCTCCTTAAGATGTCCGGGACTTACAGCAAGTTAAGCATCCAAATTATTTCTATGATATTTCTAATTACCCTTTGGCCTTCAGTTCTGTACATTTGACATGGACATTGCTGTCCCCTGCCACCACCCCACCTGGGAGCAAGGTACATTTGCAGAACTGGAAAACATTTTTCTTCTCTCCAAGATAAAAAATAGAAAATGTAGCCTTTTTCACAATAATTCTTCTTCTCTGTCTCTCTCTCTCTCTTTTTTTTTTTTTTTAATGCAGACGAGAACTAAATCCTACTTTGTGAGAGTAGACTCAGATTCACCATTGTCATGTTCCTGAACCATAGGGCTATTCTACAACTTTATGGACCTTAATTGAAATGAAAAAAAACCCAGATGCTGCTTAATTGCACAATAACGCGAAAACTCATTAATAGTTATGCATTAGCTATTAATCCAGACATAGTCTGAATCATTTATTGAGGCAACTGGTCTCTTTTGTGACATTTACGTAGCGTTTGGGTGAAATATAAGAAAAGGAAGCACCTCCACCCTCTTTCTCCTAGTGACAGCAAGCCAGTGGACAGATAGGAACTTATCACTTTTTGTGTTTTTTGAGCTGTCTCAGCTTCAATGAAAGGAACAAAAAGTGTCATTACTGTTCCTCCAGAAGAACCTGAACCCTGATGGTCATGGCGCTCCCTCTAGCATCCAGCTGAGGTGGGCAATAAAGGCAGATGTCTCCTGGTCTGTGCAAATGTCCCAGTCCACCTTGCAAAGATAATTTTGTTTGGGGGGCCGTGGCATGTTCCTCCTATGTTCCTGTTGTATAACAAGAAAAATACATTTTCTCACTCCTCTCTGGAAGCTGTTGACTAATTTCCTGAGGAGGAGGGGGGGTTATATCCCTTCCCAAAATAATGATAGACCATATAAACCCATTAAATCATTAAAAGACCATTGAACGTCTTACAAATGAGATATAGAGCTCTAAATAAATTTGGAGGAGCATTATTCTAACGTCCTTCAAAAATGTGGCAAATACTTCTGTCTCACTGCCTGTCACATTACCCAGCCATTAAACATGTATTATCTTTTGAAGGAAAAGCAGAGATTAATGACCTGAACCAAAATGATGAATTCACTGTGCAAGATGAGGTAGACTTCTGAAACAAGCCAGCAAACAGAGGGAAGAAATATTAAAGCTAGATAAATAATAGAAAAAGAAGGTCAAAGAAGGAGAAATTAATAGGCTGTTATTTTAAAGTATTCTAATTCCATTCCTGAAACTTTAAAAAAATATTAACCAGCTAGATCTATATTTATATTTTTCCTGTGCTGACTTTCCTCTACAAGGAGATCTCTCCCTATCGCAGCATTACATCGCAGTGAAAAAGCTCCATATTGCAGTAGAAATGGAGGCTGTGATTTGAATGAGACGTGAGAATGGAGCCTGTCCTTTGCCGAGGCTGCGCTGATTCCGAGGCAGCTCCTGGGGCAGCAGGGCTGGGACACCATGGGATCCACTGCATCAGGCTTGTCCTTCTGTCCAGCACGACTCCCACCGCTGCCACAGAGGGAGATGCAGTGAAGTAGCTGCTTCTGAATAACTGCACTTTGCTTTTAGTGTTTAATAATCTTCTTCCTATGCCGTACATGAATTACAGTCGCTGAAACTGAAATTTGTTACATAAAGGATATTAATGCAGTTAATAAGACAAGCAATCACACACCAGTGGCCTTAGACATATCCAATAAGTTTTTAATGATTTTTTTTAATTGTTGCAATTTGCTACTATAAAACCACTAGGCCAATATGCGCCTGTTTCGTCTTTAACAGGAGGATTTCTGATGCGTGGAGTTTGAAACATTGGCACTTTTCCCTAACATTTGAGTATGCGATTTTCTCAAGTAGCACTGAGCAGTTGCAGGGTCAGTTTGCTCCAGTACTCGTTACACTCCACTCGGAGGAACCTGTTTGCATTTACGCTAAGGAGTACGCACTGGGTGGGCTGTAAGGCCATGAGGTGCATTAAGCTGAAGCAATTCCTGGAGCTCGGTGGCAGGCAGCGACACATGCAGGTGACACCGCAGCGTGAGAAGCCACCCCAGTTGTCTCATTGCGCAGGGAAAGGCACCGCTCGTTGCAGGTGGGAGACCTTCTGCCTCTCCAAAATTGCCAGAGCCTGTCCAGCTGGGACACACACACATCGCCCCATGGCAAAGCAAGAAAGCGTTCTACGCTCCTCTGCTAGGGGCTTACATGGATGCACAACACTTCACCACTGGTTTTAGTTCTTCAGCTCAAGTGTGAGGTTTGCAGCACAGAGAGAAAAAACATGAGTTTATTCCCCACTGGGAACCACAGTGAGGAGGAACAAACATCAGGAGAAGAAAAATAAGTGGGTATAAACAAGCCATTTGCCAGTGCTGTGACAGAGGCAGAAAGAAGAGAGAACTGTAATAGCAGGAGACAGGAGGGGTTACCGAAACAGGCACTGCTGCAGAAGTCTGGTGCTGTCCTATGGATTTGAAAAGGTATCCCAGTTTAAAGCTGCCTTTGGGGCAGAACAGCGGGCATTCATGTGGAGAGCAAAGATACTGGTGATCCGTGTGCTCCTGAAAATCAAAATGATCATTAGGGAGGAGAGAGTCAGCGCTCAGCATGAACGCCGGTGGAGACCGAACCTGCGGTACCTAGAAATACGGTACAAAAATATCATCATTAAGCTAAAGGAAAAGTACATTCTTAAGGTAAGGAGTGCTCCAGACATGAATAATGCTAATTCCGTGAACTGCAGCAACATGCCTCGTGCTGCCTTTTCAGTATTGTCGTGGTTTGGCCTCAG
>VXBH01005096.1:148260-176878 GCA_013400035.1 Rynchops niger | reverse complement strand
ACTATAAAAGTTACCTAAATACCAGCTCAAAATGTCTTTGGTCACTGACAGTATTTTAAATGAAATCAATGTGACCCTTAAGTAGAGCCTTAAGGAAAATAGAAATTATAAGAGAAAGAATGATTATTTTGTAAAGTAAGAAAAAAATAAATAAGTAATAAAAGAAATATATTGCATCCAGCCAAGGATGATTTCATAATTATATATTTGTCTCTATGTTCATGTACAATCAGTTTTCATAAAATGAATACAAATAAAATGAATAGCACTTGTATTCACTGATTTTGATTGCAAAAAACTAAAAACTTTACCAAAATGAAAATGGTAAACAGCACTTTTACATAATTATCACTAATAAAAACATAACAACAGTATTTGTATTCTCAAATTAATCCGGAGGAGTTAGGTAGCCAAACCTTAATGAAAATCAGTATGAGGTGTTAGCCCTTTGCCTGCTGTGGAATTTCCAATCACTACATTAAATATTGTTAAATGGAACAAGTGAGTATTATTCAACATGATTCAATACCATACACCTTGAAATTGTAACTATCACTGCAAAATCACGTGATCACTAAATCAAAGTATCTTTCTGTGTATTGAACTAAATACCCAATTTAGAGTCTCTACTCGTTGTCCTTTTTACATACTGCAAAAGCTGCAGCAGTTTATTTCACATCTACACAATAATTAATCTAATATCCTCTCATACTTAATAGTTACAATGGTTAATGTTTATACCTGAGGTAATTCCCATTGCACAATGAAGAGGATTATCCACTTGATTAAAAATAAATCTTTTCACCCCTGCACTCGATTGTCTACGTCCCTGGGGAAGCTGACCATAATTTCTTTCTTTCTGTTCCTCGTTCTACAAGTGATGAGCCCATATTGCATGGCCAATATTGAGTGTAGCACTGGGCTTTAAATGGGACAGTAATTCAATGGAGTTAGCCCTTTGGATACAAATTCCTGTTACTCAATTGCTGCCACTAGAACCTGGCAGCCATCATGCATTTCCCAATGTTGCGGCCCATGAGATGCTGCAGTTGTCATTTTTCTCTCAGAACATGGAATAAGCTCGTAATAGTAACTGGAATAGTAACAAATGGAAAATGGTTGCTGGAAGACTACCATCCAGTCTTGGGTATGGTGAAGTTTGGAACAGCGGAGACCAAAAGGCAGCAACTGAAGGGCTGAAGGGCAAAGTTTATGTGGTTGATTTAGGCATCCAAAGGAGATAGGCACCTAAACTGGGATTCACAAGGGCTGGCATGCTCAGCCAGCTAAATCCCGTGCTAATCCTGTGCTAATTCCCATGTGAATCCTGACCCAAGAGCTGCACAGGTGCCTAAGCAGGTTCGGAAATAGTCATTCTTCTGCAAGCAAGCTCCTAATTGTGACTCACCAGCATTGCAAACTTCCAAATGTTTTGTTGTACCTGGCTGCATATACTTAATTTTCTATTTTGTTGGGTTACAAATGCTAGACCATGTCAAATGGACACGTGTTTAAGGTGACTCAAAGGAAAGGCAGCTTCCTTCTCAACTGATAGGTTCCCTGTGAGTCATACACGTCTGCTTCAGAAACAATTGTATGTTTTGACTTTTTTTTGCTTACCCGGCCCAACAGCTCTGGGGGAGTAAGCTGGATTCTAGTCAGGCTTGTATGTCATCAGTGAAGCTATTCTGTCTCCAACCTTCCCACTGGAATGCCAAATGCTGCCTTTATTTGCACCTTCACAACCCCACTGGAGACAAGGTGTCTACTCAATTGTAATAATTTGGCCTGAGAAAACTTTGATGTTGGCAATGACTTTCAGATCCCGGTGCAACGTTTTCACTGCTGGCAGTTAAAAAGAAAAATATTTTTATGCCTAGCCTGAGTAATACTGATACAAATTCATAGAGATAGAGCAAATACAGAACTCTACCATGCATATTTGCAATACTTAATTTCAGAACTACAGCTTCCTCCTCATTAAACAAAAGCAGCTCTATAAATCAGCTCAGGATGATCATTTGCCACATGGTTATTTGTAAATCTTTATGATTCATGATGGATTTAAGTAAACTTTCTAAAGAGTCTGAAGATAACTATGGAATGTGCTGCTGTATTTGCACCCAGGAAATTATCTTTGACCACTGAAAGAATAAATCTAAGTGTAGTAACAGATGAGAAAGCATTCATAATGTTCTCTTCCAGTAGACAGTTATGGTAACAAATTAGAGCATATTTTCTCTTGAATAAAAATTACCTCCTCAGTTTTATTGCCCAGCTTTGCCAGAAGTCCACACATACAGCAGTGATGGATGCTATGTAGAAGTTCAAGAGAGAGAATACCAACAGCATTAACTTCTGCATGGGATTCTTCTACCTAACAGTATAGACCACATTGAACGGAGTTTCATGTACGTATGCACTTTTGCATAAGTGCCATGGGGTGGATAGACACACAACAGTGGTTTTAAAAGGGAAAGCTTGATAACCTTGATAACCTCTAAAGGATGCCCCAACTAAATGGCGAGCACCAGTGTTCGGGTTCACCTCATGGAGAGCGAAGAGTGATATGGACAGTTATACTGTTATATTTAAAATATATTTGAGTTTGTGAGGGGAAGAAAATCATGCCATCTCCTGGTTTATACACTACTCAGTCAGTTACCTACATGTTCGCGCATAATACATTCACACCTCAACTATTGTAACTGTCTAGTATCCAGAATACTACAAACACAGATTTTCAGTCAACCATTTCATAATTTCTTGGTGAGATTCAGAATAGATTTTAGTTAGGTAACCCAGAACTAAAACAGAGAACTAAAGTGATCATGGAAATATAAAAGATCCTTTTGAATTTCTCCCAGGACACTTGGAAAAGTACACTTTGGTTTAAAACTAAAATTGTCTACATTCAGGTTTCTGCTACTGGATCTTTTTTCTCTGTTTCTCTTTTCTTTCCTTTCCTGCTGTATTAAGAATCCTCTCTACTTGCAAAAGTCTTCTCTCCAAATGAGGTACATGATTATTATGGTCATGTTGAGTATTAGTCTTCTAGGGAAATGAAAGGACTTGAGCTTTTTAAGTTTACCACTGTTCAACTTACCTCTTTTGTAGCTCCCTTCAGATCTTCTCTCAGATTGCTAGTGCAACTGTAAAGTGTGATGGCAGAACTGGACACAGTATCCCTCTATTATGTTGGTTTTTTTCTAATGAAGCTAAAAGATTGACACTTCTTTCTCAGCACCCTCCTGCTGAAATGTTTGGGGATTGCATGCTCATACATATCAGAGTCAGACTCTGATCTACTTACTTATTCACACTAAACAAAGGTATTCACCTAGCAACTTGAACATGTACTTTGGTCTCAAATTAAGATCTTGGTAGAAAATAGAAAATAAAGATATTTCAGGAATACTATATGTTACAAAACTTTCCTGTACTCTAATTTC
Organism: Rynchops niger; assembly: GCA_013400035.1. Lineage (NCBI taxonomy): Eukaryota > Metazoa > Chordata > Aves > Charadriiformes > Laridae > Rynchops > Rynchops niger. The sequence continues at coordinate 173,426 of VXBH01005096.1, read as the reverse complement.
ATTCCACATAACTTGATACCTAACTTATAGATAAAGAGAAAGCAGTAGTCACTTCCAGGTGGAAATTCCAAGTTTAGATCAGCTGAATTGGGCTATGGATTATGCATATCTTTTTTTCCATTTAGACTACCAGAAGCCTGAAGTTAGGTATGCAGGGCCGTATAAGATGAAATCAGATTTACAAATTTACACTTCTAAAGTTTTCCCAGATTGCTAAAATCCATTTGTGTGTACTATTTTTAATGTGTTATTTTAACAAAAAAAAAAAAAAAAAGATCATTTAAAAGAAATTTTATTAATAATCCTATAACAATCTTGTACGGGTAAGGTAATGAAGTCCCTGACAACAAAAAATGAAGCTTCCACAATTTCCCCAAGAAGATATTAGCTTCCCCTATCAATGATTTTTGACATTCAAGGTACTTGCTAGGATGCCAAAAAATAAAGCGGGGTTGCAGCACTTCCCATGGGTTATAGACTATTCCATAGATAAACACTTGCTTTGTTTCCTTCTTAGGAAAATTACCTTTACTGCTTGGATAGATTTTCCAATATATAGGTCAATCTGTCCTAACCTTTTCTGAAGGAAAATGAGAAATGTTCCCTATGAACAAGATAAGACATAGTGTATCTAATGGCACTGTTTGCAAGCTCCAAATAGCAGCAGACTCAAGAACTGCAATATAAAGCTATCAATTAATTTTGTTGTAACTGTATGCACCTGTGAACAACTGCTTAATTAAAGAGGCAAACAGAAATCTCTCACAATAATGCTTCAAATTACTTGCATTTATGTGACTCAATTAGTTGGAGTGGATAAATACAATTGGAAAGCTGCCATGTGGACTTCTGGAAATAAAGAAAAGATAGAACTGAAGAGATACAAAACCAAATGGGAGGATTCAGGCAGATAAATACAGATAATTCTCAGAGGTTCATAGGCCTATGCAAACAGAGAAGATAAAAGAAGAAGATTCTGTGTAAATATACATAAATACCCCATTTACCGTCACGGAGTTCTGCTTTCACGCACAGGAACATTAAGGGGATTGTTTGTTTTGGGCAGTATACTCACAGGGCTCAGTTTTGCTTTAATTTTGCCATCAGATATATTCATCCAATTCCCTTTGCCTTTAGGGAGTGGCAGAGATGTTCATTGCTATTGTAGACAGGCTTGAGTGTCTTGCCTACCCTCTAAATGGTCCTCCAGAAAGGCACAGGTCTTCCACAGCCTCTGACCTATCTGCCTGCCCAAATGCCTCAGATACCCCTGGGGGTGTTCAGATCAGGAGCGCATTCCTGAAACAAATCTCCTCCTGGTCCCCTTTCCTACACTGTGGTTCCCATCACAAAGAGGTTTTCCAAAGCACGTGTGCTGGGCTTTTGGGGAATTGATACTAAACTAGAAGATGCTCTCCATGTGAGCACACCGAGTGAACATTCATCCTCTGGGACTAGACTAGAGATAGCCCAAAGTGAAAAAATGAGGTGTGTGTGGTGTGGACACCAGATCTTGAGCCCTTTGAGAGTGCTCCTCTTGATGCTACCTCCTGATGTAGATGTAGCCTGAGGCATTTAAAATCACAGCAGATACATCAGGCACTTGAGCTCCTTCTTCTATTTTCATTGGCCTGTTTCAGAATAGGATTTAACCCCGTACATGTGCAAGTCCATAGCTAAAATGCCTTCTTCTTATCTTCACGTGCGGTTCAGTGTTGTTCAGTAGCATTTCAGGAAAGCTCGCTGCTGACAACCATTATCTGCAATAGGGCATTTTATTAACGCTGAATGATTGACACTGGGGCCAGTTAAACAAATCAGACTTTCCCTTCTTTGAAAAGGCTTATCTAGAAATGGCAAAGGGGGGAAGAGATGGGATAGATTACACTTAAAAATACTTTCAAGTGTAGGGTCAAAAATCTATTTTACTTGTTAACTCTGTCTTCTAAACACAACCAGCATTTTTTTTATTATTATTATTTTAAAAATAGCTGTCTTTTCTGAGCTTACAGTCCAGGCATTCCATTCCTTAAAGAGTGGCCAGATGCACCAGACTTGGTATCTGGGTCAATGATTCGTAAACATACGTTGTAACTGAGCAGTGGGATATTCTTCCAGGTGGAGCAGGGAGCAAATGACCAGGGCAGAGGAGGGAGCAAGACCTGCTGAAAGCAAAAGACAAAATTATAATTTTCTGTGGGAAAAAAAATAATAAAGCCAGCTACCATTTTAGACTTACATTCAACAAAGGCGTCAGTTGTTTTATTCTCTCTCTCTCTCTCTCTCTCTGTAATACTTACTAGCATATTTGTTTATAGCAGAGAGGTTTTCAGTGTTCAAAAGCATGCAAAACTTTCTCTCTTAATATTTTTGAGGTTAACAGTGAAATGAATTTTATTACATCATAATTATTCATGGGTTTTAAAAGAGTATCTGTCTATTTGAGGCAGAAGGGCTACCAATATATTTCAGATGTTTCATTACACCATTTTCATTATGCTAGTATATTAAAAATAATATGTATTTGGTTTTCTTCACTTTCTTTCCTTCTTCACTTTTGATTTCCCTCACCTTTTCCATTTCAAAATTTTTGTAATTGTAACCTGAAGATCTCAAGTTTCCTCATAATAGTTGTTTTTTTTTTTTTTTTTACTTTAATTCTCTCTTTCCCATGTAGAGCAAGGTCAAAAGATAAGCATAGCTGACCCTACGGTTATATCCCTTCCTCAAAGGCAAATCGTGCAGGTAAAGGCACAAGATACAAATAGATTTGTTAGCCAACCCAATCTGGCTATAAAAATCTACCTATGACCTAGAGGACAAAACTTCTCACACTTCTAATTGAAGTCAACTACCCAGCTGACAGGCAAATATGCTTTTGAGGGCTCTTTTGCTGCTGTGATGATAGCATCTTGAGGTTGTTCCCAGATGGAGGGGAGGGAGGTAGAAGTGAGAGTCAGAGAGTGTGACAGTCGCTCATCTATCTTGGAAACACTGAGGACCTTGGAAATATGAATTAAATTAGGCTGTGCTTTCATGAACACTTTAATCTAACTTAAGTATGAAACACTGCTAAAGAAGATGATCCCTCCGTCCTCCCCATCCCAGCTGTCTGTTCCCACCTTTTCCCTGGTGCCAGCACATGAGGTCGTATGGCTACCTTGTAAGCTAGATCTGGGAACTGATAGAACACCCAACCTCCCAAATATTAAAACTTTTTAGTTGGATTGGTTCCTTTTGCGTAAATGCTAATGGGGGGTGGAGGAGTGGAATAGAGAGGCAGAGGAAGGGTTGAGGGAATTACCACTTTCAGTAGTACCCTGGGCTTGGGTCATCTCCAAGGCATTGGTAGACCACAGCCTTAGTCGCCCACAGGGCTTCAGAGACCTGACTCAACAGGACTGAGAGCCAGCACTGCACTTTACGGCAGCACTTTATGGTCCTAGGATAATATGGAGAGAAGTTGCCACTTTCAGCACTTGTTGCCATTCTTATCGGACCAATCAAACTGATGTAAATTGCACTGCAACATCAAAGATGTATTGTGATAGCACTGAGCATTTTAAAACAAGGGAGAACAGCAAGCTTATTTGAAATGATTAAGGACAGGAAAATCCCACGGCTTTCTCTCTCTTTTTTTTTTTTTTTTTTTTTTTTTTTTTTNTTTTTTTTTTTTGTTCTTTTGGGGGCAAAGGAGTCAGGCTTCATAGTTATTAAATGAACTGAAAATTGCTTCTGCCCAAGCTTATTTTGGTTATTATTGGTGTAATCAAACTATGCTTGTTTAATAAGAAAATCTGAAGATGAGGGAGATATTTCTAATCAAAACAATGTAAAAAAAAAATGATGGAGTACAGTTTCCTAGCTACTTATGAACAGTAGATGACTGTTTTTTCCTTCTCCATGCTAGGTATGTATGTAGTCCACATAAGTAATGAACGAAGCAGAACTCACGGGTCAAAAATCTTGGCAAATTTGAAAGTTCCTCTCTGCTTTCCAGCACAGCATGCATTACTTTCAGTCAGCTCATTGTGGTGACAAGTGCAGAGTTCATGAAGAAAGTTGAATTTACAGGACTGTATCCCTGTGTGACATCTCCTGTGCACTACAGAGTGAACTCTGAGGACCAAAATGATACTGAGTTACTTCCTTTCTTTTCTTCCAGTATGTCCCCAGCCCAATTCCAGTGACTGAGCAGCTGTAGGAATACTGGTGAGTGCAATGAGGAATTTGTCTTTAGGGTGAAGGTTATGATCGGTTCAATAGCCTTGAAGCTTTTTTGCCTGCCTTCCTTCCTTCCTTCCTTCCTTCCTTCCTTCCTTCCTTCCTTCTTTCCTTCCTTCCATTTGCTCAATCTACAGTTCATATGTGAAATCGACAAGGACTTACCACAAACTGAAAGCAGAAGCACAGATGTAGAAGGAAATCCTTTTGACAAATACAGATACCTATAACATAGATGTGAGCCACCAGTGAGATAGTCATCCAGGCTCCCTTTACAGATGCTTCTAGGCTGTAATTAATTTCGTCTTAAAACATAAGTCTACAATAGGTCAGGTGAAGAGTAGACCAGAAACATGTGTTCCGCTGCATTGACAGAGAACTGTAACAACTGTAAAAAGAGATGAGCTGAGCAGCTGCCTATAGCGCAGAGGTCTAAAGCTGGGTAGCAGGAGTCCTGTCACTAACTACACGATTTGTTCTTAACTATCATCCTCATCATAGCAATCTCTAATACAACCAAGGATAATCGATAAATCTTTAATGATCACATTTGAGCTTCAAGTTTTTGTGGGATTTTACCCATGGTATTCAAATCTGCCACAAATGAATTAGAATTTTTGCAAAAACTTTTCACATTTTCCCACTATTTTTTTGATTGACTAAATATTCGCACTCTTCTGCCCAAATACTACTCCAAGTGCCATGGTCTTACTAGAGATGGAAGTAGAAGTAATAAATGAATGAAAAAATGCATAGCAAACTTTTCCGTTTGTCAAGAAAGACCCCTGTTAATTTTCTTCTCGAGTGCTAATTAAAGCTGTAGTTTGAATAGACTTGGCAGGGAAAAAAAAATCTTACTTAAAACAGTTGAACTGCAGTGCCAATTTCTTTTCAAGAATATATTGATTCCTTCTTGCAAAATATTACTTCAACCTAAGTTTTTAAATTGAAAATCAGTTTTGAATGGCAAAATATTGTTTGTTCAATGTTCTGTTTTCAGAATGCTTTTGTGCTACAAAGGCATTTCACCATTATTCTCCCTGATTTCTTTATCTGAATAAAAAAAGAAGGAGAAGAAAAAAACTTTGATGCATTGTCATGCTGTGATGGGATATGTTTTTTGAAGTCTTTGCATTGCCTTATTGGTCTTTATTATTTAAATGCCTGTTTTAAATTTATATGATGAATTGAAGTCTGGGGGGGTGTACCCATATTAACTGTAATCCAGCCAGCACTTTGGAGTTTGCTGCTACCCATATTACTTTTGATTTGTGTGGCAAATCTCCAGGTTTGAAGTTTCATTGCAAGTGCCTGAAATCGGAGTAGGATGAGCGTTGTTATTTTCATTGTTTGGAAAACAAAAATGTACCTCTGATAATTTTTGTCTTTGATTACTGCTTCTTCAAAGGATTTAAAACAGAATGAAAGCCTTTGAAAATTTTAGAGATGAAGAGACATGAGAGTTATTCTGTATGCACCAGATAAACAGATGTCTTAGCTTTCAAACTAAACCCAGAAAATATAATCACAAGCTTCATCAGAAACAGATAACAATCTAGGTGCACAGTACATTTTACTAATGTGCAATGGGAGAAATAATACTACTTCCTTCACTTGTCTAAATATTTGTTTCAGACTAACAGCTCAAAAAACATGTTGGTAATAGCAAACAAAATATGATAAATTCCTTTGAGGGGGAAATATTCTCAGCATAATGTCATTATGAGCAGAAGTAAACACACTTTGAAATGTATTTGCAAATAAGTAAGACACTCATAACACTGAAGGTCTTAAATTGTGAATTCCCAAATTAATAGGTATCAGATGCCATGAGTGCTTTTCATCCTGTATTAAAGTCACACTGAAAAGTCCCAATAAATGTAAGTTGAAGTTGTAATCATCCAAAGGATGACTACATGACAGGGCCCATTCTTAATATGTGGAAAAATGCCTGTTTGGAAATATGTAAAACTGTTTAGAAAGAGACGATGAGGTGCATTATTAAGCCAGCCTCTGCAAAATAACTTCCAGAAAACCCTATAATATGGATGGATTTGTATCACCCACACAAGAATATATGAAAGAAATGTAGGGTTTCTTATGTTCCTCTTGGTTCCAGATACTTCGGATGTTGGACTAGTGCATGCACCTGAGCGGTAGATAAGGGGCAGGGCAGGGTAAGCCATAGGAAACCTGACTAAATTATGCAGAGAAAAGCCTGAAGGAATTCAGATCCAGTTTATGGTTTCCTTAGGCTGCATTAAAAGGAACAAAGTGATCTCTGTAATTCCAAAACAAGTTCAAATGAGTTACCTCCGTTTATGAAATGACTTGTTCCCACATCAGAAAGTCAGTTTGCTCTGTACAGTGGAGGCAAGATAAAGTATGGACAACACACGGTGCTCTAGTTCAGTAGAAGAAAATTGAATTCAAAAGAGGAAGTACAGAAATAGAAGTCACACGCTTTTCCACTGCAGAAAATCATAATTAAAATAGTGTTCAAAGAAAACAGAAGAAATAGTTACAAGAAAAGGAAGTTTTTTCAGAAACACACGAAAGGAGAGAGAAGGTAAAATTCCAATTCAAAGAGAAGTCTAAAGTCATGATTAAAATTAGAAGAAGAGAAAAGATCAAGCCTTAAGTAAAAGCAAGAATAAATAGGGAGATTTAGAGATGGACAAGGTATAATTAAATATTTGAATGGTATGTACATCAGTTTTCTCTCTAGGCTTTGAGATCCAGATGTTGCTGTTAAGGTGTAAAGTTAGGCTGAAGAGGACTTTAGTATTAATGCTGAGGTTTAAAATTGAAAGTAATTTGTATTTTGAAAGACGTTAAATAGAAAGATCCATCAGAGAGCAGCCAACGCATGAATATTTCAAGACTCTATAATGAGAAGTAACACTATAAGCAGTACCATTTTTAGGCTTTCATTGGCAGCTAATTATGATTCTTGTTCTTATGTATACACTGCTGTAGAGACAGCAAGCTGGACCTGGAACACAGATTGCAAGAGATGGAGAAATAATGAGACTGGCAAGAATTAAAACCATTTTAGATCAAAAATGTTTGATTTGGATGAAGTTCTTTGTTAAAGAAAAGGCAACATATCCAAAACCCTGGTCTTCTCATGACTGTTTCATTGCACAGTTGCACTACCATTTAGACCTGAAAGAAAAACTTCATCTTTGTGGTGGACGCCCATAGCCATGTCTACACTGCTACTTGCAGGGACTGATCCCTGACAATCAGCCCAAGTGCCACGGACCGTTTCATTACCACATTGTTTTGGGGCAGCTTCTCTGATGGTCCCCTATGGGTTGGCTGTATTTTTTTCCTGGAAAGACTCCCTATGGCTCTTATACTACATTTCTATTTTTGTGTGTGTATTTTCAGTTCAAAGGGTCTGAAATGATGTGAGGACTTGTGTTGCCATCTGCAAGATTATCGGCTTTGTAATATAAAGCTGAGTTGTGTGCCTGAGGATAGTGAGGGTGCTTAAGAATAAAAAGCTTCTTGGGACAAGGTTGGAGGACTGCCGAGGGAGAAGGGGTAACTTGTTGGGTGGTTTGGACATTCAGGAAAGATCCACTGAGTGAATTATTCTCAGATGGATGCCCAGTCTTTGTCTGTGATAGAGCTAGTTGTAGTGCAAAATGGTAAGGTAGGTAACAGTCAATTAATGTGAATGATTGGGTGTCCAGCTCATTGCTTGCTTCTTTTGGTTTTCAGTAAAGACCTCCTTTTAGGCCTGATTCTGACCCTGATTTACACTGATGTAAATTAAGCAAAATTCTAGTTGTGTTCATATCAATGGAGGAAAAGAGCTACTTTGAGTCAAAGCCCTTGTGGATACTATATTTTGTTTGCTATCATGTCTCAGTGAATTTAACAGCTATTTGATTCTTAAATACATAATTCAGACATTTAATAATTCAAATAATATGTATGTATGTGTATGTATGAAAATGAACAGTAAAGTCCAGTTTATGCCACCTTCCATGCTCTGCCTTCTGTTTATCCTCCTTTTTTGCCGGTATTGGTGTGCTCTAATTTCCTTCTGCCTCTCTATAGATCCCACTGTCCGGTTCCCTTTGACACCAGCTTTGTCTAATGTCAGTCGAATACAAAACTGGATACTTAAGGGAGATCTTTCCCAGTTCTGGCATCTCTCGAACAGCTAGGCTTCATTTCAAGACCGGTTTGTTGTTTTGTTTTGTTTGCAAGCAAATCTCTAGCCTGTATATGGAGAGAGGAATGGTAGCAAATAACTATGCATATAAATTCCTATTTATCGAAAATGAAACTATTATAGCAACATAAAAATCAATGTTTGTCCAATTATTTTCTGCAGGCAGTACAGTACATTGCAACATAGTTTCTCATTAGATTAAATCAAAACTGTTCTTAAATACCGTTTTACCAGCTGTTACTGAATAAAGGGTGAAACAAACAGTTTGTCATATCAGATATGTAGCTTTCTGGCACACATCTTTGCCAACTTTACAACATCTGTGTATAATGTTTAAAAGAAACAAACGCCCTCAATGGTTATTCTTCAGTTTTATTGAAATTCACCTTTTTCCCCCGCCCTGAAGTAGCATCATATATTTGTGCTAGTATAAAGTGAAGCCATTGCCAATAAAAATGCACCAAAATTCATGAACTAATTCTTAGACTTTCTTTCTTTCAATTATTAACAAAAATGTGAAAAAATTCTTACAAGCAATCACAGTTCTTAAATAATTACTTACGAGGACAGCTTCATTTTTTATTATTTATTTTTGCTTGGTTTTTTTGCTTTTTTTTATTCTCCCCCCTGCTTCAAATAGGGTTACAACATAGTCTGCACAGAGATTGACAGTGTGTACTGAGTGTTAGGTCTGTATGTCAGAGACATATTCAGATGTTTGTGAAGCTTGGGCCCTCTTGAGTTTCTGGATACTGTGACTCCTAAAACTAATCGCAGCGTATTCAGTGTAATTTATACTTGATCCCTGATTTCATAGGGGCCCTTCTGTGAGCTTCTAATAGTGAAAAGAGCCCAACCTGCTGCAAAATGACAATGTGGCTGTTGTCTGCCTCAGCCTAGCAGACAATATAATCGCGTGGCCATGCAAGAGGCATCCCAATAGTACCAGAAAATCTCAGCCACGGTACAAGTTGCAGATTGTCTTCTGTGTGCTAATCCCAGATCTAAACACTGATTCCTCCTCTTGCTTTGTCTAATCACTTTGCCTTTCTGTTTTGCTTTCCTGTTTGGAAAGTAAGGGTAATAATAATAATATTTAGCTTCTTCAGGAGATGGGGCTTTTTTTCACTAATGAACGTAAAGCAACAGAATGCTATTATTAGACAATGTGGGGGTGAGGGGAGTAGACTTGGAAGAACTAAGATTAAAAAAAGTAAAACATTTGGGAATGAGAAGATCAAGGTCACTAAAAGAGGGGTGGGCAGAAGAAACCCAAAGAAAGCAGGGGGTGTAGAAGGCATAAGAAAAGCATAGCTCGGAGCAACATGGGAGGCACATTTGCCAAAGGCAGAATGTCAAGCAAAAACATTCTTCTTGTTAAAGAAACGAGCATAACTGAAAAGAAAAGGCTAAACCATGAAGAAGAGTGAAAGAAGTTAAAGAAAGTGATACCAAGTAGAATGGGTTTGACACAATCGAATGAAGGAGGAGGACAGTAGTTTATAGATTCTTCCACATTTGATGGCAACTGGAATCACAGATTGCCTTGCAATCAGCTTAATAGCAGTTCATGGCACAGGGACCACTACCTGCCAAGGCTGTGGGTGAAATCTTGTCCCTGGTGAAGTAAAAGGTAAATTTCTACTTACCTCCCACGGGCCTATGATTTTGACCCCTGAAACTGGGACTTCTCATAGGAAAACCAGTTGCTTAAGTAAGCTAAATTAATTTAGGCATTCAACAAGGAAAGGTAAGTATTTGAATATGTATGAAAAACCACACAACTTGGCAACCACATAAGGAGCATAATAAATAAAAATTGAGTACAAACCTCAAAAGCAGTCTTGATAGGAAAGTATTATTATTTTAAAATTAAAAACATTTACATAATACCATATATTTAGGCAGAATTCTATAAAAATAAATAAGACAAGTTCCCTGCCCTGGAGAGATTTCATTCCTAATAAGACATGACAAACAAATGCAAGGCAAATTAAAACAGGTAGAAAGAAAGAAAATAGAAAGAGTAAGATATTGTAAAATGAAAAAAAAAATTATAGGTGGCAGAAAAAATGGAATAACAAGTTGAAGGTATAATTTAGGAACCATGTTATGTTGGAAGCAAGATCATTTGCTTGTGCAGAATGGTTCAGAAACCTCCCACACTTCACACAAATTTCAAGTACACTTGTGTCACTTGACCTACATCATTATTAAAAAACTTAGCTTTTTTTACCAATCCATCTAAATTTAAAAATATTTCAAGATGACCTCTTTTATTTCCCTCATGGCAGAGTCAATTTTCTCAGAAAGTTCTTTGAAAGCTCACAGAAAGAGCCAATCCTCATCCAAATAAAATCTCAAATACTCCATCCTGAGCAGTAGGTACGAAATATTTGTATGTGATTTTAAATTTCACTATTTTTTTTCCTAATGAACATAGAATTCTTTCAAAGAAGAGGACAGTGTATGGATTAAAAAACCAGAAACATACTCCTTTGCAAAACAACATCAAGATTGTCCCCCTGTACTTGGCCCTGGTGAGGCCGCACCTCGAATACTGTGTTCAGTTTTGGGCCTGTCACTACAAGGAAGACATTGAGGTGCTGGACATGTCCAAAGAAGGACAATAAAGCTCATGAAGGGTCTCGAGCACAAGTCTTATGAGAAACAGCTGAGGGAACTAGGGTTGTTTAGCCTGGAGAAAAGGAGGCTGAGGGGAGACCTTATCGCTCTCTACAACTCCCTGAAAGGAGGATGTAGTGAAGTGGGAATCGGTCTCTTGTCCCAAGTAACAAGCGATAGGACAAGAGAAAATGGCCTCAAGCTGCACCAGGGGAGGTTTACATTGGATATTAGGAAAAAATTTTATGCTGAAAGGGTTGTTAAGTGTCGGAACAGGCTGCCAAGGGAAGTGGTTGAGTCACCATCCCTGGAGGTATTTTGAAGACATCTGGATGTGGTGCTTAGGGACACGGTTTAGTGATGGACTTGGCAGTGTTAGGTTAACAGTTGGACTTGATGATATTAAAGGTATTTTACAACCAAAAAGATTCTATGATTCTAAGATAGCTGTCCTGTCCTCAGAGTGAGGCCTTCCTTGGCTGAAGTGTTGCTGGAGGACCTTCAGGCAGGCTGTACTGTGATAGGACATCTTAGAAGAGGTTTTGCCTGAGTTGCTCCAAAGTTCTTTCTTGCTCATACCTATCTGCTACAACATGGTCCTGAAATTTGGAAAATGACCTCTACATAGTCACAGGCATCTGCGTAACTGCTAGGAAGATTACTTGTATATCTCTCTTCCTGGCACATGAGACAATTAGACTTCAGAGGGAGGGGGCTGAAAGAGCAAACTAAACAGTTTAAACATAAAGTTTTGCAGTGTGGATTTAATCCAGGAGAGAGGGTAGGCTGAAAGTTCAGAAGGAAGACGGATTTTAATTTAATGAATGGCTGAACCAATGGAGGAATGAAACCATTACATACTGGTGAGGCATTTTTAGTAAAATACCTTCAGATAATTTAAGCTGCAAACTAACTGGTTAGTGATGGATAATCTGTTTTTGTAAAAGTGAACCCACATGCTTCCAGTATTACACCACATTAAAGTTTTGTTCATACAATGTAAAAAGAGGTATTCTTTGAAAGACGAACTCCAATATCTTCAAGCATTGGCTTAATATTCAGCTTACACATAGCTTTCTTAAAAAGTTAGTGCACATTAAAACAATGACGTTGCAGAGTAATTCTTCATGTAACTTTTTGTAATACCATTCTTGACGCCTCAATATCCTTCTCTTGCACTAAATCATCTGAAATTTTAAACCTCACCTTGTCCGTTACTGGATTCTTGGTGATTGTATTAGCGTTTCAGTGGATGGCACTCGAACTGAATCATACTGGGAAATTGCTTTACAACTGTAGTTCAAACATGCCCATTACACGGACATAAATTATGCCTTTGTAGTAGGTGAGGTATAATAAAGAGCAATAACAACAGTGAAGAGATTTTGAAGGTATAAGGAGCATACATTTTTGGAAAAAAAAAAAAAAAGTTCAAACAAATTCCATTTCAGACAATTGTGGGGACAATATCCATTTGAAGCATGTTTTGAAGTTAGTTGGGAAAAGGGTCTCCAATTCCTTTGGCTTTCCCACTGAGTCTAGTGACAAATACCCCAAAATAGAAGAGTGATTACATAGGTCTTCTGTCTCAGAAAGGCTTTTAATCTTCACATTTATCTTCCCCAAAGTCTTAAGACTGCTAGATGCATATGGTCAGAAGTAATGTTAACGCTTATCCCCCAGTCAATGTATCCTTACCTGTATTATTTCAAATCCAGTCTCCTTTATCCTCTCATGTTTGTCTCTGTCAATCTGATCCCTACGCTCGCAATACCCTTCTTACTCCTTTGTGCATTAAAGTTATCAATATCAAAGCAGTAGTGCCATGAAAATAAAGAATTGCAAAGTTAGGATTGCAGTTCTATAATTAAACAAACACATTTCACTGCATCTCCTGCAGGTAAAGTGGCCTTGGGCAGAAAGTTCATGGTCTGTCGTCCTAAGTACAATTTGCCATTATTTTCTTAACAGTGCCTGATTGGCTTGTTCAAAGAAAGTGATTAAGCCTGTAGGCTTGCAAGGTATCTATTTAATGTTTTAAACAGTGGGTAAAAGCATAACAGGTAAGTTGCAAAACAAAAGCTGTTCATATGTACTTCGTAGTATTATGCCTGTGTACATTGCAGCCCTTACTTAAGCATAATTGATGCCATAACTCTGCAGCAATAACATTCCTCTTTTGCTTCGTTATTCAGCCTTCCAAAAATCTGCTCTGTCACAGCAAAGGAATCTGATTCCGAGAGGAAGCTTTTTTTTTATCTTTTCATTTTAATACCGTCTTGGAGAACAACTTTTTAGTTTGTTTCCTAATTAGACACTCCCAAAGATCAAGAATTAGAGAGCTTGCTTCATCTTTAAACAGCTGGGTTCCCAGCTGGGTTTGCGTAATGACTTCACTAATTTCCTTTCTTTTAATGTGTTTGTTTTCTGTTGGTGAGATGCATTGTTTGGAGTTAGAGTTCCTTTGCAAACAGGACTGCTTCCGCTGTTTTAGTTATCCTGCAGTCGATTCTATAGCTCTGATTTACAAGCCAACCTATTTTATCCACGTCTGCTTTATGATGATCTGTAATGGTTTTTAGGCTTTCTAGTTTTTCAGCTGCTGTTTAGTTTTCGGGGATTTAAAAAACATTCTTCCAAGATATCATTAGAAGTTAGCAGAATGCTTTCATATATAATAAAATATCTTTAGGCTAATTTGCTAGGAACTTTAACACCCTCATTAGTAGCTTTCTGTGTGTGGCTTAACAATCATACACATTTGCCGTTCACAAGTTCTAACCTCCGATTAAGGGGATTTTGCTGGAGTTTAGGGTTAAGAAAACATGATGGTATAAACTTTTGGTGAAAGTGGCACTATAAAATTGGAAGATTTTCAGATTGTCATGAAAATTTCCCTTTTTATGAAATTGTATTTGCTATTGTGAGCGACGTGCTGCACCCCATGACAGAACTGGGCACATTGTATATTTTGGTATTTATTAATCACAAGCGATACCTGAAGTTTGCAATGATAACTTTTTATAACGTGTGTGTGATGTTTTTTGGCTTTGTAGAAGCCTGTCAAGGCAGAAAAATTGCCTTCTGAGAAGAAGGTTCCCTTTTCCTTTTTGCAGTGCAGGGATCTACAGCTTCAAGATTACCCTGCAAAATTTTAGCTCTGTTTTCATTTCTTTAACCACGTTAATTAAAATCGCTATTCTTATTTCGCAGGGAAGACTGAAAGAGAGCAAACCCAATGCTTTGTTAAACAAATAACAAAACTCCACATGTCTTTATTTGTAGTTTTCCCCTTTGGTACTATCTTTAATTTGCCCCTTCTTTTCCCTCTCACACCATATGACAGGATTCACGTAATTGCATGTACTTTCCTTTTAAGAAATTTGCATTTTTTGGTCTCCAGGAGAGCTCTATCTTTTTCCCAGGAGTCTGAGAAGACAATCAGTGGGGGAAAAAAAAAATATATTCAGGGCCCTGCTCACATTTTTAAAGCCCTAGCCAAAAGAGCGGGTCTGAAGACAGCAGCACCATGCAACAAAAATTTGCTGAGGCAGGATTACAGCCCATTTGCCGAGGAGTGTCCCTCCTCTCTGGGCAGACCACGATGACCCCTACTCGCCTCTTAAAGTTATAGCCAGAGCCAGCCAACTGTGGAAGAAGGTTCACTTGAACACTGTCAAGGTAGAAACTGTTTATGCTGAACTTCGGAGGCAAGTTCAGGCACTTTTCCGTCCCTATCAGCTTGTTGCTGCCAGTTCCATACTTCAGCTGCCCTTCAGCTGCCCTTGCTCCTTTTCTTGCTTGTTCTCCTGTATGCCAACGCTCTGCTTTCAATTTTGATCTGATGAAGGTAGGTTTTACCTGAAGAAGTTAGTTTTGACTGGACACAAGGCAAAGCTGGGAAAGTCCCAAAACAAATAAAAATCCCTGTCATCCTTTTGTGGGACTAGCACAAAGGCCAGATTTTGAATTGCCTTAATTTAAATTCTGTGGACCATGAGCCTGGTGAATCTCATGTGTCACTCCAGAAACTTGACTGATTTCTCACAGCTACTGTTTATATAATAACTGTATTGTAAAGTTTTTAGAAATCCCTCATGGCAATACACTCTGACACTGTACAAAATAAGTTTATCTGGAGATTATCAAAAACTCAAGAGTGAAATCATAGCGCTCCTTAATGTACTCTGCAGCCAACTCTAATATGGAAACATCTTTTTCTTCCATGCCACATATGAACTGTGTTTCTAAATACTTGGAGTGGTATATAATCATAGTCACTACTGTAAAAGACAGAATTCTCCTGTGAGATACTAATGCTCTATTTATAATTTATTGTCATCTAAAATACACAGCAGTAATTATGTTTATTTTCAGAAACCAAGTGTTCTCATTTCAGGGTGGGGCTCTTTTGCTTTTTTTTTTTTGATTGCAAGGAAGGAATGCAGCTTGCAAAGTAATAACGTGATGTAGGGTCAGAAGGCGCAAACATTTCTTCACACAGTGATATTGGGCTTTCAGGTACTGGCTTTATGGACTAGCCATGCTGAGAACTGCCACAATTCTGCCTGACTCTGCTCAGAGGCAGTGGGGATCTGGCTGGATTTATTAGCTCAGGCACAAATGCAAATATGGTTATACTGCCGCCAAAGCCAGCTTAGATCCAAAAAGAGTAAAGTAGCTTCCATTTGGCAGAGAGAAGAAACAAACTCTAGTAATTTAAGCTGGTCTCGTGCTGGTCAGAATGGATGTTTCAGCACTGTGCTCCCAAAATTAGAGGTAGAAAGGAGAGCGATGCACTGCTTAAAGCTCACTAGTGTTGACAAGAGGCTATTTGTTCTGACTACACTGCTAAATCAAAAGAAGGCTGGAGAGAGTGCTGAACCACTGATCCCCATTCATCCACACTGTTTAATTGCCAGTTTATTCCCTGGATTTGTTTCAGAGCGTTTCAGCTTCGCTTTTTCCAAAAACACGTGGTCTAGGGGGGGTCAGCCTTCAGCAGCGTGAGCACAGATGATCACTTCAACTTGGTCCTTGGGTCATTTTCAGGCTGACTTTTATTTAGCAGTAGACACTGCTTTATTACTCCCCTTAACTCAAGTTCAGCACAGCTGTGACAACCTGAGCTGGGTCCTGTAAAAGGGATTCAAGCCTCATCTTCCAGAACAGTGTCCATTTATCACTCCCATTAAAGTGTCTTAGTGTCTAAAATAGCGGACTGAGATAGTATGAGAGAGTTAGTAAGACCAGATAGCCTAGTTGTTGGGACTCTGTCCTCAGGGAAAGAAGATGTGGATCTGAGATGATATTTTGAAGAAAAGAGCAGATATTATATTGTATATTATGTCTTCAGTTTGTAAATTAAATGACCTCTGAAAAAGGAAGGAATGCCCTAGGAGACTTAGCAAGACAGTACCTAATTTCAAAGTGTTCTTTGGCTTTAAAAACAATCTGTGTGATAATGGGACCAGACCTGCCAAGTTTCACACTTACGTTCAGTTGCTGTTTATGGAAGACATTTGTGTAATTTTTTCTGTCTTCCATTCCGTTTGTATTTTTGCTGTCCAACAATCAAATGCATTTGTACAATCGCTAGACATTACAGTGTATTGTTTCAGATGCATGTCTCCATAGTTACTGTTTGCAGTATCTTCCTCTGCTTAGACTCTTCTGTCAATAAGCTTCTGCATTTGAAACACATCTTTATTTTTCAGCAAAAGAGATTCCTGTCCTCACCAGCTTCCTGATTAGGTAAACATTCAGTCAGATATTTCTCTTATATATCTTTGGCCATCTAAAAATTAGGCATCTATCATGGCATATCTCTTCAACTGTCTAAATGTAGTCACGTAGTCTAAGCTGGTTACCTAGGCTCCCTCTATAAACAATGGAGAGAGAGAGTTGCAAAATGTGATTCATACAAATTATTTTAGACGGTTACCTTAGGAAGCCTGAAATAAGATCCAAGAAGAGATGAACGCCTACACCTCCTCTCACAAGTGGCATCTAATTTTTTGGATTCAAGAAACCAAAGCTGTGAATAGTTTAAAGGCCCTAAGATACTCTTGTTCAAATGCAATCCTCATGGACAGTTTAAGCCCAACAGATCTGAGCTGGAACAGTATTCAGAATTTCCCGATCCTCTGTATGATGTTCTGGGATGAAGATGACTACTTCTCTGTTATTCTTATTACCTAGGTAAAAACAAAATCAAGATTAAAAAAAGACAAAAGAGATCAATCTTTCTTTTGATTTTTATTTCTCTCTTTTTTTTTTTTTCTGTCTTGTAGGCTAAGAGCTCTCATAAATACCATTCTCAGATGATATTAATTTATGTAGTACATCTAGAACACTACAATACTTCTGGGAAGTAGAACTAACATGAGAACTGCATCTACCTCCTTCATTGTCTTTCTTTGCATTTGCCCCATGACATGTCGTATATGTGGCATATTGCATAGGTTGCATAAATTACAGCTGTCATCATGTCTTTGTGACTTCTTCAGAACAAACTGATCTAATATTTTTAATTGTTATTTCTTGATGTCCTATTCATTTTGTTACTGCTTCTTTTAGACTCTCCATTAGCTTAAATTACACTGTCTTGGAGAATTGTGAGCCTACTAAACTAAAAAAAAAAAAGTTTAAAGACAGAAAAAAATTGCCTATCATGTTGTGTCTTCTCACATTCCCCTAGGCCCAATGACATAATCTCTTAAATTCTTTGAAATTCAGAACACGAAGCACTCATTTTTTTCACAAAGCATGTGACCATTCCAAGACAATCACATCTCAGAGGCCATCTTACGAGACCACTGAAAAAGTTATTGTGATAAAAAAGTAGCAGAAATAAAGTAGGAGAGCAGGGAATAGCATCTAAACTCACCTCTGTGAATCACACAGAATAATCTTGCCTTTTAATATATTCAGTACCTAATAACAGTCTTTCCTCAAGGGCCTGTTTGCACTGTAATGAAAACATTTTATAACGTGGTTCCACCGTCAAAACCTACTTGCATGTCTGCAACACCCAACACCACCATCTACCTGATGCACAGCTGAAGTCCTCAGTGACTGCATAACACATTTGGGACAGGGAACACTTGAGAAAGATTTGAGATAAAGCATTTTTGATTACTCTGTTACACTGTAAAAAAGCTTATCAGGAGATATCAGCCCAAAACACAGAAAGATCACATGTGGGGCGCAATGCAAAACGCTTACTTGGAATACAGATATTCAAGCACCACTGTTCTCATTAAGTGGAAAGAAAAAGAAAAACAACACTTCAGAACCTAAAATGGCCCAAGCCTGAAATCAAGAAGAATACCTATTAAGGACACCAGTTATTAGATGATAACTAATAGAAACAGAGACATAGCTACAGCTTTAGGGAGGCCAAGCACTTCTTCTGAATGAGGGCTTTAGTGAGCTGTCTATGCAATCAGACTTTATTACATCCTCTATCTCTGGCCCAGTAAATCTTAAATTCACTATTAAACCGGACATACCTCCAGCAGGAAGTATGCCCAGGTATTGTCCCAGTGTAGGAAATGTAGCTTTAGTTCTTCCATCCTTTCTTCATTAGCAGGGAGAACAACTGGATTAGGTCTTCCTTTTCCTGGTCAGGTGCTGTCTACTCTTCTACCTCTCTTTTATTCTTTTCAAACAAAACCAGTGCTAAATCCAAGTCCATGCAGTATGTGTTGTACATATAATTTTTAATGGTATACCTATTTTAGCTCTATGAAAATGTTAAAAAGAATATCACAGAATCATAGAACAGTTAGAGTTGGAAGGGACCTTAAAGACCGTCTAGTTCCAACCCCCTGTTATGGGCAGGGACACCTCCCACTAGACCAGGCTGCTCAAAGCCGCATCCAGCCTGGCCTGGAACACTTCCAGGGACGGGGCATCCACAGCTTCCCTGGGCAACCTGTTCCAGTGCCTCACCACCCTCACAGTAAAGAATTTCTTCCTAATATCTGACCTAAATCTCCCCTCTTTCAGTTTGAAACCGTTACCCCTCATCCTATCACTACACTCCCTGATAAAGAGTCCCTCCCCATCTCTCCTGTAGGCCCCCTTTAGGTACTGGAAGGCTGCTGTAAGGTTTCCCCAGAGCCTTCTCTTCTGCAGGCTGAACAACCCCAACTCTCTCAGCCTGTCCTCATAGCATAGGTGCTCCAGCCCTCTATCTATATCCCTAGTTCTCTTAAAGGTATTACAATATCAGGAAATCTGTCCTTTTCAGGGATTTTTGCTTGAAGCTAGCGTTCCATTAGCACAGACTAGACTAGAAAATGTGTCTTCCCAACTTCAAATCCTATGCAATTTTTGCCTTGCCAGGACATCTGGTCCATTAAACAATTAGCCCAAAGCTGCACAGGGGTTTTTAAGTGAGACAGGACCAAAACCCTTTCACCAAGTTCCCAGACTTTGTTGTTAACAATGCAAAAACAGAACTTCATTTTAATGGAGTCTGTCTTAAAGCAAAGAACATTTTTTTTTTCTGTTTTCCTAACTAAAAGTTGACGGGAAACATTGTGGAATACAGCCGCACAGTATCTTTGAACACATGCCTTATGTTAGAGCATATAGGCTGCAACATTTTTCACTGTTCTATGTTAAATCATGCATTCAGTTGTTTCCATTTATACTGCATCAAAGCAGTTGAAATCCAATTGAAAAGTTTCTTTAGACAGCCATTGTGCAGGAACATGATGTCAATATTAATAAAGGCTGAATTTCCCCTTGGCTCACTTCTTACAGATAAGCTTTTCAATAATACACTGCTTGCACCAAAGGTCTGATGGGACTGGGAATAGTAAAAAACACTAATAAAAGAATGTTGAATGTTTTTATATTAAATTTCCCCACAGGCAAACTGAAAAGCCTACTTAGAGTACGCCAATCAACATGGCACTTATTAAATGTAACAAGAGTCCTGTTACAACAGATCTTTAAAGCCCCTAAATATGAATTAGAAAATAAAGACAAAAGACAGTTACAGGCGTATTTCTAGACTGAAGCCCTGCACACCTCACCTGATACTTACTAACATGACACTATGCTTGATCTTCAAAAAGACTCCATTTTTATCAGCATACAGCTATGTTTTTATTAATTCTATTTACTGTAGTTAAGAATTTTATCCCTTTTATTTCTAGTCTTTTAAAATGCATTTTTATGTTTGAGAAAAATACTGCGATTATCTAGAAATATGTGAAGTCAGTAAATAGGGTACAATACCCACATAACTTTGGATTGAGTAATATAAGGAAAATGGAAGCATGTGAGTAAAAATAGCGATCACAGTTAGGCCAATTAGAACAAACTTTTATGCCTTCTAATCAGAACATGTTCGACTGAGTGCCTGAAAAACATTTCTTTGTAAGGATTACATCTGTTTCACAAAGGCTCATCTCTTACACCTGAATTTAAGCAATATTTTCACCCTGTCAAGGTAGTGACAAATATATTAAATCTGTCTGTCTTCTGAGATTGCAAACCCCAATCTGAGATTTTGCCTTGGGCACAGCAATAAAAAATAAACTCAATTGTTAAGCATAGGGTTTATTTTCTGCAGATGGAAAGAGAAAGGAAAAAGGTTGCAGGACCTTTTTCGGGATTGTCATTCGTCTATAAACAACTGGCTTAAATTAATCTAAATAGCTGTGAAACATTTAAACTTCTATGGACACTGGGACAATTCCTGTAACGGTATTGGCATTTATGTTAATTGTTACATATTAATTTGGGAAAAAAAGGTGTATTTTATTAAATAAAAAAAAAATGAAAATAATAAAGCTTTTGTGTAATCTACACTAACATTAAGTGTTTAGTTTAAAGATGTAAGTAAAGCACAAGGCAATGTTTATCAAAGTATGTTCTGTGGACTCAGTAGTTCTCTAAGTTTGTCACATGAAAACTTGAATGTCATTTAAAAATGCTGACAACACACTAAATATGTTCCTGTCACATTTTGATGAGTCTGCACTGAAGTCCGTTGGGATCTTTCAGGTGATTTCCTATTTTATTCAATCATATGTTAAATAAACAACTGCTGTATTTGTCACAAAGAAGTTAAACATTTATTAACAGGACAAAAGGCAGTGTCTGTCTTAAAATGTGATCTAGACTATGGAATACTTTGAAATCTTAGCTTGGGACAGTTTTCTGTTTTCCATGGCCCACAACTCTAAAATATTTAAAATAGCACCTTGCATTTATGGATAAATACTGAAATGGACAGGACTAGGTGTCACAGCTTCTGAGATTACTTAATACTTGATAAATATTTGAGTTAATGTTTCAATATCAATATTTTATTGTATGAGTAAGATACATATTTTACTCAAAGTTTACTTAAGCAAAAGTTGCAAAAACATTCTACCTGGTATTGCTGGGGTTTTGCTGGAGGCAAATTTGATTTTGTGATCTTTGTAAAGCTGCTGGAGAAATAAATATTTCCAATAGCCATATTACAGCATAAATGTATTTCCCATACACATATTGGAGAACGAATGCTATTATTATCAGCAGATATCAGCTATTCCTCAACATGATAGTTAGCAAATTTATTCACCGAGGAGAAACAGAATTAGCAAGATGTCATTCTATTTTACATGCAAATTTGATACTAATTAGTATTTGATAGAATAGCTGGTATATAACTTGTATGGAGTAATCATAAATTCATTCTAGCTGTTAAGTTGAAAGATAAACAAAAACAGACTGGTAAAACAAGTTATGGATTTCAATAAGAGCTATTTCCTAAATGAAGTGCAGTAAGATGTTGGTAAAACCAACTGGTCTGAAAAGTCAAGGGAAGAAAACAAAGAGACTTGGTATTACTTGGAGAAGAGGGACAAATTTGGAGAATGATGACCTTGACCTACTGACATAAATATCTATGTTAAGAGAGAGATCAAGAAAATACAGAGAGCAAAATATGGAAGAAAGCACAGAAAAATTCTAAAAACTTCCTAAGAAATCAATAATTAAAAATCAAGAAATAAAAAATCAGACTGAATAAGACACTGCAAAAGTAGTTAAAAAAGACAACAAAATAAGTCTTCAAAAGCATAAATGAGAACATGGAAAGATATATCCTATACAGTTACTGCTTATATGTCATTAACTAAAAGAATACCTTGGGTTTTAATGAGGATATTGCAGCTAACTATAGTGGCTAAAGCCAGATGAATAACACGAATGATGCTATAAACTCAGAATTATTATAACCAAGATGGGAACAGAACACCTACGTCTTAATGCTCTCAAACCACATGACAGTTTTCTCTATATCCCGGAATGCTAAAAGAGCCAACATGCAGCATTACAGGTCCAGTAGCAGCTTTCTTGCAATTAATCAGTGAAAATAGCACAGCTGGAGAAAAACAAATACAATGCATCGAGGGAGGAAGAGGGGGAGAAAACTATCAAGACAACCTTAAGCCTGTCCATAGTTACTTTCCTTCGCTTTTATGGAGTGACTTCAGTTTAGGGCAGTTACAAAGTAGACCGACCCAAAGGATCTTTAATTTAAGCCATTTTAATTGTACATGATCTAAGAATGAGTACGTCTTATCTGCGTGACTGTAATTTCTCAAGCTTTCTGAATCACCTATGACTGCATAAATCCTTGGGTGGATAGGTTTTGAGGTTATATGAAAACACTATGGTAAGCTAGTCTGACCAATATCCTTACACTCTCATCCATAACGTCTTCACTGAACTAGTGACTTGTCTTTGACCAGTGACATAGATTTTTAAATGTGTTGCCGTTACTGGAAAAAATCTTGTTGATAAAATGTATATGTCACCAGATACGTCACCATGTACCAAAGATATGTCTTATATTACAAGAATGTAACCTGACTGATTCTGACTGATACTACCTTCCTACCCATCGAACTGTTCTGTTTGTTTATGGACATCCATTTATATCCAAGAGTTGCAAATGATACAGCAATTGCAAAAGTTCCATTTAAGAGCTAGCCAAAAGAAATACCTGACGCTCTCTACAGAGTTAGCAATAGACTCAACATGGAAATGATCTGACAACAGAAACGGAATCAGTTTTTACCCCACGTGCAAATGCAGCGTGAGACAGTTACTGTCTTCTCCTTCCATGAATGTTGTCAGACCCGTTTCACTTTCAACTCTGGATTCTGTGAAGCCGAAAGCTGTGAAACTTTTCAGAAAGGCAAGCTAATGTTTAGGTTGAATAAACACTGTAAAGATGTTTTCTTTTTTGCTTTGTATAAGCAGGGAAAAAAAAAAAAAAACAAGAAAAAGAAAAAAAGGAGGTTAAAAGTAAAGATCAGTTTCCTGTAGGGAAGCTGATGAAATGTTTCATTATCTGTGCAGGGACGCAGACGACTTCAAGGAAACGTCACTAACTTAGCACGATATTCTTAAAGTATCGTCTCACCCAGCAAAACCACAGGAACACATTATAAGAAAGATCTGTGAAGTGAAATTAAAAAATCTGAGGTAAATTTCTGAGGAGGGCATTTTCTTCTCCCTCCCTGACATATAATTAGAGCCCTGCATGGAACAGAGAGGTCAGCCTGGTAAATGGGGCACCTTATTACTTTGTGGCATCCGATAGAGATAGAAAGAGTGAATATTTTAATTTGGGAAAAAAAAAAAAAGGTATATATAAATATTAGACATTTTCAACAAGTAGAAGATGACTTAGCCTTTTCTGCCACTATTCATGCTCTCACTTCACGTTTTGGTAGTGGCATCTGAGCAGAGACAAGGCTGTTAAACAATCAATTGAACATTTGTTTCTCACTTTACATTGATATCCCAGGAGGAGGGATGTTGTCCAACAAACACCAGTCTTATATGTAAATAAGACATAGGATAACTATTCCCTTTCCCTCTCCTCTTTCTCCCAGTGGGAGCCTGGAAGGGGAGAGAAAGAGGAATTTCTCAGTCAAGACTCCCTTTCTTTTTTCTCATCTACTCCTCAGTCAAGCATATGGGCTTCCAATTAAAGAACTTAGAACAACAGTCCCTTCTTTCTGTCAGATACTTTTGAAATTCTTCATGAACGCTGTTACATTTTAAGCTAAATTCTAATTTGGTCTCAGTAGGTGTAATTCTTAACTTTTATTCATCACAGTTTTCAGTGTCTGATATTTAAGAAAATCAAATTAAAACTGGCCACCAAGCAGTTGATCGAGAAGAAATCTGCTAATACAAATCAAATAAAAAAAGCAACCTTGTCCCAAAAGACCTCTAAAGGGAGGCTCACAATGAGTCAGTGATAAAATGGCTTGCACTTCCATGACATTAAGCAGGCCTGAGCAAGACAATCTCTCTGCCACAGCTTTATCAAGGCTGCTTGTTGATTGATAGCAGGAAACTGCATAGTTTTCTGCTTCCTTGTGTATACACAGGATGCCAAACATATCTCATTAAGACCATCTGCACTCTTTTCTCAAGAGAGTTTTGAAGAGCGCAAAGCTGCAGGGCCAAACGCTAGATTCTGCTGCCACAACAGGTAGCCCGCTGTGCTGCGCCAGGCAGAGCTGCTCTGCAGGTAACCAAAATTGGCAGCTAATTGCCAGGGAAAAGTGAATCCACTAATCCACTGGCACCTTCTCTTTCCTCCACTAAATCCACACCAGGAAGTAAGAGGGGTGACGCGGTTTTTTTTTTTTTCCCGCAGAAAGTGAGGAAATAAATAAGCAAACTCTCAAGCTCTAAAAAAAGGAAGTTGGAAATTAGTAAGGCTTTTTCTGATTACACTAACACTTAAAATCCTGGTGACTTTGAAACTACAATGCAAAATGAAGTTCTGTGCAAAATCAGGAGGTACATCCCTGTCATTACCATTACCAATTCAGGCAAAGTCTTAAAAAGCATTCTGGGCATGTGCTGCAAAAAGAGACCGGTTTGACTATTTCATCTGCAAACCCTTTGATTTGCGTTATGATGAAGATTTAAGTGAAACTTTCGTCTTCAAAAAATAGTTCAGAACAAGAAGTCAGCACCACCAAACAATCATGTCACCTCACCATAGTTCTTGGATAGTGAATAGATCCTATCTGTAAAAAAAAAAAAAAAAAAAAAAAAAAAAATTTCCACGCAAAAAAGGGCA